>VDFB02075321.1:297847210-298447210 GCA_007258455.2 Sequoia sempervirens | reverse complement strand
CCAGGGTAACCCATGCAGTTTTGTGATGACACTCCTCCTATGACAACAATATGTAGTGTGCAGTTGATATACTTGATTATTTTACTCTAGAAGCAATGTAACCTTTATGTATGTATTGTTCTTGTATGGTATAGTATTGTGTGTTGTCTGTGTCTAGAGGTTATTGGTTTTTCCTAGGAATCCCTTTTACTATCTCCTAGCATGGGGGGTGAGCCTTCAGGTACCACTTGGTTGGATAGAACGTGCAACTTACACCGTTGGATTCCCATTTCATATTCGTGATGGTGGGATCTTCTAGATTGGAGAGCTCACGTGTACCAATTGCTTTGTACTATTTCTTATGTTCTTTTGTATCAGTTGGATACTTTGTATATGTACTTTTCCTCATTTGTATTCGAGGAGGATTCTTGTATCATTGTTATTGTAATGTTATTGTATGATCTTCCTCATTTTGGAAATGAGTCTTGTAATTGCTTTATGGAATGAATGTAATCTATGGATGATTCTTTAATGTAATTTATATCTAATGAGATGAGTTTAATGCTTTGGATGTATGTTATTTATTTCATGAGTATTATTTATATGCTATGGATTAGTTTACTTTTGTATATTATGGGATTTGAATGTAAGCATTGTCGCATACCTTAGAGGATGTATGCGTTAAGTGTAGCTCACTAAATACTTGTTATCAATTACACTTTTTTAAAAAAAAATTGTTAGGCTTCCATTGTGCTTGTGTTGTCCTCTAGGGTTACATGGTAGGGCGTTATAGGATTGTTCAATTGCATTGTTAAAAGTTATTGTTCTATTTCATTATTCTATTGGATTGTTCAAATGGATTGTTCTATTTGATTGATCAATTAGAATGTTCAATTTTATTGTTCAATTGCATTATTCAATTGGAATGTTCAATTTCATTGTTCAGTTGCAATGTTCAATTGAATTGTTCAATTTGAAATTTGTCATACATATCATGTATATTTGTTAGGTGTAACGCCCCGCCGTGCGAACCCCAAAGGACAATTAAACAATAATTATAGCACAATTTTTTTTTTTAAAGTAAGTAAACATAACATACATGTAATACACATTAAGACATGACATGAATTTCATTTAATTAGATTCACTAACACATAAATCCCTTGGGGTACACGAAGAGTCATTACGAGACTTAGATCCACACAACAACAATAAAGAATAAAACCAAAGATATAATTCATAACAAAGTAAACATTAACAAATATAACACATACATGCTAAAGCATTGATAAGAAACCATCTGTGTACATAAATACCACATATGCATGATTAACTTCACACATTGAATAACAACTGCAAATAGCCACATAAGGTTTAAGGTTACAGTACATTACAATACAATGTTCAAGAAGTACAATGATACAAAAGTGTTTCCAAACATAAATGGAAACCATACACAAGATAACATGATGCACAATATCATAACTGGCTCCAAGACAGATACAACTCTAGAGTCGCCGCAACAGCACTAATCTGCACCTCTCGATCCTCGACTGGGGACCCAATGGGGTGCTTAGCACGTTCCACCCGACCATGTGAGTCCGAAGACCCACCCCCCGTGCTAGGAGCTGACAAGAAGAGTCCACAACCAAGAACATCCCAACATGGAATCACAAGACTCACAACATACAAAAGTATCATAAAACTCAAGAATTGCAACAACATCCAAGAGTCAACATAATAAATTAAGATCACAACTCCCATCACATAAATCAAAGCAATGACCAATAAACAAGTAACCAAAGGAAGATCCAGAAACACTTCTAAATCAAACTGAATTAATAAACATAATACAATTCCAAATTGCAATTAGACAATATAATAACATCATATCACGGTACCAAAAGAGTACAAGGTCATAAGTCAAATATCAATGAGATCATACAAGACCATAAAGTACACCAAAGATATATTAAGGCAATAATCAATTTAAATCAATTCAAACAACAATCTAAACCAACTCCCATAACCTACTTCTAGAGGAACACAATAAAGTAAAACACAACTAGGGGAGAGTGTCATCGCATAGCCTACATGGGTTCTCCTGGCCCTTCCTCCAAACTGAGGCGCCGGCCCCCATCTATGGATCTCCTGGCCCTTCCTCCTACTTGAGGCGCCGGCACCATAGGGTAGCTCATGCGGAGCCATAGACCTCTCGTGATGACGAGGTCACGACCTTGCCAACCACGACCTTCTCGGCCTTCCATTAGTCTGCGAAAGCACTAATGAAGATGAGGCATCCATTTTTTTTAATCTTATAATGATATTACTACCCATCCCACCTAAGTTAATTATTAGGTTTTCACTTGATTACTAACTCACTCGTGGGTTCTCCTGTGCTCTTCCCCTTACGCGGGGTGCCGACCCCCATGAGGAGCCACTCTCCCTAGAGACCCAACAACATAAAAAACCAAGGGTTGTACCATCATAATTTGATCAAAGAATCACAACATAAAGCGTGCGAGGCATTACCCATCTCGCTAACAAGTACAAAATCAGAGTCCCACAAAGTTCTGTACAACCCTTTCAAAATAATGATACCAAAACACTAGTCACGCCAAGGGCACATAAAGAGAGAACATCAACTGACAATCATCTCAAGCCTCTGGAAGTCAAAAGAATGTCAACCCACAAATAAGGTAAAATAAAGCAATACAGTCCCAACACAAAACTTAACATACGAACATCTCCTCAACCAAAAGGACTCAAGCGGGTGACCGAAATAATAAGGATCCATCAAACTCATTCGTTGATCAAATGTGAACTCAATAAATAAAATCACCTAAGAAAACCAAACAACTCAAGAGAAACATCGAAATAAATTCATCATAATAATCATTAAACATGGGGATACACTTAATGAACAACAATAAACAAACAAACACTTTCTATCCATCCACAAGGACCAAAAATCTAATCACAACCTTATGACACAAAAGAGCTCCCTCCATAAACAAAGCTCAGATAAAATAAAATACATAATCAACTTGTTACAAATCAACCGGCTCAAACCATCAAATCAATCATGAAACAAGTAAGCATCCTTATAAAGAATTTACGAAAAAGGGAATAAGGAAATAGTCATCACTTAGAAAATCATTTATTTTACATAAACCCTACATTTATCCAATTATACACAAACAACTCTTACAACTATCAATTCTCTGCATTACCAAAATAAAATTACGCTAACCAAGAATTTTTCATATCTTCAATCCCTATCTACTTTATAAACTTATAAATATAAAGCAATCACACATGAATGAATATTTATACAAAACTGTTCATTTCGCATAATAATTCCTAGGTCTCAAAAATAAATATAAAAGATTCCATTACCTATTTGCTAAGAATATCCATTAGCCAATCATAATCAAAGAATATGTTTATGACGTTATACTTTCTTCCTATTTAAATTAATTCTTCTAATTGACTTAATATTACTAATTCCATCATTTGCTATAACCATCATCCACCACATTAATCTTGATGTCATTTCTAATGTAATTGAATTCTCTAGAATATTGCAATATTTATAATTAATTTATTATGCAAATAATCTAATCACTAATTCTCATAACAAATAAAAAGGAAACACTAAATCTAATGACTAATTTATAGATAAGCATCTATATAAATATGCACATTTACAATATACATATATCTCTATTCTTGCATATAAACATACTGAATATAGAAGAACGATCCCATACAAGCAATTATACGCCTCTCAGAAATACATAAACACAAATACATAAACATGTATATATATACATGAATATAACTATATCTAATTACGTACAATTTCATTCATAATGATTGAGAAGAATGCGGTGAAAGAAGTTAGTTCAGGCTTATAGATGGGTTACCCATCTGAGGAATTTATGTTAAATCATAAAACTTATAACTATCCTATTATATTCAAGCGCGGTTGAGACAAGTCGGCCAAGGAATTAGAGGGATTATTTAAATCATGATCAAGTGCGCCACAGTGACAGGTGAACAATGAAACCAGAGAGACTATTTAATTTCTTATACCTTTGCAAGTCTAAACGTTGCAGCTGTGGTGGTTTGCCAATGGTTTCAGGGAGGCTATTTAATTCTGTACAACGCCTCAACTCTAAACGCTGAAACTGTGACAAGTTGCCCAGTATAAAAGAAAGTGAATATTGGAATTTGGAAATATCGCCATCTACTTGCATTATTATCAAATCTGACTCGACAGAAGGAAAGGAGAAAGGTGAGGTACAAATACGTGACTTAATAGAAGGAGAATTAAAGTTTTCAGGTGCAGCAATTGTGATAGATTGCCAGTAGAACCACACAGGTTATTTAAAACTATAAACTCCCTATTATAATCAAGTGCTACAGCTGAGACGGGTTGACAAAAGATCAGAGAGATTATATAAATTTAGATTACCAGAGTTATGCGAAGGAGCTCAACTAAACACTGTAACCAATAACATCAATTTCTCTCAGCTTCGACTGAACGAAGGTAATTGGCAAAGGCTTGAAACATTGCGCAGACCAAGAGAATCAAATAATCTGCTCATTGGTCCTCAATTTATTCACTTGAACAATCTGCTTATTGACGGCATCAGAGAAGACACACGAACCAAGCTTCCATCAAGTTTGAGATGGTTACGGTTGCAAAAAATGTGAGAAGCCATTTTCCTTCAGCCTTGAGGATAACATTTGGGATTTGATAACTTCCAGAATAGTCATTAAAGATTTGATCATTCGAGATTTTACTCCTTCCCATCAATCACAATTTCTATTTTGATGAATTCAATCTCAGTTATAAGCAGCTAATACTAAATGTAGTTTCCATTATGAACTCTTAATAACAAACTTACTTAATGAAAAATTCCGATAAGCTGGAGCCAAATCTAACTATTGCTGGAGTAACAGAGGAAAGTGAGGAGGATAATAACGGCTTAAGAAACTTCCGAGAATGTAATTGATAGGAGAGACAAGACATTAGATCACGGAATACAATGGTTGCAGGAGACGCATCAAACGGATAAAGACACACTCCTCGACAATGTTAGAATCATTTTTCACAAAGGGAACGGATACAAGCGAAATTACTGATACATGCACAAGGAATTCTGAGATAAAATTTTAGGAGTCTTTAATATGCTTAAGACTTTCTAACTTAATGCACAACCATAAGAGAAGTATGATAATAGCTCATAACGATTAAAGTAAAGATTTTCCATTCATGAAATATTGATAATGCTAAACTAAAATTTTAAAATCTCTTACTTGTGTGAGCTACGCTTCCCCATAGATTTCTTCTAGGATGCCATACTATGAGGCATTGAAAGCCCAATTCACCTTAATCCAGAATGACCCTTCCTCCTTTCATCATCCCCCAAGAGCTATGATACTCCTATGCTCGCAATAGCTGAAGTTGAAGATGCTGCCAAAATTTCCCCCCCATATGATCTGGAAATCTTTGCTAATAATTCATTTCATGGTGTCTTTTCCACTCCCATCGGAGAACCGTTCGACTTCCATCACTTATTATGATTTCTTTGATGGTATCTTTTACACTCCCACTAGGAGACCATTGCACTTCCATCAGTTATGATTGTATGCCAACCACTACCCATATTCATTAATTTATAATTGACTCTCAAATAGATAAATATTTAATAATTTAATTCTTGCTAATATCTTCTCATTTTTAAATTTATTAATCAAATTTAATCATTAAATAATAATTACCTTTCTTCATCTAATCCGATCATTTTAAATAACTAACTCCCAAAGATAATTAAATTAACATTTATCATTAAATCAAATTCTTTATTTAATTCCAGTTAAAACAAGTAACCTTATACTTAATTTTTTTATTAAACAATTCCAAATAGATTATTAGTTTTATCTCATAACCTTCAAATTAGATTAGATAATAAAATCACCACATCATCATGACATTACCAACAACTTACTTGACATCAATGACGACCGAAACGGAGGGCACTACATTAGGAGTTATTCGTTTCATTATTTTAGACATGTTGGTATATTTAGCTGACACTCGTAAATTTGTGTCTTGTTCAATCTTCTTCGATGGTGTGCAATTTCAATTCATTATTGGATTGGTGATGGTGAATTGCATTTCAAAAGTAAACACAAAAGGACACTATACATTCTTATTGTAAGTTAAAACACTTTCCTTACTACACTTTTCTTATTAATGACTATTTTCATATATGTTTGCAAGATTCAGTTGGAGAAATTCACCATACTATTTGCCATCTTCAATTCATAGAGGTGAGGTTTTTAACCTCACTAAAGCTGTACCATTGTCTCCTGTCATTCCCTTTTCTTTCTTCTTATCACTTATTTGTTTTGTTATTGGTGTGTTGTGTTACTTAAGTTGAATGTTATTATTTATTTTGTTGTTGATTTTGAACATAATATTTAAAGTGTTTATGTGATTTTCCATAGATCGAAGGTTCTCTTCCATTCTAAGTGCATCGACAATGTGCTCCATGATGTTTATGGCATATAGGGTGTTTATGAACACTTCCAATAATTGTGTTCATAAACACACTCAATTTGTCAAGGAAATACATGGTTCTCTTCATGCATCACTATGACTTTAATGGGTTTAATCTTTTCATTTAATTTCTATCTATACATACACTATAACTTTCAATCTATATATCAATGTATGTATCTATATATCTATTTATTTGTGTATATATATATGTACATGGCATATATATATATATATACATACACATACATATATCTACATATATATATATCTACATATATACATTATATATATATCTACATATATACATTATATATATATATCTACATATATATATGTACACACACACACACACACACACACTATATATATATATATATGTATACACACACACACACATGTAGATATATACACACATGTACACACACACACACACATATATATACATAGATACACATTGATATATATATATATATATAGTTTAGTTTGATTGTTCAATTTCATTGTACATATATATACATGTAGATACACTTTGATATATATGTAGATGCATATATATACGTGTAGATACACATTGATATATATGTACTTACATATATATATATATATACATGTACATACACTATAATATATGCACATACGTATTGACATATACATACATGCGCATTCGTATGCACATAGATATATATGTACATACGTATTGGCATAGACATACATCTAAATACGTATGCACATAGATAATATGTACATTCTTATGCACATACATATATATGTACATATGTATGCACATATAACCACTACATATATCATCGAAATGAAAACCAATCAAACCATTTTCATATTTTGGGATAACAAACAAATGCTATAACCAAATTGCAGATTTAAAGTTTGTGCAATGATAAACATAATAACAGGGGAGAGCTACAATCATATAGGTGAAATAGGTCATGTCCATCTCTACCATTCACAAAAAAAGAATGAACTGTAATGTACCAAAACAAATAAACTTGAGATAAGACATACATACATGTTATCTTTTGTAGAGGTATAGCCTAAAAGTAAATTTCAATCGAGCTACTGATATACAAAAGGATAGATTACATCAAGTATTTTGTTATGAAGTGCTATGGATTTTAGACATGTCTAATAGACCTTTTTAATGACTATATGAAATGTATTCACATGCAATTTCAAATGTTAAATTATCAACATAGACTGTATTGTATGAAATGTTGTATAAGATTATCAACATTGAATATTTTTTCACAAATGTAGAATATATATTATAAACATAGTAATTATTGTAAACAAAATTGAAATAGATTATCTACATAGAATATATTTTCACAAATGTAGAATAGATATTAATTGTTGTAAACAAAATTGAAACTCGATCTTCTATATAATTGCCGATTAAGGGAGATTGACACTCTACCAATAGGACTTGAGAGTTTCTGCTTAAAGTGCTCACCATTAATAAGGAACTTAAGTGGTATTGGTGGCGCAGTAAAAATTCAATACCTAAGTCTAAGGTACTGTCCAGAGTTGGACATGCTTCCAAGTTTTGATAAATTAGCTTCGCTGAAAATATTTATACTAGAATATGCCAACAAAGTTGAGGTGATACATGGTTTACACCACTGCACATCATTGGAGGAGCTTCAGATAGAAGGAAAATGTTGGGAAGTGTCATGCATAGAAAGTTGGGAGCACGTGCAAAGATTGAGAAGGTTGTAACTCGTAGCAAAGAAGAGATCAACTGCGGAGCGTTGCATTCAATCGATTCAAGTAATAATTATTTTCAGAAATATGTAATTCTATTTTTTTTTCATCTCACTATCATGATGAATGTTTGCTTTCCTTTTTGGATAGAAATAGCCAGAAGATGTGATGGTATGTACAAAGACAGTAGCTGGTGTTGGGTCACTTTTAAACTCTTCAGCCTTTCCCAATCTCTCTGTCATCCACTCTGTTGCTAACAAGAAAATTGGTTCTAACACTAACCTTTTCAACCTTTCCTCCTATGGAAATTCTATGATGTTGTGTTTGGTTATAAATTTTCACCATTTGACCTTGCTAGTGTGGATTACTTAGGATTCCACAATTTTTTCATGGAAGGTGGAAGAGGCTGGTAAATGGACATTGATATTATGGTGCCTCAATGCACATAAGTTCCGTATAGGGGATTCATGGGGTAAAGAAAATAATGAAGTGGAGAAAGGAATGTTTGTGAGTGGTGAAGAAGAGAGCCTCGTGGAGGGTTTCCGCCACATATTATTTATTTTATTAAGAAATTATTATATATTTAGTTTTTAATTTTTTTTAGACTGCAGGAATCGGGTAGCACGACCCCTATAAATTGCAGTGCGCCTAGTAAATTTTTTAACGTGATCGGCAGAGCTGGTGCACCACACCCTCCGGTACCATGGGGGTGGGGGAGGCTAGACCTCATGACCAACTTCTCGCAACATGAAAGATTTAGCCTAACCGAGCTAGGGTCCCCGCCCTGCTTTAGTTTTTAATTATTATAAATTATAATTTTTTAATATTTTTTATTATATTTGTTTAATAGATAGATTTTTCACATTTAAAATTTATAAAATTATTTATATTTTTAATTAATTTAAATTTAGATATTATATTTATCTTTGTTTTTAATTGAGTGGACTATTTTATAATGAGTAATTTATTACAAAATGTAGTAGATTTTAAGTTATTTTTTCATTCAAAAAATATAATAAAATATTAAAAGATTTGTAACATGGCTTGTAATGTACATTGGTAAAATTATTTGTATATAAAAAATTTGTAGTGGTAAAATTTAGATACCCATGATGATATAAAGAGGAATATAGCGACAATCTTCCTCAATGTTGAGCTCAATTACTTGACCTTTATCTAATCCTATATACTTTCAAATCATCATATGTGATAATCAGAAGAATTTATGTAAATTAGCAGTAGAAATTATTATTTCATTTAGATAGATGCAATGCATTTATCTTTGTATTTACTTTATAAAGACCTATATTGAAATAAAGTCAACCTTTTAGAGAAGTGACCAAATTGACATTGCCATAGGAAATTGATTTCATTTTAGGTGGCTAGACCAAAATCATGCATTTTTTGGACCATGGTCATTTTAGAAATTTAGTCTTTCTCTACCTTTCTTACATTTTAAATGGTAAATTGCTTTAGTCTATAGAAATATTAGGTCTCAAATTTATTAAATGGAAAATCTTTTGTTTTGGCTAGAATATATAAAATATTTAAATTTATATTTTTTAAATAAATGAAAGATTGTATGACAAATTGTGTTGTTGTATTCATCATTCTTATATTTTATTGCTTTAGAATATATATTATTACAAATAAGTTTAAATTTTGCAGTTTAAATGTGTTAAAATTTAGTAAGAAGAACTTATAAAAATATGTTACTAAGATCAATCAATTTTGTATGCTGAATTTTTTCTTTATAGTATTTACATATGTAGAATTTTTGTATTTAGCCATTATGAGTCAATTATGGTTAGGAGTCAAGCTTCTTAGAAAACTAACAATGATAGATTAAGCTATTATTATTTGTGCTAGATAATAAAAATGTAGGTTGCATAAATGTAACACTTTTATATGCATCTATGAAATGATAGGATTTGTAAGATGGTACTAAATAATGTGTATTGTGTTTTATAATTCAATAATTGAATCATGAGTGTTTAGAACACACTTGGAAAAGTATTTCTCCTTGCATAAAGTCTTGAAGTTTAAAAATTGTGTAACCTTAACTTTATATGGAAGAAAACAAAATTATATATGAAGACAAGGAAACTAGAATAGAATGAAGCTATATTATTTTAAAAGAAATAGGATTAAATCATGTTTGTAGTTGGTTATCTATGTTTGATTATGTGTAATACCCCTCGTGTTGCTGTTTGGACTTGATATTTTCTATGGTTTTGCTTGACACTTTGAGACTTTGATAGTTACTGTTTGTTGGTTGGATTGGTTGTCTGGTTAGTTTAGACTGCTTGATGACTATGCTACTTTATATGATGCCATGGATATTATGATATGGTATTATGGTTACAGTTGATTTGGTGATGTTTTATATGGATGCAGTAGTATATTGTGATGCAAAAAAAATTAGTAATTATTTCATGATGATATGATGTGATCAGTTTAGTTTAACAATGTTACTTTGTACTTAATGTTGTAGTTGTTAATATAGCTTTGGTGAGGGGACAATGTAGCACCACTCGTTTGTGAGTGCCCTACTACGTTGCGATTCCTCACGATGTGATGTATTTGATTATATATATATATGTTGTATGCAACCTTGTTTGTATGCAGGAATTGCAGGAGTAAAGTCTCGATTCCACTTGCTTTGGGCAGGACTGGGCGAGCATTAAATTATCCCAACGGGCATGAAGTTGAAACAAAGATGACAAGGAAGTCACCCTGTCCCAAGTTTGTCAACCCGTCCTGTGTCTAGTGGTATTGTGCATTTTGACCTTGGTCATTTTTGCATTATATGTTAGTTGTTTTGTGTGAGTGTATTTATGTGACTTATTTTACATTGGTGTTGTAGTATGATGTAATTTAAATAATTAAAGAATTAAAATAAGTGTTAATAATAGTTATTGGAATAGTTTTATTAAAACATAAAAAGTATTAAATTAAAAGTTATGTGATTTATTAAAGATAAATAAATTGAAAAGTGTAATTAATATTGTTTAAAGTTGTCATTTAGATAATTTAATGGAAATAGCAAGTTGAGGATAAATAAATCGAATAAAATAATTAAATGAGCTAAAATGTGTGAACTATAAGTATAAATTAGCAAAATTGAAATTAAAACAAAAAAAAGTGCAGTTTGAATAGAAAAAAGAAAGAAAAGAATAAAAGGATGTAATATCCCTCATGTTACTGCTTGTTTTTGACATTCTCTGTGGTTTTGTTTGGCACATTGAGGTTTTGATGATACTGTTGATATTATGTTGTGGTAGGTTAGATTATTACTGTTTATAATACTCTTATGATGCCATGGATATTATGATGACATTTTATTATGATCGTTTTGATGGAGTTATTTGGAATGCAGTAGACTAGAGAATAGAAATTTATGATGTGATGCAAATTAATGTAATTTTATAATGCATTAGATGATGATATGATTGGTGAGGGGACAGGTAGCATCACTCGTTCGCGAGCGCCCTGCTACACTGCAAATCCTTCTCACGATGCTTTGTAATTGATTATATGTATGTATATCGTATATCACCTTGTTGGATGCAGGCTTTGCAGGAATAAGACTCGATTCCACCTATTTCGATAGGTCTGGGCGAGCATTGTACCAACCCAATGGTAGGAAGTTGAACAAAGGTGACATGGAAGTAACTCCGTTCCAAGGTGTCAACAGTCTTGTACCTTCTTGGTTTGTGCGTCTTGGCCATAGTCATTGTGTTGTTGCATTGGTCTTTTTATATTACAGTGATTTTGTGATTTATCTAATGTGGTGTATGGTTTATTGTTGTGATTTAAATAATTAAACAATTAATAAAATAAAAACATTTAAAATAGTAAATAAATAAAGCAATAGATAAATATTAGTAGTAGTGGTAAAAATATTACATTTATTTTGAATCTTACAAATGGTTGATTTTAATTATTTTAATGTGCATGTATTTATTTAATTTAAGTATTTGTGGAGATGATAAATAAATAAACAAATAAAAAGCTCAATTTTGTGGATTTGAATGTATTTAAATTTTATTTTTGGAGAAGTGACTTTTGGTATCCACAGGAAGAGGAAATGGAAGAGACTTTTTGTGTGTGATTTTATTTAGGGGATTTTTGTTGGTAGGGGGTTGCATTCTCTTTACAACAGATTTTGGAGAAATTTGGATTCACTTTTCTTTTGTCATAGATTTGCATTCTTTTTCTATTATTATTCTGGTGAATTCGTTGAAGAATAAGATATAAGTTTAGGAAGGATCTGGGAGCTATTGCTGGAAACAATCGTTAGCGAAGGATTGGATCGGCAAGAAGGATAAAGCTTCTATAGTTTTCTCCACGCACAGGACGCCAGGTTCTCCTTCTTCTTTTAAATTATTTTCTTTCTATAGTATCAAATGAAATAAGAATTCTTTGTTGTGAATGAAATTTTCTCCTGGATTTGAAATTTAATGCATAAACAAGATTCTTGAATCCTTAGAAATGTCTGGGACTATTGTCTAATTAAATGAATTTTGGTTGGGTTTGGGAATAAACACTGTTACTATTGTATTGTACTGGGAAAAGAAATAATTTTCTTAAATATGAACTTTGTATCTGTATATTTTTGCCTTGTTTATATATACATTATGTTAGCAAGCTCTATATTTGAAATACATAAATACATATATATATGTATAAATATATATATATATACATATATAAATGTAATTATATTTATACATATATATTTATGAAAATTCATTAACCCTGTGTTCAGCCGTATTCCAACAGCTTAAATAAATTTTAATTTTGTTTTTAATATTTTTTTTGGGCCAACCGAATGGTGGTTCGGCCTCGGCCGTACCCACCATTCGGCCAAACGTGGCTTCGCGCGGTAGTCTAAGGACTGTCCATGGCAGTCCTTCGGACTACTGCATATAGTCCGTAGACTGTCCACGACAGTCCGTCGGATTGCTGTGACAGTCCGTGGACCGTCCGCGGCCGGATGGCCTCTATTTTTTTTTGTGTATTTTTATTTTGAATTGGGTTTCAATATGCGTTTAATTTAAAATGAAAATTCTTTTCTTTAAATGATAATGATTGATAAGTATTTAAATGTATCTATATATATATGTATTTAATTATTTATTAATTCGTATAATGATATTCTGTAATTCATAATTGCACTGTTAAGTAAATTTAATTATTTCTATTTGTAAACAGAATTCTTTTGTTTCTGATATGAATAAAACAAAATTGTAATATAGTGAAAACATGAAAATAGAAAGGAATTTTTATTAATTTGTAAAATTATGAACTTGATAGGATAATATAGTAAAAAGGAAAATTGTGAATATATATATCGGCATTGATTGTTTAATTCTTTATTTTAATGTGTATATGGTAGAAATGGAATTTAATATAGAATTGTATAAGTTATCTTTTTATTCTTATTTTGTGAAGTTGTAGTCTTGTAGACTTGTGGGTTTGGGACATTGTTAGTTCTTTGATGTGGGAACCCTTTTTGTGTTAGCACTTTAGTCTTCCAGAGGATTGTGATCTTGCTGATTTTATATCTTTCTGTCATGAGCTTTTGTTACGATATGTTTTACGATTGGGGTGTACTGTGTTGTGAGGTTTTTGGTTATAAAATTTATTGGCGAGATGGGTTTTGCCTCGCGTATTATTATTGTTGTATTTCAATGTGCATGATTGTGATGGTACCACCCCGGGTTCTTGATGGTTTTGGTGGGTCTCTAGGGAGAGTGGCTCCTCGTGGGGGCCGACACCCCGCTTAAGGGGAAGGGCACAGGATAACCCACGAGTGAGTTAGTAAACAAGTGAAAACTTAATAATTAACTTAGGAGGGTTGGGTAGTAATATCATTATAAGATTTAAAAAATGGATGCCTCATCTTCATTAGTGCTTCCGTAGACTAATGGAAGGCTGAGAAGGCCGTGGTTGGCAAGGTCGTGACCTCGTCTTCACGAGAGGTCTACGGCTCCACATGAGTCACCCTATGGACTGGCGCCTCCAGTTGGGAGGAAGGGCACAGGATAGCCATAGATGGGACCCGCACCTCCAATTGGGAGGAAGAGCACAGGATAGCCCATGTAGGACTATGCGATGACAATCTCCCCTAGTTGCCCATGTGTTTTACTTATTTGTGTTCCTCTGGAAGTAGGTTATGGGAGTTGGTTTAGATTGTTGTTTGAATTGATTTAAATTGATTTATGATTATTGTTTTAATACATCTTTAGTATGCTTTGTGGTCTTGTATGATCTCATTTATATTTGATTTACGTTCTTGTATTTTTATGGTACTGTGATATGATGTTATTGTTTGTTCATTGTAATTTGGAGTATTGTGTTATGGATCTATGTTGGTACTTCTTGTATGTTTGTACTTCAGTTGACATTCTTGGTCGGAGTTACTTCTCTGTCACCTCTTAGCACGGGGGTGGTCGGTGGAATGTGCTCCGCACACCGTTGGGTTCCCCATCAGGGTTCGTTGGCCAGTCTCATCCAATGGAAGATTTGTTCAGTTGATCTCTATGTATTTTGATAATCTTGTATTTTGTATTCATCCCACATGATTGGGAAACATGATGTAAATTATGGTTATGGATATGTTGTATATTTAAAAGATGATGTAATGTAAACTTCAACTTTGTATTCTTATTTGGTTATGTGATTTCTCATGGTTTTATCTTATAATGAAATCTATGTATATGCATATCTATTATTGTCTTTAATAGTTCCTTTGTACTTAGAATGATATCTTATGAGTTGATGAATTGTAATGTTTATTTCGATGTGACCTCGTGTGCCCCAAAGAACATAGTCGTTTATGTTATTTGTATTGTAATGAAGTTTATGTTCATATACATGATTATTTAATATTGGTTATATTGATTTATTGTTGTTCTTTAAATTTTTTTTTTGCATTTTATGTGGTTGTTCTTTGGGGCTTGCATGGCGGGCGTTACAACATGGTAGATCAGAGCCAAAGTTGCAAACGCTGGGGTCTTTGGGTAGTATTGTCCATTAGGCAACCTTTGCGTTTTTCTCTTGAGCTCTTATGTATCTTTGTCTTGTTGTGCAGAAGCATGCCTAGAGGCAGAGGCAGAGGTAGGGGTAGAGGCCGAGGGAGAGGCCAAGGTGGTGGTCGTGGGGCCAACCCACCGAGTCCTTCACCGCCAAGTTCTCACGGTCTAGAGTCTGAGCAGCAACAAAATTCTCAGAACAATCCGTCGGGTGGTGGACCGAACCCGGAACAGCCGGGCTTGGATGGTCAGTTGCAGCATCTGCTGGTTGAGCTTCTTGATAGATTGGGTCCTAGACTTGATGGGGCTCAGCCGGTTGAAAGGGAAAGAGAAAGGTCTCCAAGGCATAGGGGAGCTTCAGTTGATCAGGATGCTTTGTTAGCAGGCCATATGAGGGATTTAATGAGAGCTCATCCACCTACCTTTGATGGCTCTGGAGGAGGGTTAGAAGCCGAAACATGGTTAATTGATTTGGGCTGATGCTTTGCAATGCACCCCTACGGTAGTAATACCAAGGCTTGATGTGCTATTATGCATTTGCGGGGTTTCGCGTCTACTTGGTGGCAGCTTGAGGAACAAAAGTTGCATTTGGATATCAGTATGGTCACTTGGGAGTTTTTCTTGGAAAGGTTTAGGGCTTGCTTCCTCTTAGATCATTGGAGGTAGCGCAGGGCAGATGAATTTCACGATCTTAAGCAAATAAAGCAAAGCGAAAAGTGGCAGGTTGAATTAGCTTCAGGATCTAAGGTCATGGTCGAGAAGTTGGTGCAGGGTTGTAGGTTAGAGTTAGGGGCAATGTCGACTAAGGTGGACCTCAGAATTCTTCCACTTGGTTCTTATGATGTAGTCTTGGGCATGGATTGGCTAAGCTCACATCGTGCTTTGATAGATTGTCGCCGTAAAGCAGTGCGGTGTGTGGATGATTTTAGTAAAGAGGTGGAAATAGTGGGTGTTCAGAGGCCTATTTCTTTGAGAATTATCTCAGCTATGTAGTTAAAAAGGTGTTTTCGTCAGGGTTGTCAGCTCTTTGCAGTATCAGTTAGTAACCTTGAGTCGGAGGTTAGCCGTGAGGTGTCATTGAATGATTACCCTCTCCTTGCAGAGTTTTTCGATGTTTTCCCTAGTGAGATACCTGGTATGCCTCCTAAGCGAGAGGTGGATTTCAGGATAGATCTGGTGCCGGGAGCTGAGCCTATCTCTCGGGCTCCATACAGGATGACCACACAAGAGCTCCAAGAACTTTGTCTGCAGTTGGAGGAATTGTTAGCTAAGGGGTTTATCTGCCCTAGTGTTTCTCCTTGGGGAGCACCAGTGATCTTTGTCAAAAAGAAGGATGGTTCTCTTCGTCTTTGTATTGATTACCGATAATTGAACAAGGTAACAGTAAAGAATCATTATCCCCTTCCCAGGATTGATGATCTCTTTGATCAGATAAAAGGGGCAAAGGTATTTTCTAAGATCGACCTCAAATCAGGGTATCATCAGTTGCGGATAGCAGAGGCCGACATTCATAAAACTGCATTTCGTACTCGGTATGGACACTACGAGTTCACAGTGATGCCGTTCGGGTTAATGAATGCACCTTCAGTCTTTATGAGTCTAATGAATGGGGTGTTTCGAACTTACTTGGATAAGTTTGTCCTCGTGTTTCTTGATGATATTTTGATTTATTCTAAGTCTATGGAGGAACATGAGGTGCACCTAAAGTAGGTTTTGCAGTGCTTAGGGATAACCAGTTGTATGCCAATCTAGCAAAGTGTGACTTTTATAAGACTGAAGTTCAGTATTTAGGCCATGTGATTTTTGGTGAGGGAATTTCTGTGGATCCTGCTAAAATCCAGGCTATCATGGATTGGCCCATGCCCACTAATGTCTCAGAAGTTCGTAGTTTCATGGGATTAGCTGGGTATTATCGGAGGTTCGTGCAGGGCTTTTCGAGGATTGCGCATCCTATCACATCACTTTAGAGGAAAGGAAAGAAATTTCTTTGGACTGAGCAGTGTCAGTTAGCTTTCCAAACCCTTAAGGAAAAACTGACTAGTGCTCCAATTTTGGCAGTGCCGGGTCCTATAGGTGATTTCGTGGTTTGTATGGATGCCTCTTTGGAAGGTCTTGGAGCCGTATTAATGCAGGATGGGAGTGATTGCCTATGAATCTTGGAAATTAAAAGATCATGAACTCAATTATCCCACACATGACCTTGAATTGGCCGCAGTGGTTCATGCTCTTGTGAGATGGAGGCACTTTTTGTTAGGGCACCGGTTCGAGTTGCATACAGATCATTGGAGTTTGCAATACATCTTCACGCAGCCGAATTTGAATGCAAGGCAGAGGAGGTGGATGGAATTTTTGTGTGAGTATGATTTTGAGGTTAAGTATATTCAGGGTAAGGAAAATGTGGTGGCTGACGCTCTAAGTCGATGTAGGCATGAGGTTTCTGCAATGTCTCTTGAGGTGGATTTGAAGAGTCAGATTCTTGCAGCCCTTCCTTCAGATAGTTGGTATTCAGAGGTGAAAGCTGAGGTAGAATCAGGTAGAGCTTTGGAGGGGAAATTTGCTGGTTATTCATTGGATTCAGATGGTGCTATGCGTTTCTCTAGACGGTTGTATGTACCTCCTTCTGAGGGTCTCCGCACCCTGATTTTGATAGAAGGTCATCAGGCACCTTACGCAGCACATCCCGGAGTTAAGAAAATGTATGCAGATCTGCATTCGCTTTATTTTTGGTCAGGAATGAAGAGGGATATCGCCGACTTTTTGGCTCGATGTCTTGAGTGTCAGAGAGTAAAGGTTGAACACCATCATCCAGCAGGGTTGTTATAGCCTCACCTTGTTTCAGAGTGGAAATGGGATGTTATTTCCATGGATTTCATTGTTGGGTTGCCTGTGTCATCTAGACGACATGATGCTATTATGGTCATAGTTGACAGATTGACTAAGGTAGCTCATTTTTCTCCTGTTCGATCTTCGTATACGGCATCTTATGTTGCTAGGGTGTTCATGAATGATATAGTTAGATTGCATGGGATACCACGAAGGATCATTTCTGATAGAGATCCAGTATTCACGTCTGCGTTGTGGACATCTTTGCAGCAGTCTTTGGGAACTAAGTTGAATTTCAGTTCTGCCTACCATCTTGAGACTGATGGTCAAACTGATAGAGTTAACCTGGTGCTAGAGGATATGCTTCGTATGTATGTCATGGATCAGCAATCCCGTTGGGAGGACTATTTGTACTTGGTTGAATTTGCATATAACAATGGGTACCATAGTTCTATTGGTATGGCTCCTTTTCAGGCTTTGTACGGTCGTCCTTGTCGTACTCCTCTGAGTTGGGATCGATTGGAGGACAGGGTGCTTCTTGGACCCGAAATGCTTAAAGATATGGAACAGCAGGTGGCTCGTATTCAGGAGCATCTTGTAGCTGCTCAAGATAGATAGAAGAAGTATGCTGACGCTCATAGAGTTGATCGGTAGTTTGCAGTGGGTGACCGGGTGTTCCTTCGAGTGTGCCCACGGAAGAGCCCTATTCATTATGGAAAGGGTTCGAAGCTTACGCCTCGCTTTGTTGGACCCTTTGAGGTGTTGGAGCGGATTGGACCATGTTGCTTACCTTTTAGCTTTGCCACCCAGTTTGTCGCAGATCCATGATGTATTTCATGTTTTTGTTCTTAGACCATATTTTCCTGATGTTACTCATGTTCTGGATTGGAATGCTCTTCAGGTCGAGGACGGGCAGCTGGCTCTCAAGCCCGTGGCCGTGCTTCAGCGTCAGCGACTTACCCTCAGAGGCAAAGAGATTGATCAGGTGCGGGTTCAGTGGGACCCGAATGATGAGGCTTCAGCTACATGGGAGGATGCCTCTCGTATCAGGGATTCTTACCCTTATCTTTTTACTGGCTTCCAGGAGTAAGCCGAATTCTAGGGGGGGAGGATGTAATATCCCTCATGTTACTGCTTGTTTTTGACATTCTCTGTGGTTTTGTTTCCAGGCACATTGTGGTTTTGATGATACTGTTGATATTATGTTGTGGTAGCTTAGATTGTTACTGTTTATAATACTCTTATGATGCCATGGATATTATGATGACATTTTATTATGATCGTTTTGATGGAGTTATTTGGAATGCAGTAGACTAGAGAATAGAAATTTATGATGTGATGCAAATTAATGTAATTTTATAATGCATTAGATGATGATATGATTGGTGAGGGGACAGGTAGCGTCACTCATTTGTGAGCACCCTGCTACACTGCAAATCCTTCTCACGATGCTTTGTAATTGATTATATGTATGTATATTGTATATCACCTTGTTGGATGCAGGCTTTGCAGGAATAAGACTCGATTCCACCTATTTCGATAGGTCTGGGCGAGCATTGTACCAACCCAACGGTAGGAAGTTGAACAAAGGTGACATGGAAGTAACTCCGTTCCAAGGTGTCAACAGTCTTGTACCTTCTTGGTTTGTGCGTCTTGGTCATAGTCATTGTGTTGTTGCATTGGTCTTTGTATATTATTGTGATTTTGTGATTTATCTAATGTGGTGTATGGTTTATTGTTGTGATTTAAATAATTAAACAATTAATAAAATAAAAACATAAAATAGTAAATAAATAAAGCAATAGATAAATATTAGTAGTAGTGGTAAAAATATTACATTTATTTTGAATCTTACAAATGGTTGATTTTAATTATTTTAATGTGCATGTATTTATTTAATTTAAGTATTTGTGGAGATGATAAATAAATAAACAAATAATTTGAATGTATTTAAATTTTATTTTTGGAGAAGTGACTTTTGGTATCCACAGGAAGAGGAAATGGAAGAGACTTTTTGTGTGTGATTTTATTTAGGGGATTTTTGTTGGTAGGGGGTTGCATTCTCTTTACAACAGATTTTGGAGAAATTTGGATTCACTTTTCTTTTGTCATAGATTTGCATTCTTTTTCTATTATTATTCTGGTGAATTCGTTGAAGAATAAGATATAAGTTTGAGGAAGGATCTGGGAGCTATTGCTGGAAACAATCGTTAGCGGAGGATTGGATCGGCAAGAAGGATAAAGCTTCTATAGTTTTCTCCACGCACAGGACGCTAGGTTCTCCTTCTTCTTTTAAATTATTTTCTTTCTATAGTATCAAATGAAATAAGAATTCTTTGTTGTGAATGAAATTTTCTCCTGGATTTGAAATTTAATGCATAAACAAGATTCTTGAATCCTTAGAAATGTTTGGGACTATTGTCTAATTAAATGAATTTTGGTTGGGTTTGGGAATAAACACTGTTACTGTTGTATTGTACTGGGAAAAGAAATAATTTTCTTAAATATGAACTTTGTATCTGTATATTTTTGCCTTGTTTATATATACATTATGTTAGCAGGCTTTGTATTCGAAATATATAAATACATATATATATGTATAAATATATATAGATAAATATATATATATATATATACATATATAAATGTAATTATATTTATACATATATATTTATGAAAATTCATTAACCCTGTGTTCAGCCGTATTCCAACGGCTTAAATAAATTTTAATTTTTTTTTTAATATTTGTTTTGGGCCGACCGAATGGTGGTTTGGCCTCGGCCGTACCCACCATTCGACCATCCATGGCTTCGCGCGACAGTCCTTCGTACTGCTGCGTACAGTCCGTAGACTATCCACGGCAGTCTGTCAGACTGCTGTGACAGTCCGTGGACCGTCCGCGGCCGGATGGCCTCTATTTTTTTTTTGTGTATTTTTATTTTGAATGGGGTTTCAATATGCGTTTAATTTAAAAGAAAAATTCTTTTCTTTAAATGATAATGATTGATAAGTATTTAAATGTATATATATATATATATGTATTTAATTATTTATTAATTCGTATAATGATATTCTGTAATTCATAATTGCACTATTAAGTAAATTTAATTATTTCTGTTTGTAAACAGAATTCTTTTGTTTCTGATATGAATAAAACAAAATTGTAATATAGTGAAAACATGAAAATAGAAAGGAATTTTTATTAATTTGTAAAATTATGAACTTGATAGGATAATATAGTAAAAAGGAAAATTGTAATATATATATCGGCATTGATTGTTTAATTCTTTATTTTAATGTGTATATGGTAGAAATGGAATTTAATATAGAATTGTATAAGTTATCTTTTTATTCTTATTTTGTGAAGTTGTAGTCTTGTAGACTTGTGGGTTTGGGACATTGTTAGTTCTTTGATGTGGGAACCCTTTTTGTGTTAGCACTTTAGTCTTCCAGAGGATTGCGATCTTGCTGATTTTATATCTTTCTGTCATGAGCTTTTGTTACGATATGTTTTACGATTGGGGTGTACTGTGTTGTGAGGTTTTTGGTTATAAAATTTATTGGCGAGATGGGTTTTGCCTCGCGTATTATTATTGTTGTATTTCAATGTGCATGATTGTGATGGTACCACCCCGGGTTCTTGATGGTTTTGGTGGGTCTCTAGGGAGAGTGGCTCCTCGTGGGGGCCGACACCCCGCTTAAGGGGAAGGGCACAGGATAACCCACGAGTGAGTTAGTAAACAAGTGAAAACTTAATAATTAACTTAGGAGGGTTGGGTAGTAATATCATTATAAGATTTAAAAAATGGATGCCTCATCTTCATTAGTGCTTCCGTAGACTAATGGAAGGCTGAGAAGGCCGTGGTTGGCAAGGTCGTGACCTCGTCTTCACGAGAGGTCTACGGCTCCACATGAGTCACCCTATGGACTGGCGCCTCCAGTTGGGAGGAAGGGCACAGGATAGCCATAGATGGGACCCGCACCTCCAATTGGGAGGAAGAGCACAGGATAGCCCATGTAGGACTATGCGATGACAATCTCCCCTAGTTGCCCATGTGTTTTACTTATTTGTGTTCCTCTGGAAGTAGGTTATGGGAGTTGGTTTAGATTGTTGTTTGAATTGATTTAAATTGATTTATGATTATTGTTTTAATACATCTTTAGTATGCTTTGTGGTCTTGTATGATCTCTTATATTTGATTTACGTTCTTGTATTTTTATGGTACTGTGATATGATGTTATTGTTTGTTCATTGTAATTTGGAGTATTGTGTTATGGATCTATGTTGGTACTTCTTGTATGTTTGTACTTCAGTTGACATTCTTGGTCGGAGTTACTTCTCTGTCACCTCTTAGCACGGGGGTGGTCGGTGGAATGTGCTCCGCACACCGTTGGGTTCCCCATCAGGGTTCGTTGGCCAGTCTCATCCAATGGAAGATTTGTTCAGTTGATCTCTATGTATTTTGATAATCTTGTATTTTGTATTCATCCCACATGATTGGGAAACATGATGTAAATTATGGTTATGGATATGTTGTATATTTAAAAGATGATGTAATGTAAACTTCAACTTTGTATTCTTATTTGGTTATGTGATTTCTCATGGTTTTATCTTATAATGAAATCTATGTATATGCATATCTATTATTGTCTTTAATAGTTCCTTTGTACTTAGAATGATATCTTATGAGTTGATGAATTGTAATGTTTATTTCGATGTGACCTCGTGTGCCCCAAAGAACATAGTCGTTTATGTTATTTGTATTGTAATGAAGTTTATGTTCATATACATGATTATTTAATATTGGTTATATTGATTTATTGTTGTTCTTTAAATTTTTTTTTTTTTGCATTTTATGTGGTTGTTCTTTGGGGCTTGGACGGCGGGTGTTACAAAGGACCAATGAATGTTGAGATTTTGGTTGAAAAGCTGGTGAAGAAATAGAAAACTTTTTTTCATTCTGATTTTTCAATTTTTGAAAATAGAAGATGATATCTTTTTATTTAATAACAAAAATGTAAGGTTTTGATTCACGGGAAAAAATTGATAGAAGCTTCAAAAATATTTAGTTCTGGAAAAAAAAATTGCATCCTCTCTTTTGTCTCTCTAAAAATTGTTTCTCTTTCATTGTTTTGGGGAAAAGGCTCTTCTGAATAGAAAAATACATTAAAAGTTTGATCAAAGAATCTAGTGGAGACGTTCTGGAGAAGGAAAGGGAGCTCTTCAAAAAGGCTAGTTGGAATCAAAGGAAAGCTTCATCAACTCCTCAGCAAGCATAGGACTCCAGGTTCTTTTATTAACTTTTCATTACTCGTTAAATTTGAAATGGAAAATATGTTGTTCTGTAAAAGAAAAATCTTTTGGAGGTTTAAGAATTTGTTGGGTAACAGATAAATAAAAGAAATTTATTTGAGTCTCTGAAAATGTTCAATATGTTTATGATTTTGTTTATGGGAAAATTATTCCCCTTTGAAATAAATGGATTTATATATATGTTTATATATATATATATAAATAGATATATACATATATATATACTTGTGAATATATATATATATATATATATATATTTTCTCAGCTTCTATAGAAAGTGTTTGGCAGAATAAATATATAATATATATATATATATATACAACACACAAAGGTATATACATAAATATATTTATAAATTTGTAAATATTAAAAAGTTGAATGTCTTTCATATGGCCGAACTTGTGCGTCAGCAGAGTACGTTTCTTTTTTTTATGATTTTAAATTTAGGTTGAAGGGGTGGATGGCTAGGCCGTACCCTCCCCCTCTCCCCTTGCAGCCAGTGGGGCTTCCCACAACAGTCCACAGACTGCTGTGCATAGTCCACTGTGCTGGCAATGGTCCTAAAACTTCATTTAATTTTAATTTTAATTTTATTTATATATATATATATATATATTGGTTTATGTGTTTTTATGGGTATGATTTAATTATCCAGAAATTAATCAGATTAGATTTATTTAATAAATTAAATAAAACAAAATATTTATATAAAATATAAATGTAAAGATATATTGATCCTTTTATGATTGTGAAGTTATGAATTATGAAAAAAGGAAAATTTTATATATATATATATATGTCAGGATTATTATTGAACTTTTATTTCAAAATCATATTAGGGAAAATGGAGATTAGTAAATGGAATAAACGAATTGTTTAACTTTGTGTGAAAATTATTATGTTATTCTATTTTGTAAATAAACTTTGACTTCTTTATTTCATTAGGTCATTGTTTCAGATTTTTTGATGTAGGAACCCAGTTTGCTTTAGGAACCCTTAGGGATGTTGTGAACCTTAGGCTTCCAGAGGTATGAGATAATTGTTAGTCGATGTTCCTCTTTTTATGTGCTCTTAGTGTGGCAAGTTATTTGGTATCATTGTTTTGAAAGGGTTGTATGGGATTTTGTTGAGACTCTGGTTATGTGCTTTTAGTGAGATGGGTAATGCCTCACATGTTTTCTGTTGAGATTTAATGTTCGTTCTATGTTGGTACAACCCTTGTTTTCAGTTATGTTTTGGGTCTCTAGGGAGAGTGGCTCTTCATGGGGGCCGACGCCTCAAATAGGAGGAAGGGCCAGGATAACCCACGTAAGAGTTAGATTAAAAAGTGAGAACCTAATAAAATAATTTAGGGGGATGGGTAGTAATAACATTAATAAGATAATTTTGGATACCTCATTTATTCATTAGGGCTTTCGCAAACTAATGGTAGACTGAGAAGGCTGTGGTTGGCAAGGTCGTTACCTCGTCTTCATGAGAGGTTAACTACTTTGCATGAGTCACCCTATGGGGCTAGTGCCTCAAGTAGGAGGAAGGGCCAGTATAACCATAGATGGGGGCTAACGCCTCAAGCAGCCTGGATCAGCTGGTGCTTGGAGGAAGGACTAGGATAACCCATGTAGAACTATGCGATGACACTCTCCATTAGTTGCCCTTATGCTTTTCTTTCTTGCTTTCCTCTGGAAGTGGTTTATGGTTGTTGCCTTTGATTTATTGATGATGTGTTTAATGGTCTTGTGTTATTGTGATTAGTTTCTTGGTTGCTCTTCGTTTATGATCTATGTACTCTAATGTTATTGCTATTGGAGTTACTGTTACTATTTTACTATTATTGGAGTTTAGTTTAGTTGGAATTCTTGGTCGTGGTCACTTCCTTTTCACCTCTAAGCATGGGGGGTGGGTTTTTCTAAAACCCATGCGGTCGGGTGGAATGTGCTCCGCACCCCGTTGGGTTCCCCATCAACGTTCGTTCTACACAATATCTTCCTGATGGAGCTTCTACTTGATGTTCATAATGTATTTCTAGCATTCCTTGTATGATGTATCTATCCCACATGTATGGGAGATTTTGATGTAACTCATGTATATGAACATGTAATGTATTAAAAGATGATGTAATGTAAATGCACCCTTGTAATCATTCATGATTTATGAGATTTATTATGGCTTGGTATCATGTGACATATTTATATTTATGCTTATGAATGTATGGATGTTATCTCTTGCAAATGGTTATTTTAATGTCTATGATGGATGTAAAGTTAGTTAAGTTATTTAGTTTTATATGAATCTTTCGTTATGGGTTGGTTTTATGTGATGTGACCTCGCGTGCCCCAAAGGACTTAGATGTTTGAGATTTTATCATGTAATGTAATAATTTATAATGGTTCTTTATATGTTTACTTAGTGTTATTTAAAAAAAAAATTATGTGCTTAGTGGTTGTCCTTTGGGGTTTGCATGACGGGTGTTACATTATGAATTAATTTAGTTAGAAATTATAATATAGAAGTGTTATCAAAGATTAGTTTCTAAATAATCTAATAGGAGAATGAACTTGGTCAATTAAATTAGACATCTATTTTCCTTGTGTTAGTTTTCTTTTATCATGTTATTAAGTCTATATTTTTGATATTTTAAAAAATGAGATTAAAGGGCTTGGACCCTATATAACAAAAAGGCCAGAGGTATATAGTTTGAGTCTCATGAGGTGTGAGACTAAAATCCAAGAAGCATACATAAATAACATATTCTATAACAAAGGATTAGAGAAAAAGACAAAGCACAATAAGGAGACAACCTAGAGTCATAATAATAGTGTAGATACCTAAAATGACTAATGCATTTCCATCTTGACATATTATCATTGTCTTATCAATTATTTTATCCATATTAATTAATTTTTTTTTAATTATTTAATTAATTTATCCCTTATCATTTCCCAACACCATTCAATTCAAATTTATCTTTGGTCCACTATAGTTAAATATTTTTCAAAAAAGATTTAATTAGCTAACACTTGTAATAATTAAATAAATTAAAATAATTTATTTAAATTTAAAATTATCTTTTCTTCCAAAATAAATAAATAAATTTAATATTTATTTCTCCAAATATCCTTATGAATTAATTAAATAAATTCATTCAATTATTTTAACTTTCCCTCCATCAAATTCAAATTTTAGCTCCTATCTTATCTTGATTTTTTCTATCCATTGATCAAATATCAAGAGAAGAATATAAATACAAAGCTTCCATTCATTCATATCCCCTAGCTAGCTATGTGTTGAACACCCAAATACTGAGAGAGGGGGTGGTGAATCAATATTCTATTAAACCATTTAATCATAATCCATCCAATAATAAGAGCATATCTAACTGCAACTATAAATGTAAACATGAAAGAGATCACAATACCACATAACACATGAACACCAGGTTTTTTACATGTAAAACCCAAAAAGGTAAAACCACGATGAGGATTAGGTGAAAATATATTATAATTGATTATAAGATATTATAGGGGCTCAGTGCCAGGACTCATTATTCTTATAAGGCTCACAACCAAAAGTAGATACAAAACAAAAGTGTCTACACAACCAAAGTGTGAATTGATGTAAAGTGAACCTTCCTTGTGCTGAATACAATTCCTTTGAAGCTCTAAATACAAAATACTGCTTTGCTTAGCAATCACTCACCATTCATAGTAATTTTTCCCTTATGCTGATCCTACACATACAAATTCACAAGTTTGCACAATATCAGATCTCACACACATCACATTAAATTATTATTACATCTCTTGTCTCTATAACTCAAAATTTTTCTTCATATATACCTTATTACATCCACACACATCAATCAAGTCGACCTAATTGGATGTAGCTCTATTTAATTCAAAAACATTTTTTGGCTTCATAATCGAATCAAAAATCTCTTTGTGCTCAATCCAACTATGCAAAGCTTGATTTAGATTATCACAAATCTAAAATAGATCCCCTTAACATCCACAACACATATTACTCTTCATAGGGCATATATCAAATATTAGGTCAATAAGGAATTAGACCTAATCATAAAATAAACCAATCTAACCAACACCAATCATCTATATGATCATATAAGCATTTTCCATCTGGAATATATGTAGTATTGTCACCTATAAACCATCTCTCAAAATTTCTAATTTTTATTCCAAACACCAGAGGAATGCAGACCAGATTACACATACCATCTTGCATTGTATAAGCCAAAAAATTGTATGCCAATCTTCTGCAATTTGTAACTTTCAACTTTTTCATCCTAAATCATTGAAATATTAATCATAGAATTATTTGGTAGTCCTGAATAACATACTATAACCTCATAAACCAATCTTATAGCATGAGCAATTCTAGACCAAATTACTAGATCAAAGTGTCACCAAAATCTGGAATCTAGCACATGATAACTCCCACATAATGTCTAGTCATAGAAGCATATGACACATCGAACTAGAAAAAATGATACCATCAAAGACACATGGAGTGAATAAATTCATAAAAGGGTCATGTCTCATAGTGAGTTCTACAATTTTCTAAAAAAAATGGCTTGTCCAATAAAAAATAGAGTTTACAAATAGATTCCTTGCAATTTTTTGAGAAATTAATTTTTTTTTTATCAAATTTTAACTTTGTATGCAAAATTATTGCCAATTGTAAGTAATAAATGCAAAGTGTACCTTTAGGATAGTAAAAATAGCAAGAAATGGAAAAATAAACAAAAATCACTTGCGCCACTATGAATTTCATTAAATCTAATTCCATCAATATTTACCAAAATCCAATAATTGAGGAAAAAGTTGTGCAAGTTTGAAAAAAGGCCTAGTTTGGCCTCTAAAGAGGGTCTTAATAGCCCCTTGAGTAGTAGCGCCAATGACAATGGCCACTAGTGTAAGGAAACTATGCAGCCATAGAATGACAATTTCCACATAACCCAAATATGAAAACATGCAAGTAAAATACTCAACATCAACATGCAAGAGAATAGACAACATACCCATCAAAGATGACACAAGATATACCCTGGGAAAACCCTCAAGAGGGAAAAACCCAGCCTCCAAAAGCATCCACACTCCATGTATTATTCAGCAATGAAAACCCATCACAATACATCTACAGAGACTCCATGAACACTTCTGAAGCACAAGCTATCCATGCATTCCATGTGACCAAGCATGAATCCACACATCCCATGCCATGCTTCAAACCCTCACACATGCACAAGCTCAACCTTGACCAACTTTTTGATCCAACCCTTTATCCAACCTTTTATCCAACCTTTTATCCAACCCTAAACAACTACCCATGTGGTTGCTTTTATAGAAACAAGCTCCCACAAAACCACCAAGTGGTATTACATAAACCATGTGCCCAAAACCATACAACATGTGACCCCACATTTAATATTGGGTACTTTATTATTTTATTATTCCCCAATATTAAATAATTACATTTGACAATTATATCCCAATGTTACATACAACAAAGTGGCCCCAACATTATAACTCCTTGTGATGCACGTCCACCTAGAAAACCCCTAGGTGCACCACACACATAATAAATAAATAAAACATTACAAACATTATGCAAGGTGTACAACACCTAATTCTAACAATCTCCCACTTGTTGTATACATTGCATAAGGGGGTAACAAATAAACTCCATAGGCAACATGTACCATCCTAGAATCCAAGTGCTCCATGTGCTCCATCAAGATACCTGTAACAAGAACCAAGGTGACCACCATCTCATCCATGAATGCTCCCATCCTCCACCATGCCAACTGCACTAAGATATGAACACATCCAAAGAGATGTCACACTAACTGTCACAAAGAAGCATAAACCTGCCTCAACCTGATATCTCAAAACACAAACACTGAATCCAATATGCACCAGTAGCTGTCAAGAATAAATCACCATAGCTGAAATGACATACACAGCAAATGCCAACCAATCCAACTATCCATACCTCCAAAGGTATACATATCATAGTAAACTCATGCCAACAACATATCCACCCATAAACCACAATAAAAACTCCATGTGCAAACCTGTCAAAGCATGACATACACATCCAAGAGCTCCCACTGCATGGGCAATGTCAAGATGAATGCAAACCTGGAATGAGCGCATTCAACGCGTCGCTTTGTTAACATCCCAAAAAAGGCACCATCACAAAGGCATACCAAGTCTACTACCAGCATCTCATAGAAGTAAACATGTAGTACCAAGGAACATCCACAATGATAAGCAAAACCTGCAAACCAAACACCTGTAGCATGTCCTCCTACACACACACCTCTAAATGCCAACTGTGTCAAGTATGATCTCCTCCATAACACCCCATAACAAAATCCATAACCACATCCATCCATCCAATCACCAAGATCAAACATAACATATGTAACTAACATGGATGTAAGCATCTCAAAACAAGAAGATCAAACTCAAAGTAACCATTCCCAAACCAAGGAAATCAGCCCAATAAACCATCTCCTAAACTCAACATATACAAGGAGATAAACATGCCAACACTCCTCAAATGAACCCTCCAGAAACCAAATATCCATGGCTCAAGATCCATATCCATGAGAAGACAAAGCATAAACATAATGCACCTGAAAGAATAATGGGCAATACCTCTCAAGTGAACCGCCGAGTAGACCAAGAGTGGGGAATGGGAATGCTCCTCCAGGATATCCAAGTCATCATGACTCAACCAAGAACACTCTCCTCATTGGTCCATGTTGAACTCACGTCCAACAAAGGTGTAGGCTCCCTCAGACTTCCTGCTAAAACCTCATCAAGAGTAACCATCTCAAAAGCATGTCTCTAATCACAAGAGAACACCAAGCCTCACCTATGTCTCCAAGTATCCATGAGCACCTGTAACCGATCAATCCATGCTAAACACCAAGCAAATGATCAATGTACTCAATACAAAGAGAACCAACCAAGATCAAAATCATAGCTCCAACTACAGAATCAGGAACATAAGCATAACACCATGATCTCACATCCTCTCAAAAGAAGATCACATGAATAAATCATCATAACATATACCATGCCACAACTCTAAACTAGTAATCAAGAGTATACCATGACATAATAACAAAACCATCCTACAACCAAGGATCACCTGTCAAAACCAACAAGTCATAAATAATACCTCAACATCTCCAACACCTAATGTCAAAGAACTCTCACTGTAGCACACAGAATCCAAGAGCTCCTCCATGACACTAAAGATCACCTGCTGAAGACAACCATCCATAATAACCAATGGATCCACATCATTGCCAAATGCTCCCACTGAACCATGATACCGAGCAATCCCATGGAACCATGATGCACAAAACCAACACTGTCATAAGCTCACACAAAACCTGTGAATCCAAGCTCTCAATGACAACATGATAACCATCCTCTAAAGCAAGAAGATACACCGCCAAACCATCATATCCATCACCGCCAATCCATCACTGTCACAAGCTCCCACTGAACCGTGTAACCAAGCTATCCATGACATCGTGATACCAATCTCCTCAAACCAAGGAGATACAATGCCATAACCTAAATTAGGATCCAATCCAACACCACCAACAATGCACCTGCATAAACCATCATAACATGCCAAAATCTCTAATGCACAAGAAACATCCATGACATTATGATCACCACCAAATATACCAACAAATCAACCCAACCATGTCCACATATCTGCATAATCATAGTCAACTACATAGGTCTCATATCATGACTGTACCTGGTAATACCATCTCACCTCCTCAACATGACAACCAAATCAACAAACCAAGTGACTAAACCAAGCCACTAAAACTGATCATGCATCAACACTGAAATATCAATGGGCAAAGACAACCCATATCCAAGTCATAGGTGCAACAAGTAAGTATAGACCGCCTACAACATTGCACAACTTGTAGATACAACAATGCAACATACATGCTGATAACCATGTCAAAAGTATAATAATCTGAGATGTACAACTGAGCATACAATGAATCCATCATCAAATATCTCAAATCCAACAATCCATAAGCTCATAATAACACCATAGTCAAAGAGACCCATAAACAGCTCAGATAAAGAAAACAGAAAATAAACCATGTCAAAATATCTCCAAACCTGATCCACTATGTAGTGATTTGAACAAACTTTCCGTTGACTATTCGAAGTCCAAAATCCGACTCCGTATGCACCCGATATGCCCTCTCAAAGCTCAAAATAAACATCTGACTTCAACTAAGAAAAACACTATCAAAAATGTAAAATCATGGGACAAATCCCATACCACTACATAGTGCTCGGAACCAGCTTTCCAACGACTGTAAGAAGTCGAAAAACTGACACTCTGGGAAAAAGTTATACGCGTTTGAAAAAAACTGCTGTAAAAGGCCTCCTGGTGGTTCTCTGGTGGCGCCCGGGCGGCGCTCCAGTGGTGGGTGGGCGGCGGAATCTAAATCACATTTAAATGTAATTTAATTTTTCAATTTTTAAAAACATATCCCACCCACTGGCGGACCCGACGCAAAAATTAAATCTGCCTCAATGAATTTTGAAATCCGGCGGTTTTTGTTTCAATGGCGGATTTTTGAAAAAATAAAATTTTATTAAATTTTGTTTTAAAGCCCGTAGGGCTGTGCGGAGCCCGCCAGCAGCGGCCGGCCTGGCGGTCCGGCCGGACTCTGACGGTACCGGTGTGGTACCGCAAGATTGTCACTGTCACTGTCGTCGTGAGTACCCACTGGTACTGGCGGGGGGGTCTGCGGACCCCCCAAAATATTTTCAATTTTTTTTTTTTTTTGATTTTAATTTTTAATAATTTTTTGTTTTTCGTTTTGCAGGTACGAAATGAAATTTCGACGGGTTTTCTTCATTTTTTTGAATTTTTTAATATATATATATATTTTTCTGACGACGACTGTACCGTCGATCCGTACGACCGAATATGGGGGTATTTTTTTTCTGTAACCAAAATAGGGCATGTTATATGTCAATTTTTCTCTCTTGGCCAACCTGAATACAACTATGAGGTCCTTTTTGTCCTAGGAGGTCATTTGTGAAAACTCACTCCCAAAACCCTCATATAAATGCATGACCAAGAAACCCTAATTTTGCCAAAATTTTCTCACCCCAAATCTGCAAACAACCCATCATAACAGCAAACCCAAAACCCTCAGATCTGCAATAAAACACCTGCAAAACCCTATATCTTGCCATTTTCTTTCATTCTCTCATACAACCTAGGGTTATCCAATCCAATAACCAAAGCTCTGATACCACTTGTAAGGAAACTATGCAGCCATAGAATGACAATTTCCACATAACCCAAATATGAAAACATGCAAGTAAAATACTCAACATCAACATGCAGGAGAATAGACAACATACCCATCAAAGATGACAGAAGATATACCCTGGGAAAACCCTCAAGAGGGAAAAACCCAGCCTCCAAAAGCATCCACACTCCATGTATTATTCAGCAATGAAAACCCATCACAATACATCTGCAGAGACTCCATGAACACTTCTGAAGCACAAGCTATCCATGCATTCCATGTGACCAAGCATGAATCCACACATCCCATGCCATGCTTCAAACCCTCACACATGCACAAGCTCAACCTTGACCAACTTTTTGATCCAACCCTTTATCCAACCTTTTATCCAACCTTTTATCCAACCCTAAACAACTACCCATGTGGTTGCTTTTATAGAAACAAGCTCCCACAAAACCACCAAGTGGTATTACATAAACCATGTGCCCAAAACCATACAACATGTGACCCCACATTTAATATTGGGTACTTTTATTATTTTATTATTCCCCAATATTAAATAATTACATTTGACAATTATATCCCAATGTTACATACAACAAAGTGGCCCCAACATTATAACTCCTTGTGATGCATGTCCACCTAGAAAACCCCTAGGTGCACCACACACATAATAAATAAATAAAACATTACAAACATTATGCAAGGTGTACAACACCTAATTCTAACAACTAGGTGGTTGATCAATGACAATCAGGTAGTGTAGGGGTGATAGTATTACAAAAAGATCAAACATGATTTAATGTGTGTGGGTTGCAGTTTTAAAGAGACCATTATCAGTTTACACCGCATGTCATGATTTTGAAACTACTACAGGTGGTTTGTGATGCAAGAGCATCAGAGGTGAAGAGCAATCTTGCACACCCAAAAAAATATATTCTATTTTCTCAATTTTTGGTGTGTTCTTGGTTTTGCAGGCTTGTGACTTTTTTTATCCTCTCTCATCTCTAGCTCTTTCAAATGGGACCCCTTTTCATATATCAATTGTATGCCATGAAATTAAATTGCAATGTAGTTACAAATGTTACAAATTAAAAATTATACCTGGGAGCCAAAGTCCCACACCTAGGATATTGAAAATTGATTTTTTATTATTTGTACTCCCATGAATAAAGAAAAGTGGAGGAATTAATCATTGCAAACAATGCTTGGTGCCTAGGAGTGGAGATGTTGGGAAGAAGTTAGTGGAGGCCATTTTGGGCTCTATTATTCAAAATTTCCAAGAAAATTCAAGGGTCCATTATTGCAAGATTCCAATGCCCACGAAAGCCTCTAGAATGTGGTTTTGATTGGAAAGATTGAGAAAAGAATTCCAAAACCCAATTTTGGAGAAGTTGCAAGTGATGAATAGAGGAAGAAGATAGGGGAAAATCAGCCATAAGATGAAAAATCATGCATGGACACTCCAAATGCCCTTACCAAGAAATTGAAGGATGTTGTTGTTGCCTATAGTTTTTAAGTTTTTATTGCTTAAAGATTTTTTTTGGTGTGATTTGAATGTTGCTTGTAGAAGTGAGAAAAAAGGCTCAAATTTCTTTCCTATAGATGTTTATTGCAGATGATGAAGCATTCAATAGGAGATTTCATGATTGATTTTAGATTGATGTTTCTCAAGTATTTATTTATTTGTAAAGGAAGAAATCTTGTGTTGGTGTTTTATTTAAATATTTCTTTCCGGTGTTGATTTTGTGTAGCCAAGGTTGAAACAATTTACAAACCATAGGTTTCTCAATTATTGACCAAAATCAGTTTAGGGCTATGGCCCTTTGGTTGCTAGTGGTGCTTATGGTTACTAGCCTTAGCAGCTAGATCATAGTGGCTATAATTACAATAAGTGCTTATTTGCAACACTTTAACATTTTTATTTTATTTTTTTGAATTTTTTTAATCCAACACTATACTTATGTGACTATGTGTAGTACCCCTCCATTTATGCTTATGTTTTTTGCTGTTATGTTTTCACACAGTTAGACTATGATATTTTGTTTGGATATTTTGGTCGCTGGTTTTGAGCGACAATGGATTTATTCTGTGACATGGTGATACATTGTATGGTGATTACTGATTTTAGACATGCTTTGATATAGCGTAGATGTTTACTTTCAGATGATTATTGTTATGTATATGTTATGATGGACTAACAGTTATTTAATTCATCAGTCTGATGTGACGTGTATTGGTGTGGAGAATGGAATCACATCACTCACTTGCGAGTGCCCTATAATATCCGTGATTTTCTCCGCACGGTGTGCATGTACAATGGTTTTTATATATATGCATGTTATTGCTTGGTTGCAGGATTGCAGGTACATGACACCGACTCAACCTGATTACTCAGTTCTGAGCGTGTCAGACTCAACGGAAATGTTGATTGGGAGGTAGTAATTTGGTTTATCCTAGTCTAGTCTATAACCCGGTCACAGTACATCATTTGTTTAGTTCAGAGTCATAGGTTGCCTTGTACTTTTTCGTTTGGTTTAATTGCTTGAAAGGAAAAATGTCAATTTTTAATAATAGTTTATTATGTTTTATTTACTGTTATTTAAATTAATTTTTTATGTTGAAGAAATTAGTTTTGCAAGTTATTTAATTAATTAATTAGTTTGTTTGGTTAAATGGTTTGATCATAAAGATTAAATTTATTTAATTAAATAAATAAATTAATTAAATTGAATTGTTAAGTGTGTGGATAGTTTTATTTGAAATTAAATATTATTTTTGTGGAAATGGCATGCTTTAATTATTAAATATATTTGTTTTTGAAAATTGTTAATTTTAAATAAATTAATTAAATGCATGCAATTTGAAAAGAGAAGTTATCCGAGAAGTGGTTGAGGATATTTTGTTTTCCTCGACATGTGTGCCAGTGCAATTATGATTTTTGGTTGAGGAAATTTGTTCATGGATGTTATTTTGGATATGGGGAAAAACACAGAGGTTATTCAATTTCTTCACGGGAAAATATTTTGTGCTCTGTAAAATTCTCTGTATATGCTTTTTGGTATTTTTGTTGCAAATTTGTGAAAAATCTCTGGTTGCTATTTGGGTTTTGGTTCTCGGGAAGGATTTGGAAGCTATAGGCAGTAGAGGCAACAGGGGTTCTCATCACCAGTTAGTTTTCAGAAGCAAGGGAACAAAGGTATTTTTCATGTGGATTTCAATTTGTTGTATTTAAAAAGATTGTTTGAGAAAAGAAAGTTCCAATTTTATTAAAATATTTGTAATTCTCAAAAAATTAAATAATGTACATTTTCTGAAGAATTTGTAGATTTTCCTTAAATCTCTGTAGAATTATTTCTCTGTAGATTTATAATTATTTCTCTGTAGAATTTAAAATTGGTGTAGAAAAAAAATATATGATTAGAAAATGGATTTTTAAAATCTATGGGGTAAATTAAATTTTAGGTGTAACTTCTGTACGAGTTATTCTTTGAAAATCCGGAAGAAGTTCATTTATTTCCCCAATTTCCCCGTTGTTACTTCTCTGTTTAAAAAGAAAACCCTCTGAAATTTTCCAGAAAACCCTGAGGATTTATATATATAAATATATATATATGTATATATAATTGTATATATATCATATATTTTATATTGTTAAATTGAATTGTGAAAGACCTTTATTTATTTTTATTAAAATTGTTTTGAAAGATTGTTAATTTATTAAAGCCGAATTCTGTACAGCGATTTTCATATAGACGGATTAAAAATCCGTAGTGTTTATTTAAATTTTTTTAAAAAAAATGTACAGTGTTGGGGAGGGCCAAAACCCTCCCCATTACCCATGGAGGTGGGCGCAGCCTCCATGGCTGCGCACAGCAGCCGTCGGCTGCTGGGCGCAGCCCTGGTAAGGGCCGCGGCCGGGGGCTGCATATTCTATTAACTTTGTTTTGTTCAATATAAACAATGAAATTTTATATTATGTATTTGTTAGTTTAAAAGTTTTTAAATACGATTTTATGTATTGTTTATTAATTCAGATTTTTTTTTCTATATATATATATGTATGTATATGTATATGTATGTATTTATAAATATGTGTAAATAAATATAATAAATTGTATATATATATATATAATTATATTTATTGAGGTAGGAAAAATAATTTTAATAATATAAAGATTTATAAAATATTTTCTTTAAATTATATTGCATGTGAAATTCTAGATTAATTAAAAGTGAATTTTAATTAAGTTGATTTAATTACATGCAAATTATATTGTTTGAAAGGATTTAGTATATCCTTAAGTAGATGTATTATTTTCTTTCAATTTGCTTTAAGTCTTGTTTCTTTGTTGGGCAAATTGGGAAAGTTTCAAATGAACAAGTCTTCCAGACCAATTGTAAAAGTGGGGATTGTGATTGTTAAGTTAAAATTCTTGTGTTAACTAAGGATGTGTACATGACTTTGCATGGTGGTTTGACACCTGTTTTATGAACAATGATTTGATGTCCGTTATAACACGTTTGGTCTTTTATATTGATTTTGGTTATATGTACACCTTGTAAACCTTAGTCAGAGAACATAGATTCATTTGTTATGTTTAGGGGAGTGGATTTTTGTAAGGGCCGACACACAAAGTGGTGTCAGGGTAACTTACAAAGAGTTAGTAAGTCAGTGATAACTAAATGACACAATAGTTAGATTAAAACTCTTAATAAGATGTTTATGCCTCGCTTATGACTCTTGAGCTAGTTTAGTCTTGAGTATAAGATGAGAAGGCCTGGAATGGCAAATCGATGTCTTGTTTCTTCAAAAGACATTCAATTCGGCAATAGTTTGCAATGGGGCCGGGTTTCGTAAGAGGTTACCAGGGTAACCCAAGTTGGGGGACGGAACCTAGGAAGAAACACCAGGGTAACCTTTGCAATATTGTGATGACACTCCACCTAAAATAATAGTTAACCTTGTGTATGTAATACATTCAATTGTCTAAATCTGGAAGCAATGTAACCATCAGTTAGTGTGTACTAGTGTCTAGGGTTAGTAGATTATGTCTAGGTAACCATATTACTATCTCCTAGCACGGGGGGTGGACCTACAAGTACCACATGGTTGGGTGGAACGTGCACCTTACTCCGTTGGGTCCCCAGTTTTTGATCATGGCAACGAGAGCTTCATGGATGGAGAGCTCGCACTTGGAAACTTATGTATACTTCTTCATTGTAATTTGTAAAACTTGTATTGTAAAATATCCCTCAACTATTTTAAGGGGTGAACACTTGTAATTGTAACTATTATTTGAACTACCTCATTAGATGGATGAGTATTGTATTATTATATCAAATGCAATGTATGAAACATATTTGTACTTTATTTTATCTTGAATGGAATTTAATGGAATGCATTGTTTATCTTTATGTTTATGTGTTAATTAATATGTGCAATGCGAAATACTAAAGTTGTCTATGGAAACTCAAGTAGTGTAACGTCGCGTAACTTAATGGATGTATGTAAACTAATTAACTTAATATTAATACTTTAAATTTTTTTTTTCACTATTATACACAATTGCAACATTCTTTAGGTTATTAAGACGGGGCATTACAGATTGGTATTAGAGCCAAGGTTACAAACACTGGATGCTCTGGGTAATCGCGAGCCCATTAGGTTGACCTAGTACGTAGTGTCGCAAACTATTAGCCTTGGTTGAATAGTATCTAAAACTCATTATTGTTATGTGTAGGAACATGCCTAGGCGAGGTGGAAGAGGTCATGGTAGAGGTCTAGGTCGAGGCCAAGGGCCAATCCCTTAGGTTACTCCCCCTCCGAGCCCTCATCACAATGATTAGGTAGAACAGTTGGATCAGAGGAATGAGGGACAAAATCCCGAACAGTCAGGAGTAGAGGGTTCTCAGATATGTCCTTTATTAGAGGAGGTCCTAGCTCGTCTTGGACCTAGACAGGAAGATGAGCAGGAGGTTGTTAGAGAGAGAGATAGATCTCCTAGGAGAGTAGATGACTCAACATATCAGGATGCTATTACTGCAGGACACATGAGGGATTTACTGAGGGCACGCCCTCCTACCTTTGATGGTACAGGAGGTGGCTTAGAGGCAGAGACTTGGCTACTAGATTTGGGTAGATGCTTCGCCATGCACCCTTACGGTAGCAATACCCGTGCGAGATGCACTATTATGCATTTGAGAGGATTCGCCTCTACTTGGTGGCGCCTGGAGGAGCAGAAGATCCATTTGGATATTGGGTCAGTGTCTTGGGAGATGTTTCTCAAGAGGTTTAGAGCATGGTTCCTATCGGAACACTGGAGGCAGCGACAGGCTGACAAGTTCCATGATCTACATCAGTTGGCTCTTTCTGTAGAGCAATATGAACGTAGGTTCTATGAACTCAAGTAGTATGCTGGTATTGGCGATGATGAGCCTATGCTAGTACAACACTTTATCAGGGGTTTAAACGCCCGCATCAGTGGTGGTGTCCAAGTCTTTGAGCCAAAGACTATGGAAGTTGCGGTGGAGAAGGCTCGCATTGTGGAGGAGAACCTTGTTATGGCGTTAGGTGGTCACACAGGAGTGCAGATTGGCAGTGCTCCTGTAGCAGGTTTTAGTCCACAGGGTGGACAGGCACAGACAGGTTGTTCCTCTAGGAACCAACAGACACCCACAAAGGGTGGGCAACAACAACAACAATGAACACCTCAAAAGAATAACAATCCACAACCACAACAAGGTAATAGTCCTCAAATAGGAAAGGGTCGCAACTGGTGGCGCAACAAGCGCAATAGGCAGGATCAGCCTGCACAGAGTGCTTAGTTTATTGTTAGTAGGGGTAGTTTCCAGCAATCCAATGCACCTTCGGGTGGCAGAGGATTCAGTAGAGGCATAGGTTGTTACTCTTGTGGACAGCAGGGACACATAGCTAGGCAGTGTCCGATGAGAGGTCCTACTGGTTTTGGGCCTCGACCTACAGTTTCGGAGCCTACAGTGGGTGATGCAGGACGATCACATACAGTATATGTTACGGTTAATGACAGCCAAGCCGATCACCAGAACACAGTGGTCGAGACTTCAGGTAAGTTACATGGTATTAGTGTTTCCATTCTTTTTGATTCTGGAGCCACAAACTCCTTTATTTCACCGACCATGGTAGACCATTTTGGTCTTGTGGCAGTAAAGCAAGGTGGTAAGTGGCAGGTTGAATTCACCTCTGGGGTGAAAGTAGCAGTAGAAAACTTAGTACATAATTGTGAACTTAAAATTGGTGCGTTAACTACCTTAGTAGATTTATATGTTACACCCTTAGGATCGTATGATATAGTTTTAGCTATGGATTGGTTAGCATCTTATCATGCTGTGATTGACTGTCAACTTAAGAGGGTTAGTTGTATTAATGATCTAGGAGTGAAAGTGGAAATCGTAGGTATTCAAAGACCTATCTCTTTGCGGATGATATCTGCTATGCAACTAAAGAGATGTCTTCATCAGGGTTGTCAACTGTTTGCAACAACAGTTACGGATTTAGAAGAAGGTGAGAGTCGAGAGGTATCTCTTGATGATCATCCTATTCTTAGGGAATTCGCTGACATGTTTCCAGATGATATACCTGGAATGCCACTGAAGAGAGATATTGACTTTAGAGTTGACCTAGTTCCTGGAGCTGAGCCTATATCTAGAGCTCCATATAGAATGACAACTCAGGAGTTAGAGGAACTTCGTATTTACTTAGAGGAGTTATTAGAAAAGGGTTTCATTCATCCAAGTGTTTCCCCTTGGGGAGCACCTGTCATCTTCTTAAAGAAGAAGGACGGATCTCTTAGGTTGTGCATTGACTATCATCAATTGAACAAGGTTACAATTAAGAATCGTTACCCTTTGCCTAGAATCGATGATCTTTTTGATCAAATTAAGGGAGCTAATGTGTTCTCTAAAATCGATTTGAAATCTAGTTATCATCAATTGCGAATAGCTGAAGTAGACATTCATAAAACTGCTTTTCGAACTCATTATGGGCACTACGAATTCATAGTAGTACCATTTGGGTTAACGAATGCACCATTAGTATTCATGAGTCTAATGAATGGTGTTTTTCGTACATACCTTGATCGCTTTGTCTTGGTATTTCTCGATGATATTTTAGTTTATTTGAGAAACATGAAGGAACATGAAGAACACTTGAGACAGGTATTGCAATGTTTAAGGGAAAATCAATAGTATGCGAACCTGAAGAAGTGTGATTTCTTTCAAACTAAGATTAAATATCTTGGACATGTGATATCTGGTAAAGGTATTGCTGTGGATCCTTCAAAGATCCAAGCTATTGTAGATTGGCCCGTGCCTACTAATGTAGGTGAAGTTCATAGTTTTATGGGTCTATCTGGTTACTATAGGCGGTTTGTCGAGGGATTTTCTAGAATCGGTCATCCTATTACTTCTCTTTAGAGAAAAGGAAAGAAGTTTGTTTGGACAGAGCAGTGTTAGTTGGCTTTTCAGACTCTTAATGAAAAGTTAACTAATGCCCCTATACTGATTGTTCCTGATCCTACTAAGGATTTTGTAGTATGCAGAGATGCATCCTTAGAGGGTTTGGGAGCAGCTTTGATGCAAGATTGGCGTGTGATTGCTTATGAGTCTCGCAAACTCAAAGATCACGAATTAAACTATCCTACTCATGATCTAGAACTAGCTGCAGTTGTGCATGCATTAGTTAGGTGGAGACATTTCTTATTAGGTCATCATTTCAAACTTCATACTGATCACCGTAGTCTACAATACATTTTTACGCAACCTAACTTGAATGCTAGGCAGAGACGGTGGATGGAGTTCTTGTGTGAGTACAATTTTGAAGTGAAATATTTTCAAGGAAAAGAGAACGTAGTGGCTGACACTCTTAGTCGTCGTCGACATGAGATCTCTGCTACTACTCTTGAAGTAGATTTGAGAGGTCAAATATTAGCTGCACTTCCTATTGATAGATTATATCAGGAAGTGAGGTCGGAAATTGAATCTGGTAGACCTTTAGAAGGTCGATTTGCAGGGTATGTCCTAGAATCGGATGGTATATTACGACATTTAGGTCATATTTATGTACCTCTTTTCGAAGGTCTTCATACATTAATTATGACTGAAGCTCATCGAGCTCCGTATTCAGCTCATCCAGGAGTCAAGAAAATGCATGCCGATCTTCGGCAATTGTATTTCTGGCCTGGTATGAAACGTGATATTGCTGATTATGTGTCGAGATGTCTTGAATGCTAGCAAGTTAAAGCTGAGCATCAACATTCCGCTAGATTATTTCCGCCACATCTCATTCCCGAATGGAAATGGGATATTATATCCGTTGACTTTATTGTAGGGTTACCCACGTCATCACGTCGACATGATGCCATTATGGTAACTGTTGACCGATTGACTAAAGTAGCACATTTCTCACTATTACGTTCATCATATAATGCTTCATCCGTAGCTAGGATATTTATGGAGGACATAGTTAGATTGCATGGGATTTCTCGTAGGATTATATCGGATAGAGATCCCGTATTTACTTCAGCCCTATGGACTTAATTACAACATGCTTTAGGTACATAGTTGAACTTTAGTTCAACGTATCATCCTCAAACCGATGGACAAACAGAAAGAGTTAATCAAATATTAGAGGATATGCTTAGGATGTACGTAATAGACCAACAGTCTCGGTGGGAGGATTATCTGTACTTAGTAGAATTTTCTTACAATAATGGATATTAGAGTTCTATAGGTATGCCACCATTTCAAGCATTATACAGTCATCCTTGTCGAACTCCTCTGAGTTGGGATCGACTTGAGGATAGAGTGATACTTGGACCTGAGATGCTTCGAGACATGGAGCAACAAGTTGACCGTATTAGAGAACATCTGATAGCAGCTCAGGATAGGCAAAAGAAGTATGCCGATGTACATAGGATAGACCGACAGTTTGTTGTTGGTGATAGAGTATTTCTTCGAGTGCGACCGTGAAAGAGTCCAATCCGTTATGGAAAAGGCTCTAAGCTTGCGCCTCGTTTCATTGGGCCATTTGAGATCGTAGAGAGAATTGGTCCCGTGGCGTATCGATTCGCCTTACCACCCAGTTTGTCTCATATTCATGATGTTTTTCATGTATCAGTTCTTAGCCCATATCATCCCGACATATCTCATGTACTTGATTGGAATGCGTTACAGGTAGAGGACGGGCAGCTGGCTTTGGAGCCAGTTGCCATTCTAAAGCACTGGACGCTCAGTCATAGGGGTCGAGACATTGATCAGGTGAGGGTCCAATGGGATCCTAGCCATGAGGCTTCTGCTACTTGGGAGGATGCGACACGCATGAGGGAACTTTATCCCTATCTGTTCGCAGGCTTTCAGGAGCAAGCCTGATCCTAGGGGGGAGGATGTAGTACCCCTCCATTTATGCTTATGTTTTCTACTGTTATGTTTTCACACAGTTAGACTATGATATTTTGATTGGATATTTTGATCGCTAGTTTTGAGCGACAGTGGATTTATTCTGTGACATGATGATACATTGTATGGTGATTACTGATTTCATACATGCTTTGATATAGCATAGATGTTTACTTTCAGATGATTATTGTTATGTATATGTTATGATGGACTAACAGTTATTTAATTCGTCAGTCTGATGCGACGTGTATTGGTGTGGAGAACGAAATCGCATCACTCGCTTGCGAGTGCCCTGTGATATTCGTGATTTTCTCCGCACGGTGTGCCTGTACAATGGTTTATATATATATATGCATGTTATTGCTTGGTTGGAGGATTGCAGGTACATGACACTGACTCCACCTGATTACTTAGGTCTGAGCGTGTCAGACTCAACAGAAATATTGATTGGGAGGTAGTAGTTTGGTTTATCCCAGTCTAGTCTATAACCCGGTCACAGTACATCATCTGTTTAGTTCAGAGTCATAGGTTGCCTTGTACTTTTTCGTTTGGTTTAATTGCTTGAAAGGAAAAATGTCAATTTTTAATAATAGTTTATTATGTTTTATTTACTGTTATTTAAATTAATTTTTTATGTTGAAGAAATTAGTTTTGCAAGTTATTTAATTAATTAATTAGTTTGTTTGGTTAAATGGTTTGATCATAAAGATTAAATTTATTTAATTAAATAAATAAATTAATTAAATTGAATTGTTAAGTGTGCGGATAGTTTTATTTGAAATTAAATATTATTTTTGTGGAAATGGCATGCTTTAATTATTAAATATATATTTTTTTGAAAATTGTTAATTTTAAATAAATTAATTAAATGCATGCAATTTGAAAAGAGAAGTTATCCGAGAAGTGGTTGAGGATATTTTGTTTTCCTCGACATGTGTGCCAGTGCAATTATGATTTTTGGTTGAGGAAATTTGTTCATGGAGGTTATTTTGGATCTGGGAAATACACAGAGGTTATTCAATTTCTTCACGGGAAAATATTTTGTGCTCTATAAAATTCTCTGTATATGCTTTTTGGTATTTTTGTTGCAAATTTGTGGAAAATTTCTGGTTGCTATTTGGGTTTTGGTTCTCGGGAGGGATTTGGAAGCTATAGGCAGCAGAGGCAATAGGGGTTCTCATCACCAGTTAGTTTTCAGAAGCAAGGGAACACAGGTATTTTTCTTGTGGATTTCAATTTGTTGTATTTAAAAAGATTGTCTGAGAAAAGAAAGTTCCAATTTTATTAAAATCTTTGTAATCCTCGAAAAATTAAATACTGTACATTTTCTGAAGAATTTGTAGATTTTCCTTAAGTCTCGGTAGAATTATTTCTCTGTAGAATTTAAAATTGGTGAAGAAAAAAATTATATGATTAGAAAATGGATTTTTAAAATCTATGGGGTAAATTAAATTTTAGGTGTAACTTCTGTATGAGTTATTCTTTGAAAATCCGGAAGAAGTTCATTTATTTCCCCAATTTCCCCGTTGTTACTTCTCTGTTTAAAAAGAAAACCCTTTGAAATTTTCCAGAAAACCCTGAGGATTTATATATATAAATATATATATGTATATATATTTGTATATATCTCATATATTTTATATTCTTAAATTGAATTGTGAAAGACCTTTATTTATTTTTATTAAATTTTTTTTGAAAGATTGTTAATTTATTAAAGCCGAATTTCGTACGCCGATTTCCATATAGACGGATTAAAAATCTGCAGTGTTTATTTAATTTTTTTTTTTAAAAAAATGTACAGTGTTGGGAAGGGCCGAAACCCTCCCCATTACCCATGGAGGTGGGCGCAGCCTCCATGGCTACGCACAGCAGCCGTCGGCTGCTGGGCGCAGCCCTGGTAAGGGCCGCGGCCGGGGTTTGCATATTCTATTAAGTTTGTTTTATTCAATATAAACAATGAAATTTTATATTATGTATTTGTTAGTTTAAAAGTTTTTAAATACGATTTTATGTATTGTTTATTAATTCAGATTTTATTTTATATATATATATGTATGTATGTATGTATATATATATGTATGCATATGTATATGTATGTATTTATAAATATGTGTAAATAAATATAATTAATTGTATATATATTTATAGATACATATATATATATATATATATATATATATATATATATATATATATATATATATATATATATATTTATATTTATTGAGGTAGGAAAAATAATTTTAATAATATAAAGATTTATAAAATATTTTCTTTAAATTATATTGCATGTGAAATTCTAGATTAATTGAAAGTGAATTTTAATTAAGTTGATTTAATTACATGCAAATTATATTGTTTGAAAGGATTTAGTATATCCTAAAGTAGATGTATTATTTTCTTTCAATTTGCTTTAAGTCTTGTTTCTTTGTTGGGCAAATTGGGAAAGTTTCAAATGAACAAGTCTTCTAGACCAATTGTAAAAGTGGGGATTGTGATTGTTAAGTTAAAATTCTTGTGTTAACAAAGGATGTGTACATGGCTTTGCATGGTGGTTTGACACCTGTTTTATGAACAATGATTTGATGTCCGTTATAACACGTTTGGTCTTTTATATTGATTTTGGTTATATGTACACCTTGTAAACCTTAGTCAAAGAACATAGATTCCTTTGTTATGTTTAGGGGAGTGGCTTTTTGTAAGGGCCGACACACAAAGTGGTGTCAGGGTAACTTACAAAGAGTTAGTAAGTCAGTGATAACTAAATGACACAATAGTTAGATTAAAACTCTTAATAAGATGTTTATGCCTCGCTTATGACTCTTGAGCTATTTTAGTCTTGAGTATAAGATGAGAAGGCCTAGAATGGCAAATCGATGTCTTGTTTCTTCAAAAGACATTCGATTCGGCAATAGTTTGCAATGGGGCCGGGTTTCGTAAGAGGTTACCAGGGTAACCCAAGTTGGGGGCCGGAAACTAGGAAGAAACACCAGGGTAACCTTTGCAATATTGTGATGACACTCCACCTAAAATAACAGTTAACCTTGTGTATGTAATACATTCAATTGTCTAAATCTGGAAGCAATGTAACCATCAGTTAGTGTGTACTAGTGTCTAGGGTTAGTAGATTATGTTTAGGTAACCATATTACTATCTCCTAGCACGGGGAGTGGACCTATGGGTACCACATGGTTGGGTGGAACGTGCACCTTACTCTGTTGGGTCCCCAGTTTTTGATCATGGCAACGAGAGCTTCATGGATGGAGAGCTCGCACTTGGAAACTTATGTATACTTCTTCATTGTAATTTGTAAAACTTGTATTGTAAAACATCCCTCAATTGTTTTAAGAGGTGAACACTTGTAATTGTAACTATTATTTGAACTACCTCATTAGATGGATGAGTATTGTATTATTATATCAAATGCAATGTATGAAACATATTTGTACTTTATTTTATCTTGAATGGAATTCAATGAAATGTAATGATTATCTTTATGTTTATGTATTAATTAATAGGTGCAATGCGAAATACTAAAGTCGTCTATGGAAACTCAAGTAGTGTAACGTTGCGTAACTTAATGGATGTATGCAAACTAATTAACTTAATATTAATACTTTAAAAAAAAAAAAATTCACTATTATACACAATTGCAACATTCTTTAGGTTATTAAGACGGGGCATTACAGATTGGTATCAGAGCCAAGGTTACAAACACTGGACGCTTTGGGTAATCATGAGCCCATTAGGTTGACCTAGTACGTAGTGTCGCAAACTGTTAGGCTTGGTTGAATAGTATCTAAGACTCATTATTGTTATGTTTAGGAACATGCCTAGGCAAGGTGGAAGAGGTCGTGGTAGAGGTCGAGGTGGAGGCCAAGGGCCAATCCCTTAGGTTACTCCCCCTCCGAGCCCTCATCACAGTGATTACGTAGAACAGTTGGATCAGAGGAATGAGGGACAAAATATCGAACAGTCAGGAGTACAGGGTTCTCAGATACGTCCTTTATTAGAGGAGGTCCTAGCTCGTCTTGGACCTAGACAAGAAGATGAGTAGGAGGTTGTTAGAGAGAGAGATAGATCTCCTAGGAGAGTAGATGACTCAGCACATCAGGATGCTATTACTGCAGGACACATGAGGGATTTACTGAGGGCACGCCATCCTACCTTTGATGGTAGAGGAGGTGGCTTAGAGGCAGAGACCTGGCTACTAGATTTGGGTAGATGCTTCGCCATGCACCCTTACAGTAGCAATACCCGTGCGAGATGCACTATTATGCATTTGAGAGGATTCGTCTCTACTTGGTGTCACCTGGAGGAGCAGAATCTCCATTTGGATATTGGGTCAGTGTCTTGGGAGATGTTTCTCGAGAGGTTTAGAGCACGGTTCCTATCGGAACACTGGAGGTAGCGACGGGCTGACGAGTTCCATGATCTACGTCAGTTGGCTCTTTTTGTATAGCAATATGAACGTAGGTTCTATGAACTCAAGTAGTATGCTGGTATTGGCGATGATGAGCCTATGCTAGTACAACACTTTATCAGGGGTTTAAATGCCCGCATCAGTGGTGGTGTCCAAGTCTTTGAGCCAAAGACTATGGAAGTTGCGGTGGAGAAGGCTCACATTGTGGAGGAGAACCTTGTTATGGCGTTAGGTGGTCACACAGGAGTGCAGATTGGCAGTGCTCCTGTAGCAGGTTTTAGTCCACAGGGTGGACAGGCACAGACAGGTTGTTCCTCTAGGAACCAACAGACACCCACAAAGGGTGGGCAACAACAGCAACAACGAACACCTCAAAAGAATAACAATCCACAACCACAACAAGGTAATAGTCCTCAAACAGGAAAGGGTGACAACTGGTGGCGCAACAAGTGCAATAGGTAGGATCAGCCTGCGCAGAGTGCTCAGTTTACTGTTAGTAGGGGTAGTTTCCAACAATCTAATGCACCTTCGGGTGGCAGAGGATTCGGTAGAGGCATAGGTTGTTACTCTTGTGGACAACAGGGACACATACTAGGCAGTGTCTGATGAGAGGTCCTACTGGTTTTGGGCCTCGACCTACAGTTTCAGACCCTACAGTGGGTGATGTAGGATGATCACATATATTATATACTGCAGTTAATGACCGCCAAGCCGATCACCAGAACACAGTGGTCGAGACTTCAGGTAAGTTACATGGTATTAGTGTTTCCATTCTTTTTGATTCCGGAGCCAGAAACTCCTTTATTTCACCGACCATCGTAGACCGTTGTGGTCTTGTGGTGGTAAAGTAAGGTGGTAAGTGGCAGGTTGAATTCGCCTTTGGGGTGAAAGTAGCAGTAGAAAACTTAGTACATAATTGTGAACTTAAAATTGGTGCGTTAACTACCTTAGTAGATTTTTATGTTACACCCTTAGGATCGTATGATATAGTTTTAGGTATGGATTGGTTAGCATCTTATCATGCTATGATTGACTGTCGACTTAAGACGGTTAGTTGCATTAATGTTCTAGGAGCGAAAGTGGAAATCATAGGTATTCAAAGACCTATCTCTTTGCGGATGATATCTGCTATGCAACTAAAGAGATGTCTTTGTCAGGGTTGTCAACTGTTTGCAATGACAGTTACGGATTTAGAAGAAGGTGAGAGTCGAGAGGTATCTCTTGATGATCATCCTATTCTTAGGGAATTCGCTGACGTGTTTCTAGATGATATACCTGGAATGCCACTGAAGAGAGATATTGACTTTAGAGTTGACCTAGTTCCTGGAGCTGAGCCTATATCTAGAGCTCCATATAGAATGACGACTCAGGAGTTAGAGGAACTTCATATTCAGTTAGAGGAGTTATTAGAAAAGGGTTTCATTCGTCCAAGTGTTTCCCCTTGGGGAGCACCTGTCATCTTCGTAAAGAAGAAGGACGGATCTCTTAGGTTATGCATTGACTATCGTCAATTGAACAAGGTTACAATTAAGAATTGTTACCCTTTGCCTAGAATTGATGATCTTTTTGATCAAATTAAGGGAGCTAATGTGTTCTCTAAAATCGATTTGAAATCTGGTTATCATCAATTGCGAATAGCTGAAGCAGACATTCATAAAACTGCTTTTCAAACTCGTTATGGGCACTACAAATTCACAATAGTACCATTTGGGTTAACGAATGCACCATCAGTATTCATGAGTCTAATGAATGGTGTTTTCCATACATACCTTGATCACTTTGTCTTTGTATTTCTCGATGATATTTTAGTTTATTCGAGAAACATGAAGGAACATGAAGAACACTTGAGACAGGTATTGCAATGTTTAAGGGAAAATCAATTGTATGCGAACCTGAAGAAGTGTGATTTATTTCAAACTAAGATTAAATATCTTGGACATGTGATATCTGGTAAAGGTATTGCTGTGGATCCTTCAAAGATCCAAGCTATTGTAGATTTTCCCGCACCTACTAATGTAGGTGAAGTTCGTAGTTTTATGGGTCTAGCTGGTTACTATAGGCGGTTTGTAGAGGGATTTTCTAGAATCGGTCATCCTATTACTTCTCTTCAGAGAAAAGGAAAGAAGTTTGTTTGGACAGAGCAGTGTTAGTTGGCTTTTCAGACTCTTAAAGAAAAGTTAACTAATGCGCGTATACTGATTGTTCCTGATCCTACTAAGGATTTTGTAGTATGCACAGATGCATCCTTAGAGGGTTTGGGAGAAGTTTTGATGCAAGATGGGCATATGATTGCTTATGAGTCTCGCAAACTCAAAGATCATGAATTAAACTATCCTACTCATGATCTAGAACTAGCTGCAGTTGTGCATGCATTAGTTCGGTGGAGACATTTCTTATTAGGTCATCATTTCAAACTTCATACTAATCACCGTAGTCTACAATACATTTTTACGCAACCTAACTTGAATGCTAGGCAGAGACGGTTGATGGAGTTCTTGTGTGAGTACGATTTTGAAGTGAAATATGTTCAAGGAAAAGAGAACGTAGTGGCTGACACTCTTAGTCGTCGTCGACATGAGATCTCTACTACTACTCTTGAAGTAGATTTGAGAGGTCAAATATTAGCTGCACTTCCTACTGATAGATTATATCAGGAAGTGATGTCGGAGATTGAATCTGGTAGACCTTTAGAAGGTCGATTTGCAGGGTATGTCCTAGAATCGGATGGTATATTACGACATTTAGGTCGTATTTATGTACCTCATTTCGAAGGTCTTCGTGCATTAATTATGACTGAAGCTCATCGAGCTCCGTATTCAGCTCATCCAGGAGTCAAGAAAATGCATGCCGATCTTCGGCAATTATATTTCTGGCCTAGTATGAAACGTGATATTGCTGATTATGTGTCGAGATGTCTTGAATTCCAGCGAGTTAAAGCTGAGCATCAACATTCCGCTGGATTATTGCAGCCACATCTCATTCCTGAATGGAAATGGGATATTATATCCGTTGACTTTATTGTAGGGTTACCCACGTCATCACGTCGACATGATGCCATTATGGTAACTGTTGACCGATTGACTAAAGTAGCTCATTTCTCACCAGTACGTTCATCATATAATGCTTCATCCGTAGCTAGGATATTTATGGAGGACATAGTTAGATTGCATGGGATTCCTCGTAGGATTATATCGGATAGAGATCCCGTATTTACTTCAGCCCTATGGACTTCATTACAACATGCTTTAGGTACACAGTTGAACTTTAGTTTAGCGTATCATCCTCAAACCGATGGACAAATGGAAAGAGTTAATCAAATATTAGAGGATATGCTTAGGATGTACGTAATGGACCAACAGTCTCATTGGGAGGATTATCTGTACTTAGTAGAATTTGCTTACAATAATGGATATTAGAGTTCTATAGGTATGCCACCATTTCAGGCATTATACAGTCGTCCTTGTCGAACTCCTCTGAGTTGGGATAGACTTGAGGATAGAGTGATAGTTGGACCTGAGATGCTTCGAGACATGGAGCAACAGGTTGACCGTATTAGAGAACATCTGATAGCAGCTCAGGATAGGCAAAAGAAGTATGCCGATGCGCATAGGATAGATCGATAGTTTGCTGTTGGTGATAGAGTGTTTCTTCAAGTGTGACCGTGAAAGAGTCCAATCCGTTATGGAAAAGGCTCTAAGCTTGCGCCTTGTTTCGTTGGGCCATTTGAGATCTTAGAGAGAATTGGTCCCGTGGTGTCTCGACTCGCCTTACCACCCAGTTTGCCTCATATTCATGATATTTTTCATGTATCAGTTCTTAGACCATATCATCCTGACAATTCTCATGTACTTGATTGGAATGCGTTACAGGTAGAGGATGGGCAGCTGGCTTCGGAGCCCGTGGCCATTCTACAACACCGGACGCTCGGTCTCAGCGGTCGAGACGTTGATCAGGTGAGGGTCCAATGGGATCCTAGCCATGAGGCTTCTGCTACTTGGGAGGATGCGACATGCATGAGGGAACTTTATCCCTATCTGTTCGCAGGCTTTCAGGAGCAAGCCTAATCCTACGGGGGGAGGATGTAGTACCCCTCCATTTATGCTTATGTTTTTTGCTATTATGTTTCCACACAGTTAGACTATGATATTTTGTTTGGATATTTTGATCGCTGGTTTTGAGCGACAGTGGATTTATTCTGTGACAAGATGATACATTATATGGTGATTACTGATTTCAGACATGCTTTGATATAGCGTAGATGTTTACTTTCAGATGATTATTGTTATGTATATGTTATGATGGACTAACAATTATTTAATTCGTTAGTCTGATGTGATGTGTATTGGTGTGGAGAACGGAATCGCATCACTCGCTTGCGAGTGCCCTGTGATATCCGTGATTTTCTCCGCATGGTGTGCCTTTACAATGGTTTATATATATATATATGCATGTTATTGCTTGGTTGCAGGATTGTAGGTACATGACACCGACTCCACCTGATTACTCAGGTCTGAGTGTGTTAGACTCAACAAAAATGTTGATTGGGAGGTAGTAGTTTGGTTTATCCTAGTCTAGTCTATAACCCAGTCACAGTACATCGTCTGTTTAGTTCAGAGTCATAGGTTGCCCTGTACTTTTTCGTTTGGTTTAATTGCTTGAAAGGAAAAATGTCAATTTTTAATAATAGTTTATTATGTTTTATTTACTGTTATTTAAATTAATTTTTTATGTTGAAGAAATTAGTTTTGCAAGTTATTTAATTAATTAATTAGTTTGTTTGGTTAAATGGTTTTATCATAAAGATTAAATTTATTTAATTAAATAAATAAATTAATTAAATTGAATTGTTAAGTGTGTGGATAGTTTTATTTGAAATTAAATATTATTTTTGTGGAAATGGCATGCTTTAATTATTAAATATATTTGTTTTTGAAAATTGTTAATTTTAAATAAATTAATTAAATGCATGCAATTTGAAAAGAGAAGTTATCCGAGAAGTGGTTGAGGATATTTTGTTTTCCTCGACATGTGTGCCAGTGCAATTATGATTTTTGGTTGAGGAAATTTGTTCACGGATGTTATTTTGGATCTGGGGAAAAACACAGAGGTTATTCAATTTCTTCACGGGAAAATATTTTGTGCTCTGTAAAATTCTCTGTATATGCTTTTTGGTATTTTTGTTGCAAATTTGTGGAAAATCTCTGGTTGCTATTTGGGTTTTGGTTCTCGGGAGGGATTTGGAAGCTACAAACAATAGAGGCAACAGGGGTTCTCATCACCAGTTAGTTTTTCAGAAGCAAGGGAACACAGGTATTTTTCTTGTGGATTTCAATTTGTTGTATTTAAAAAGATTGTATGAGAAAAGAAAGTTCCAATTTTATTAAAATCTTTGTAATTCTCGAAAAATTAAATACTGTACATTTTCTGAAGAATTTGTAGATTTTCCTTAAATCTCTGTAGAATTATTTCTCTGTAGAATTTAAAATTGGTGTAGAAAAAAAATATATGATTAGAAAATGGATTTTTAAAATCTATGGGGTAAATTAAATTTTAGGTGTAACTTCTGTACGAGTTATTCTTTGAAAATCCGGAAGAAGTTCATTTATTTCCCCAATTTCCCCGTTGTTACTTCTCTGTTTAAAAAGAAAACCCTCTGAAATTTTCCAGAAAACCCTGAGGATTTATATATATATATATGTATATATATTTGTATATATATCATATATTTTATATTGTTAAATTGAATTGTGAAAGACCTTTATTTATTTTTATTAAAATTGTTTTGAAAGATTGATAATTTATTAAAGCCGAATTCCGTATGGCGATTTTCATATAGACGGATTAAAAATCCGTAGTGTTTATTTAAATTTTTTTTAAAAAAAAATGTACAGTGTTGGGGAGAGCCGAAACCCTCCCCATTACCCATGGAGGTGGGCATAGCCTCCATGGCTGCGCCCTCTCCCCACAGGGAGCCGCGACCGAGGGCTGCGTATTCTATTAACTTTGTTTTGTTCAATATAAACAATGAAATTTTATATTATGTATTTGTTAGTTTAAAAGTTTTTAAATACGATTTTATGTATTGTTTATTAATTCGGATTTTATTATATATATATATATATATATATATATATATATATATATATATATATATATATATATATATATATATATGTATGTATATGTATATGTATGTATTTATAAATATGTGTAAATAAATATAATTTAATTTTATATATTTTTATAGATATATATATATATATATATATATATATATATATATATATATATATATATATATATATATATAACTATATTTATTGTGGTAGGAAAAATAATTTTAATAATATAACGATTTATAAAATATTTTCTTTAAATTATATTGCATGTGAAATTTTAGATTAATTGAAAGTGAATTTTAATTAAGTTGATTTAATTACATGCAAATTATATTGTTTGAAAGGATTTAGTATATCCTAAAGTAGATGTATTATTTTCTTTCAATTTGCTTTAAGTCTTGTTTCTTTGTTGGGAAAATTGGGAAAGTTTCAAATGAACAAGTCTTCTAGACCAATTGTAAAAGTGGGGATTGTGATTGTTAAGGTAAAATTCTTGTGTTAACTAAGGATGTGTACATGGCTTTGCATGGTGGTTTGACACCTGTTTTATGAACAATGATTTGATGTCCGTTATAACACGTTTGGTCTTTTATATTGATTTTGGTTATATGTACACCTTGTAAACCTTAGTCAGAGAACATAGATTCCTTTGTTATGTTTAGGGGAGTGGATTTTTGTAAGGGCCGACACACAAAGTGGGGTCAGGGTAACTTACAAAGAGTTAGTAAGTCAGTGATAACTAAATGACACAATAGTTAGATTAAAACTCTTAATAAGATGTTTATGCCTCGCTTATGACTCTTGAGCTAGTTTAGTCTTGAGTATAAGATGAGAAGGCCTGGAATGGCAAATCGATGTCTTATTTCTTCAAAAGACATTCGATTCCGCAATAGTTTGCAATGGGGCTGGGTTTCGTAAGAGGTTACCAGGGTAACCCAAGTTGGGGGCCGGAACCTAGGAAGAAACACCAAGGTAACTTTTGCAATATTGTGATGACACTCCACCTAAAATAACAGTTAACCTTGTGTATGTAATACGTTCAATTGTCTAAATCTGGAAGCAATGTAACCATCAGTTAGTGTGTACTAGTGTCTAGGGTTAGTAGATTATGTCTAGGTAACCATATTACTATCTCCTAGCATGGGGGGTGGACCTACGGGTACCACATGGTTGGGTGGAACGTGCACCTTACTCCGTTAGGTCCCCAGTTTTTGATCATGGCAACGAGAGCTTCATGGATGGAGAGCTCGCACTTGGAAACTTATGTATACTTCTTCATTGTAATTTGTAAAACTTGTATTGTAAAACATCCCTCAATTGTTTTAAGAGGTGAACACTTGTAATTGTAACTATTATTTGAACTACCTCATTAGATGGATGAGTATTGTATTATTATATCAAATGCAATGTATGAAACATATTTGTACTTTATTTTATCTTGAATGGAATTCAATGAAATGCAATGTTTATCTTTATGTTTATGTATTAATTAATATGTGCAATGCGAAATACTAAAGTCGTCTATGGAAACTCAAGTAGTGTAACGTCGCGTAACTTAATGGATGTATGCAAACTAATTAACTTAATATTAATACTTTAAAAAAAAAAAAATTCACTATTATACATAATTGCAACATTCTTTAGGTTATTAAGACGGGGCATTACACTATGCAGAGGGGTCATACGATACCTTTGCAATTTGTTTTGCCTCACAAAACAAATTTTTAAATATAGGGAAATTTCATATCAAATTTGTCGAATCGACCTCCTTGACATAATGGAAAGGTTTGTTTGGGATGAAACCACTCTTGTCAAAGTTGTTCTTTAGATCTAATCTTCAAATGCTCATTTGCTTCCATTTAAAGTGATGGTCAAATTGATTGAAACAAAAGCCAAATATGAATTTCTTGAGCCTCTTGGATGCAATGGGACAACCAAAAATATTACCACTATAGCCAAAAGAGCAACAATAACTAGATCTCACCAAAAACCATATATGCAATATATGATCAACAAATATCTTCAAATCCTTTATGATTCTCCAAATTGTATTAAAACACAAGGGGTTTAGAGCATGCAAGAATTTACAAGTTTATAAAATAAACTCAAGCGAAAATAAAAAAAATTGATGGTAGAAAATCTCTAAGAAAAAGGAAGGGGCTTGCCAGATTGAAAGCTCTAATACCATGTTGAAGTGAATAATCAAGATCTTCAATCTGCAACACCAAATAACCTTCACACACAAAAGAGAGAAGCAAAAACTAAAGATGATATTCCTCAAGCAATAATATAATATGATACATGATTCACAAGATGTGAAATAGATGTAAAATATGTGCAAGAGAAGTCTTTTTTATAAAGGCAAGGTGAGAGATAGGATTTGACAAGATCATGACATGTGTGGGTGATCCCACAATACTGGTTTACAATTTTTGGCCAAACTAGACACTGAAATAATTTTTTCTAACTAAATCTTCACTTTTGGGTACCTATAGCGGCTAAATCGTGAGGAATTTGACGATGATGCAAACTAGTGATTTGTGACATTTTGTTTGTAGATTATAAATATATTTTTTTCAAAATTTTTGGAATTATATTGCACTTCTTTTTCTATCTCCTTTGAAAACTAGTTTTTTTTAGTAAATAACATTTTTTAAGGAGTGGCACTCATGGTATAATGCATAAATTTTTTTCCATGAAGGATAAAATTCTAATTCTTTAAAATTTAGATTTGTAACTACGATATCTAGTGCTTCCGATTGGTTTCATAGTGTTTTATTGAATATTTTTTCCTTAATCAAGTTTCAAAGTCAAACCAATTACAATTCAGATATAAGTGGACTGTATAACACGTAACTTTTTTGTATGTATTGAAATTCTTTTTTTTTTTGTTGGATCAAGGACTTCAATATCTAGTGCACTCATATTTTTCAATTTTTTTTTTGATAATTTGATATTTTTCGACATGTGAAGAACAAAGAGCTTGATTTTCGGTGAAAAACCTATGTTTAATAAAACTAAAAAAACAAATACATAATAAAACTAAAACATATTAAAATTATATTTGTTGGATAGCTCGTTCCAAGGACTACCATTATCCAATTGGGTTTGTGAAGTCTCCTCCATTTTCATCCTCAAATGAAGCTTCGAAGCGCAAAATTCTAGACTTTTTTGGTGCCAGAGGGTGAGAAGGTGGGAAAAGGGGGGTTCAGGCGAACCACAGGGGGTTCGAGTGAACCCCCTTTCAAAATGGGTTTTCTTAGTTTTTTCTTGGCAGGAATGGTGGGACCTTCTATTAAATGGGTTCGCTCGAACCTGGGTTCTAGCAAACCCTCTTTTGGTTCATTCGAACCAAATAGTTTGTTTGAACCCCAAAAATTATTTTTTTTGGCATGGGGTAATTTTTTTCAACTTTTCCTTCCTCACTCCAACTGTAAACCACTTTTGTGGGTTTACCCATGTATTAATCCTATAACATGAGACAATTTATGATAACTACCTAGTATAAGATAATATCTAGACATGATAACTAATACTTATGGAAGGAATCTTAGGACCTAACTAAACTTAACTTGTGAATAAGTCTTGTACTATGAATTAGCTAGGTATAAGAATTCATTTGCACCAACATTTTTTTCTCTCCTTAGTACACAAAATATAAATGTTTCATTATTGACAACTCCTTTAATTTTTATTATTTTGAAATGATTATTGCATAAAAAGCACAAAAAATGAGTACATATGAAAAAGTTGTGAGCATTTGAAGTTTCAAAAATGAAGGATGAATTCTAAATGATTATAATTAATTTTTGGTATATAATATAGAAAATTTACCTAGTCCATCGTGTTGCTAGAGTTGAATCTTCTTTTCAACACCTATAAAAACATCAAAATTTTGACTAGTAATGCAAACATTATATCTATTTTATTGAAGTTTGGTTTTTTGGGCTTTTACGAAATGAATATCCATTTTAAAAATGAATATCTATATTGTCAAAATGGATATCCATTTTATTGAATTGGATATTATTTACAAAAATATATCTACTTTTTTGGTATTACTAAACCAAAATCAATTTTTTGTCCAATCCACACAAAAATGTAAATATATGTTTCACAATTTGGCTAAGTAAAAACACATTTTTCCCTATTGCTAGTATTTGTCCCATCATGATCACACAATCACCCCTAACTTATCCTAAAGGGGAATTTATTAGTACATACTATTTCTCCTTCTCTCTCTCTCTCTCATTGTCAATATAGTTGAAATCACTTTACTCAATGAATCTCAAGAGGTACATGATCCATCTTCTCTTAGTTCCTTTTTTTTCTTTGTGATTTAGATCTCCAAGCACTCAAAGTGCAAAAGAAACATTGTACACCACCCTAGACCTATTTGCAGGCCCAAAACCCTAATATTTTTCCACTAACCCAAAATCATCAACCCTTTTGAACTCTTTTTTCTCTTATTTCTTCATTTTTTTAATCTTTGTAAATCTCCATTTTATTTTCATTGCTACTCATTTTATCTCCTTTATTTCATTTTTCTAAATATTTTTTCTTTTAGACGTATCACCTATTCAATTATTTTCCTAGGTGACCTCTCGATGGGGTTTCATCTCACTACTCTTCTAGTCAATAAGGGCATGCCATTTTCAGGTGTTATATTTTATTTTTATTTGAAATAATGTTAATTCTACAAGGTTTAATGAAGCAATTATAAGAAATTGATTATTTATGTGTACATAGGTGACAAGAGGGTACACTAACTCACCTATGCTAGGAGACACCTGGACATTCTTTTGAGACACTTGCATGATTTGCAATTGATGGATTGTATCCTTTTCATGATTTGGTACTAGTGTTCCCTTCACTTTGGCCCCTATTTATGATGCCTAACCTATCCTAAAGGGAAATTTCTTGGTACAACGCTCCTTCTCTTTATCATTGTCTCTATAGTTGAACTCACTTTGTTCAATGGCTCTCAAGAGGTATATGATCCATCTTCTCACATCTCATTTTCTTTTTCTATGCTCTAGATAACCAAGCACTTAGAGTACAAAATGAACTATTTACACTATTCTTTTTTTTGCATAACTTATAGTTAACAAATTATGACCTTCTCTTGATTTGGTGCTATTGTTCCCTTCATTTTAACCCCTTATTTATGACACCTAACCTATCCTAAACGGAATTTTTTGGTATGTAATGGTGCTCCTACTCTCTCTCATTGTTGGTGTAGTTAAACTCACTCTACATAATGGCTCTCAAGAGGTACATGATCCATATTCCCCCAACTCCTTTGTTTACTCTATGATCTAGAACTCCAAGAACTTATAGTATAAATTGAACTAATCACACTTTCTTGGGCCTAAATTTATAGGATCCAAAATAATTTTCCCCTAACCCAAATTTTTCAACCCTTTTACTCTTTTGTATCTCACCTCTTCATTTTCATCTATTTTTCCCCATTTTTCTTTTATTGCTACTCATTTTCTCTCCTTTATTTGATTTTTCTCCTAGTTTCTTCTTTTTGAGATCTCACCTAGGTAGCTTTTCCTAATGAAATCTAATGGGGGCATTATACAACTACATCTTCTTTATCATTTCTTTCAATTAATAAGGGCATGCCACTCCTAAGTGTTATTATTTAATTTTCTTTGAAATAACATTACTTCCACAAGGTCACAATGTCTATCTCAAAGAGGAGAAATATGTAGACACTTAAAATTATCCATCTCAATTATGTCAATCCTTTCCATCATTTGTAAAATTAATTAATTAAATTTATTTAATTGATTATCTTAACTATTTTTATAATATTAATAAAATAAATTTAATTATTTAATTAATTTATCTGATTATTATTTTGATGTTAATCAAATAAATCAAAACCTTTTATTTAGTTAATTAATCTTTCTACTAAGTTTCAAACTCTAAAAAAATAGATTAAAAAAAAAGATATTTAAGCCCACCATGCATATTAAAAAAAATTAAAGTGATTTTATTTATTTAATTTTCCATTTTCTTCACTTTTCTAATTAGAATCAATTGACCTAATTAATCATTTACACATAGTCAAAAAATGATTAATTAAAGTAATTAATAGTCACATCTAATCCCTCTTAACCATAAAATCTAACAAAATTTCAACCCTCTATTTTCTCCTGGAAAATGTACACTTTTCATGCTCCTCCATGTGATCTCTCATAGATGTGTGAGAGACCATTTTTTCAATCTCTCTTCCCCATATAACCTCCCAAACATGTATGAGATGCCAAATGTCTAAATTACTCTTTTTCATGTATCCTCACACGTGTGAGGATACTTGTCATCATCCTCTTACCCAAAATTCTTCTCACACACTTGTGTGAAAAGTGTTATCCTAGCCACTTAGTGAAAGTAATAAAATCATACTATCTAGATATTATTAATTCTTGGTTTGAACCTAAACCCATGCATCTCGAGGTACTACTTGACAACCCAATGCTCTCATGAATCTCTATCCCTTAATCTTGACAATCAATCTCCACCTTTGATCCAAGTCCCTCAAAATCTATAAATAAGACCTCTTGGAGTCCATTTGTAACAAATCTATGAATGCTATTATTTGTTACTATTTTTTAAGGAATCCATCCATTGATCACTCCATTATTATTCATCAAGAGAAAATTAAGAGGATGTTAGGGTGCACATCCTCTTTATAAATTGATGTAATTTTTTGAATCTATATTTAAAGCAAGTAGATGTTGTCAAAATTTGTAGCAAATATTTAATAATTGGATAGTGTTATTCATTTGTCATCAAAATCTATTGTATTTTGATTTGAATCATATCTTCAATTAATTGTGCTTATGTAATTTTTCTTTGCACTCCATTGGAGGTGATTTTGTGATCTAGCTTGGATTTTTTGTTTCATTTGTGTTGAATGCCATTCGTACAACAAGAAATAAATAAATTAATGTTTTTATTTTTAACTTTTCAGAATAATATACCTTTTTTGTGCTTGTTGCATAATGCATCATAAAAAACCATGTTATTATTGGAGAGATACACAACTTAAAATAAATAATACATATTGTATTTGACTATTGTTGGTAAGGTATATAATAAGTTAGTTAGTTTAAAGTAATGTCATTTGAATAATTAAATATAATGAAGACTTATGAAATCACTTTTGATAGATTAGAGATGATATTGTTGAATCACTTTCAAAGTTTTGGTTCTAAATGATCTTTGAAAGTTAAAATGAAACAACCTAATTCAACAAGAAGTTAGAGCTATGCCAATTATGAAATAGGACAAGGAATAAAAATACAAATGATAAAAAAATAATTTATTACATTATTAACTAATTTATAGTCAAAATGGGGGCGGGGACCCTAGCTCGATTGGCTAAATCTTTCCTGTTGCAGGAGGTTGGTCACGAGGTCTAGTCTCCCCCACCCCCATGGTATCAGAGGGCATGTTGCGCTAGCACCGCCAGTCACTTTAAAAAGTTTACCAGGCACACTACAGTTTATAAGGGGCCATGCTACCTGATTCCTGCAATCTAAGAAAAAAAAAATTATAGTCAAAATGAAGAGAATTAAAAGAATTCAATTAACAAAACAATTAATTATAAGTCTAATAACTTACATTAGACTAATATGATTGTTTACAACTATTATCCAATAAAATAGTAAATAAAATAATTTTAATATTTTAATACAAATTTTAAAAAATACACAAAAAAATTTAATCAAAATACTTTAATTATACTATCTCATTAATTCGTTTATTGCAAATTAATAAAACCTAATAGATACTTTTTAGATACTTTCTTATATAATCATACAAACAAATGGTGTTAACTTACAAAGTCAAGGAAGTGGGGTGTCTAACTCGATTGGTTAAAACATCCTATTGCAAGCAAGTGATCACATGAACATATACTATTTGTACTCAATACTCAACTAGCCCCTCCATTCGACTGCACTGATAAGAGTAAAAATCTCATGTCACATCCCATTTCGAGCCTAGCGATCGACTAGAATTCAGAATATGGAAAAATTATGGTCGGCACATAACGACAAAAACTAAGCTCCATTCTTCCTTGTTTCTTGAACGATGTGGAAGGCGTAGGAATAGAGGTGGTTAGTGTGGGAAACATCGTTAAAGAAAGCTCCATTCTTCTTTTGTTTCTTTAACGATTATTCCTACGCTTTACCATTTTTGTCTTTAAATAGCTCCCCTCTTTCTCCCTGCTCTACCAAGTTGAGCACTCCGATTTCTTCACAAGTCCCCTCCTTCCATTGCCTTTCAAGTCTGTCTCTGTGTTCATTTGAATCAGATTCCATGGCTTCCACTTCTCGTCAAATATAATTCCCCTGTTTCTCTCTGTTCTACCAAGTTGAGTACTTTCACTTCCTCAGCACTGCCCCTGCTTCCATGGCTTCTTCTTCTCGTCAGCCAGAGATTAAGAGTATAAATGCATTTGATGGGCTTGCTCCGTCATTTGCATCTACTTCCGCTACATCCTCATCATCATTACATAAGCTGCCCTGCAATGTTTTTATTAATCATCGCGGACCCGATGTAAAATGCAAGCTGGCCAGAGATATCTACAATGCCCTCCATGCTATGGGTCTCAATGTCTTTCTTGATTCCCAGGAGCTTCACTTGGGGGATTTCTTCCCTACAGAACTACAAGAAGCAATGTCTCGTGCCTCCCTTCATTTAGCAATACTTTCTCCCACATATGCACAATCGCCTTGGTGTCTTGCGGAGCTATCCTTTATGCTCCAGACTGGCACACCTATCATTCCTATTTTCTACCATGTTAGTACTGACGATGTCCGCCATTTGAAAGGAGTCTACGCAGCTTCCTTTTTGGAGCATCAAAAGAAAGGTAGATATGGTCAAAACAAGCTTGAGGAGTGGAAGATGGCACTCCACAATGTCTCCTTTAATAAGGGCGAAGTCGTCGATAATGATGAGTAAGTAACACATAATCTCTCTTTATGTACATCTGTTATCATACATTCCCTTTTAGCAATATTTCTATACTTTATATATGCTCTGATTAAATCATCGCTGTTTAGTAATGTTTCTTCGTTTGTCTCTTTCCAAAACCATGTTTCACCATTGTTTAGAGAAGAGAAAAGGGTGTTGAAGAATATTGTGAATCATGTATTAAAAGTCATGAAGATAGTACCATTACAGGTAGCACAGCATCCTGTGGGTCTTGAAGAAGTTGTTGCAGATTTTGAAATGACAGTTAAAGAATTTGAAAAAAGTCATTCTAGCGTTCAGATTATGGGGATCTGGGGTATGGGTGGATCTGGAAAAACCACTCTGGCAAAAGAATTGTATAATCAGAAATGTTCATCTGTAAAAAATTCTAGTTTTCTTTTTAATATTAGAGATGCTGCAAAACATGACAAGTTGCATAAGATGCAGAGACAACTCCTTCAGGATTGTGGGTTCAAATTCAATGATCAGCCTTTTAACAATATAGAGCAAGGGAAGAATGTTCTCTCTAATTATTTGATATCTATTCCTGTACTGATTGTTTTGGATGATGTGGATCATCAGGAGCAACTAGAAGCTTTACTGCCGGCAAAGGCTAGTCTTACATCTAGGAGTTTGATCATCGTTACAACGCGGGATAAGAAGGTCCTTGAGGGTTGGGACATCTCTTGCATTTATGAAATGAAATCAATGAATAAAATTCACGCCAGACAACTTTTTTGCTGGCATGCATTTTTACGACCTTTTCCGTTGGCAGGATACGAGGATCTTGTTGAAAATTTCATTAGTGTTAGCAACGGATTGCCTTTGTCTTTAAAGGTATTTGGAGCTCAGCTTTATGGTTGCTTTGATAAAGATTTATGGAAGGACATATTCCATAAAATTTCTAAAATATTGCCTGATGATATTTTAAATAGACTGAGAGTAAGCTATGATGCTTTAGATGAAGAAGGGAAACACATGTTCTTAGACATAGCTTGTTTTTTCATTGGTGGAAGTAAGATGGCTGCCATTGCATTCTGGGAAGGATCAGGCTGGAGTGGTCTGTGTGGATGGGAGAACCTTGTAAATAAGTGTCTTGTTGAACTTGTTCGTGAGGATGAAATAAGAATGCATGACCATCTAAGAGATTTAGGAAGGAAAATTGCAAGTACTCTTCCACCTTATCGTCTATGGTCTCCAGATCAGTTTACGGGCACTGACACAGAGAGGGAGGTGAGGTTGTTACTTTGTTTTCTATGCTACTAGAAAATTAAAAATCATGGCATTGAATTTAAAAAATGATTAAAATATCTGTCTGTTGGTTTGTATGTTAACCTCATTCCATATTAAGTTTTTTACTTTTTCTTTTCTCTATTCAGATAAGGGGAATGATATTGAATACAGGAAGTTACGACGTTCAAAAGATTCCTGGTTCCCTATTGAATACAAGCATACCACTTTGTGGCTTTAAAACAACTAGAAGACCTAAGTTCCCTTATGGATTAAAAGTTTTTATGGTGGGAAAAAACTATGGGAGCTATTTAGACATTGCCAAATCATCAAGAGAGTTGGCGTGGCTTAGCTGCACCGGAATTGTGTATAGAATTTTTCCATCATGGATGAGATTGAAGAATTTAAGAGTTTTAGAGCTTCATGACTGCCCTAAGATAGTAGGCTTGTGGCAGGGTGGGGTGCAAGTAAGTATCTCTCCTCTACTATTCTCTCCGATCTTTATTTGAATCAAACATTTTTTTGCACTCTTTGTCTTTTCCCTAATTAAATTCAAAATTGGCTGTAGACCCCAGTTCAGTTAAGAGTGTTGGTTATTTCTTCCTGCCCAAAATTACAAGGAATTCCAAGGTCCATAGGAAATATCAAGAATTTGAAAAAGATATCCCTGTCTAGATGCAATATGAAGAGTCTGCCGAAGGAATTTTGCCGTCTTCAATCATTGGAGCACTTGGAGTTGCTAGACTGTGAAAGGCTATCATCACTGCCTAGCTGTTTTGGCGATTTGACAGGTTTGCGGCATCTGCGTTTGAGTCGTTGCGGTGCGTTGAGGATGTTGCCAGATTCTTGTAAGCAGCTCACGCTCCTGCAACATCTTGATTTACGCAGCTGTTGGAAGCTCACCTTACAGTTGGACATTATGGAAAACATAAGAAAGCTCGAGTATTTGAATCTTAATCATTGCTCACAATTGGAGGAGTTGCCTCGTCACATCACATATCAGGCTTCCTTGAGTGAGCTCTATTTATTCGGTACCAGGTTAAGAGAACTCCCAATTAACATTGGTCGACTGAGCAAGTTAAGAGTGATGGTGGTAGGTACTCCAATTTTTATAGATTGCCAGATTCGATGTTTACCCGATTCTATGGGGAGTCTTTATCTGTTAGAGCATTTAAAAATAAGCAATTTCAAGATCAGTGAATTCAATTTTGGGTGGGGGCGATCTACTTTGTGGAGCAATCTCAAGAAAATAATGCTGGATAATACAACAGTGTCGAAGATTTCAATCTCTAACGACTGTTGTCCTTGCCTTAATGAGCTCTATCTTACGCTTAATAGTGAATTAAGGGAGGTCGACACTTTGCCAACAGGAGTGGAGAGTTTCAGGGTGGTCTACTCACCATTGATAAGGAACTTAAGTGTTCTTGGTGGCGCAGTAAACCTTCAAATCCTGAGGCTAACGTATTGCCAAGAGTTGGACATGCTTCCAAGTTTCGATAAATTAGCTTCGCTGAAAATATTTACACTAGAAGGTGGCAACAAAGTTGAGGCGATAAATGGTTTACAACACTGCACATCACTGCAGGTGCTTGAGATAGAAGCTAAATTTTGGGAGGTGTCGGGCAGAGAAAGTTGGAAGCACGTGCAAAGATTGCGAACGCTGCAACTCGTAGCAAAGAAGAGATCAGCTGTGGAGCGTTGCATTCAAACTATTCAGGTAATTATTGTTTCGATAAATATATAATTCTAATTTTTGTTCAACTCATTATCATCATGAATGTTTGCTTTCCTCTTATGATAGAAATGGCCAGATGATGTAATGATATGCGCAAAGGCAATAGATGGTGCGGGCCCACTTTTAAACACTTCAGCCTTTCCTAATCTCTCTGTCGTCCACTCTGTTGCTAACAAGAAAATCAGCCCTGACTCTATAAACTTCAACCTTTCCTCTGATGCCAATTCTATAATGTTGTGTTTGGTTATAAATTGTCACCATCCAGGTAGGGTGCGTATTGATCGGGATTCCACAATATTTGAATGGCATGTGGAAGAGGCTGGTAAATGGACATTGATATTACGGTGCCTAAATGCAAAGAGGTTCCACATGGGGAACTCGTGGGATATAGACAATAATGAAGTGGAGAAAGGAATGGTTGTGATTGGCGAAGAAGAGAGGGTGGTGGAGTGTTTCCACCGTGTATTGGCGCTTCTAGCAATTTGATAGCGTGGATATCAAACAATGGCATCATCATATTTTCTTTGTTAAATTGAATAATTTTAATGCAATGGTTAAATTTTGAGTTTTATTAGTTGTTTAGTATAAGTTTAAGTAAAGTATTTTTATTTATTTATAAATGGAAATTGAAAATTAATAATCTTTTTAATTTAATTATATATATTTTAATTTAAAAATAATATATTTTTATGAAGTATGATATAATATTATTTATTTTATTAAGAAATTACTACATATTTAGTTCTTAATTATCATGGTGACAAATGGTAAAATGTAATGTCACTTTTCTCTCAAAGTTATTTAAGTATTAACAATGGATATAATAGATGGAATATTACATCTAAGATCATTTACAAGTTCTAATATTATTAAAATATATGTCCAAATAACCAATGTAAAAGACAATATGTGATAATTTAGTAACAATTTTAAAATAAATAATTAACATGTTAAATTGAATAACACAACCATATAATTTATTGTGTATAATTTCAATATATTATAATATCAATGGTTTTCAATACTTATCTGGATCATAGCACTTGGTGTTGAACACACCAAAATGTTGAGGAGGGGGTGAATCAACATATACTAAAACTTAAAATATTCCATTTATAGATTAAATTAGACTGTCTTAAAGAACAAAAAGTAAAGCATGCACCACAACAATCACCTCAAGAACACCAAAATCTTTACGTGGAAAATCCAACGTGGGAAAAGCCACAGTGAGAGTTAACTCATAATATATGAAGCTCATTTCTTACAAAATTATAATTTTGTTTGAAGCTCACTATCTAAGGAAGTTTACTGCTCCCTAATGCACTTACAGGCTAAGCTACACAACCTTAGGGAAAGATATAAGGACCTATTGAAGAGACTCACAATTTGATAGTAGGATACGTAAAAATTATAATGAAAACATGAACATGAATTGCTATAAAAGAAGCATCTAACATATGTTGATGTTGCAATTCCTTTTTGTACAATTACTCCATCATATTGACTTCACACACTTCATACTCAACTTACAAATGATACTTTCACACTCTATTCACAAATGATTTGTTCTTCTATAAATATTCTCTTCAACAACTCAAAACTCCAATTAGGTTGGCTTCAAAAAGGACCTATAAAATCAAACATGTGATACTACATAGGTTAGCTTCAAACATATGCACCATGAAGCAAATGAGTTGTAGATAAACTCAAGGTATAATTGGGCCCAATAACATCACAACACATTATCCAAAGAAAAATTAATTAATCAAGATCAAATGCAAATGAAAGAAAGCAGATTGTCAGCCCAATCAACATCAACACCACAAAATATTGCCAACTGTTCATCTTTTACACCACCGAGGTGAAACCAAAAATATCATATAGACCAAGATGTGAGTAATGTAGATTATAAATTACATCCTTACAACCCTCTCTTAAAGAGTTTGATCATTATGTGTTGGCGCAGGAAGAGAAACATATTGAACTGATGAAAATAGAGCATTCTAGATAGGCTATAACACTTCAATACTTAAGATATTTCATTGTTGTACACAAAATCATCTAAAACTTGCATGGATGAACCCTTATACTTTAATGATCATATCCCCAAGTACACACAACCATATCTATCACTTCAAAGAAATGTGAATCAATCTAGAGATCATCCGAGACACTTAACTTTGTACCACTACAATTTAGAGAATAGTTACTGTAGATAGGGAAAATTTTAGAATATTTGAAAACAAAAAAATAAATAAACCCTATCAAGCACCATGAAGTACAAACTAGAATGAAAATGTAAATAAATAAAAGATATGCAAACCAATTTTCAAACTAGACTTGATTGACCTCCATGGCTCTTCTCCACTTGCATAGGAATGCGAGATTTTGAAGGTTGATTGTTGAAGGAATGTTGGTTGCTCAATTCTGCAGCATAACGATGCGACGAAGGTGATAGATGAAGATGGATGGAAGATTGAAGACTAATTTTGACAAAGTGAAGATACTAGATGAAGATTCGATCCAAATGGCCTATGAAAGGTTAGATTTATAGAGTTTTTGAAGACAAAAGCTTAGTTGGCAAAGATCAACGGTTGAGATTCAGTCTGGTAAGATGAACGGTAAGAGATGGAGAAGTTGGAGAGAAAGATGGAAGCTAGAAAAAAATAAGGAAGATGTTTCCTTCCCATAAAACCTTTCACTCAAAAATGAAGGCAACTTGCCATTTGTCAAGTTTAGTTATGAGTTGGTTTTGTAGTTGAAGATAATTCATTAATTAAATAATAAAATTATTTAATTTCATGTGACATGTGGTTTTGGAAGTTTCTAATTAAATATTGAAAAATATTTAATTATGTGTGAAATGTGGATAAGAAGTTTCTAATTAAATATTGAAAAATATTTAATTATGTGTGAGATGGCTTTTTAGAAGATTTTAAAGATGATTTCATGATTTTAGAAAAAGAAAGAAGAAAATTTAGAAGATTTAAGGATGATTTTATGATTTTGGAAAAAAGAAGAATATTTACTTTATTTAAAATAAAGCAATGTGATTTTTTAGAAGATTTAAAGATGATTTCATGATTTTGGAAAAAGGAAGTCTAATATTTACTTTATTCAAAATAAAGCAATGTGATAATTAAATTAAATAAATTGTAAAACTTATTTAATTTAATTAAGAAGAATTACAAAAGTGATTAAATTAAATAAGTAATTAAACTTATTTAATTAAGATAGAAGAAAACTTAGAGCATTAAAGTCCTAATGCACAAAAGGTATGATGTGACCTTAGATGCAAAGGATAGTGCAAAAAGCTACTCCAACATACACAAGATATGAATATTAGCTGGAATGATACAGATTTGATACAAATGCAAGATAAAATGATAACACACACAAGCAAAGAAGCAAGCATGCACAAATGATTCAAAAAAAACAAGGAATTGCCCCTGTCAAGCTGTAAATTGATGATTGATTGATTGATTGTGGATGATGATAGTGTTGTCATTGTGGGGAGTGACATATCCCTAGATCAACACAAGGATTATGATAATTGATTGATTGAATTTGATTTGGTTTACGACAAGATTACGATCAAGACCAAAGGATGTGATTGGATAATTTGACAAGATTGATTGACTTGATTGGTATGGATTAAGGATTGACGTGCATTTGGATATTTGCTTGGAATGATTGAACATGATTTGATGTATTGATGAATGGATTTGATGGAGATGATTGATTTGGTTGACTGGTTGGATGATTGGATTTAGGTGATGGATTGAGGAGATGAAATTGGAAGAATTAATTTGATTTTATTGCTTGGATTTTTGTTGGCTATTTGATTTTTTTTTTCTTCAAACCGTTTTCTTTGTTTTTGTATGTTTTTGGGGATATTTTGATTTTTTTGTATTTTCAGAATATTTGATTTTTTTGGATTTTTGAAATGTTATGATTTTTTTTATGGATTTTTTTGGATATTTGAAAATATTTGGAGGTGCCAATGGATAAAAATCAAGGTAGTCTTTGTGCTAGATGCCAATGACAACGGAAAACCAAGTCTAGGTGCAAGGAGAAAGATGAAATTGATGTATGGAAGGGTGGGTGATGGGATAAGGGATAAAAGGCTCGTGATAGATGGATGGATGGAAAGGATAGGCCATAGTGAATTGAATGGATGTATGCATCATAAGAGAGCAAGGATGTGATTTCTAAAGACTATGTCGCATAGGAATAATATGCCCCATTCTAGGTACAATACTTAAGATTTTTCATGACAAAACTTATGACAATAGGATAATGATAGGCTTGTTTAGAAAGATGAGGTATATCAAAAGATATCCAAAATATGTTTCAACATTGTACCCCTATGTCTTTATCAAGATCAAAAGGAGAAGGGTGGATAAGTGGACTTAATATGATAGGTATGTATGATGGCTAAAGATGGTAAGTAGGATGGAAGTGATATAACATGAAAATGATAAGTTGGATAGATAAGACATTGTGCCCCCAAGGATAAGTGACATAGAAGATCAACTTACACATGATGCCTGTTTTCCAGGTTTTCATCATGGTACTTATCCAGGGCGCCTGTTTACTAAATTTTCACCGTTGGACGAAGGGATTTCTCTTTACCTTTTTTTTTTTCTCTTTTTGGATAGGAGAAGGGGAATATGGATAGGAGGGACTCAAGTGTCTAGTTCCATGAAAGGTGATAGTCCCACTAGATGGATGTCATCACATGGACCATGGAAAGTGCTCATAGATGTTGGTAAGGAATTGCATGAGTGTGAGATGGATTAGGTAGATGACAGATTTTGTTCAAGGCTTATGCAAGAATGGATGGAGAATGGTGGATTATGATGTGGATTGTATAGGACTTATGCAAAAGATGAATGGGGAGGCTTAGTAAAAAGCATGGACCATAGGAAGGTGGTGGGGGAGATATGTAGGATAATGAGTGAAATGAAGGTATGTGGAATTGTTGTGAAATGGAAGGGAACCATGACCAATGGTTGCACACATTGTAATAAACGTTGAATCTTTTGATGTGGATGGGGTGTAGGAAGCAATGGAGATGTTTTCTTAAGAGGTGGTGGATGTAGTGCTTTTGGTATCCACATAGACTTAGTATTTTTATGATTTTTATTTGGATTGTGGGTTTTAGGAATTTGAGACTCTTGAATAGAGTGGGAATGTGAGGTGGAAGTGGATGGTTAGGATTTTTGTGACGTGGATGCCTCGTTTGACTTGATTTCTTTTTGCTTAGGTACCCAAACCATTTTGTTTTTAGACTTTTCTTTTGGAGGTATGGGCTTATATAGCTTTTTAGATGTACTTGGCTTTGATATTTTGCAATTGTATGCTAAGGCATTAGGACCTTTAGAATTTTTTACTTTATGTGTAGAGGCATCCAAATTTTTATTTTGGAATCCCTTGGGTTTGGTGGAATGAGAGGAAGCTTTATGTTTAGACAATGTGTGCATTGATTGGTCATGATTAAGATGTTTAGAGGATTTATGGATAAATAGATAAGAGGATTGAATGGTAGGGATATTAGGTGTTGGGAGTAAGGGTGGTAAAGTGGATGGAGGGATATTAGGAGTTGGAAGCAATGACCTGGTAGAGTGGATGGTGGAAGGTGTATGGTCACATGATTTTGAAATTTGTAGGATGATGGAGGAGGGATGGAAACATATGTTTTAGGTGTATGATAGGATTTATGATGGAAGGAGGTGGACTTAGGATGCATGAAGGAAGTACCAACATATTGAGATTGGTGTCCTTGAGATGTATGTCCAAGGCCATAAGAGCGTGGAGGGACTTTGACATGGATGGGATCCAAAATACCTTGTTCATGAAGGTCTAAACCTTTACCTTGGTAGTTCATGTTATGGAGTGTGTGATGGACAATGGGACTAGGTGTAGGTGGAACACTAGACACAAGTTGCTTATTGGATGGAGAAGATGAAGCAAGGGAAGATAATGGTTGTTGTTGTTTTAAGGAGGAACATTCATGAATGAGGGTGGAAAGACCAATAGGATATGATTGAGGACTTGCAATGGGGTCAATAGTGGGTGATGGAGGATCATTAGGATCTTGATTAGCATTGTATTCACTTAGATCCAAGGTATTTGTTTGATCTTATATGCTGGCTTGGGAGGCATGTGTCTCATCAAGGGAAGTGGATGTTGATAGATCACGGATAGGACTAGGTGGAGGTGAATTTGGAATATCTTTCTCATGGATGGGTATAGGATCAAGTTGCTCATGGATAGGCTCTTCATCATTATGGATATCATCTTGATCATAAAAATGATATAGATTATGGATAGGTTGGATGAAAATGATTTGATCTTGATTAGGACTAGGGCTTGATGTTTCCACATGCTTGGGAGTAGACTCTTGATATAACTCTTGGGTTGCTTGAATGGAAGTGGAAGGGGATTTCTCATGGAGAGACTTGACATGTTCTTAATGTTCAACAACATAGGAGCATGAAAGAGGGTGACTTGAACTTATGATAGGAGACTCTTGAATTGGATCAAGGGGTTGTGGATGACATGGTTGACTTGAAGGACTTGGCATGACATTTGAGGACTCTTTTGTATGTTCAAGTATATGTGTAATGGGTGGATTTAGGTAATGCCATCAATTATAGGTGGATGGGTGGATTTAGGTAATGCCATCAATTTATTTATTAAATATCTAAATGTAGGGCATTGATTTGATGGAGTATTAGATGATGGTGGGGGTAATGAAGAGTTTGATTGGTTAGAAGGTAAAGAGGCCAATGGATTAGGGCTCAGACGTGGTGGCTTATGGATAGGAATTTGATTGGATGGTGGTATGAGAAAGTTATAGGGTGTATAACCTTGGTTAGTATTCCCCTTGTCAATGGTTACATTAGAACATGAAGAAGTTTGACCTTGTTGCAATGTAGAACTTAAATTCACATGTGTTTGTCATGATGTTGCTTGATAGGTTGATGTGGCATTAACATGCGAAGAAGTGAATGGATTAGATTGGTATGAGGTGGCAGGGTGATAATGAATGGATAGGGGATGATGTTGTGGTTGTTGGATTTGACAAGTGGCAATGAATTGATTGGCTTGAGCTAGGAGGTGTTGGATTTTAGGTGATTTAATTTGTTGAAAATTTTGGAAGAGGGTTTGAAGGCTTTGTATGGTTTGGTGTTCTAGGGGTTGGGGTGTTTGGTGAAGTGTTCGAAGGAGGTTTTGAAGTTGGGGTGCTAGGTCTTCCAATGTTGGCATGATGTCACACCCGTGTGTAAGCTCTTGCATATCAATTTGTTCCTCAAAGTCATCATTAGAGGCGGTAGGAGAAGCCCCTCAAAGTATGATTTTAGGTTTTGGTTTTATTTCATTATTTGTGTTAGGGAGAGGGCCTCCTTGAATTATGATCTTGGGCTTCTAGGTTTTGTCTCATGATTTGGCCTAGAGGGATAGCCCCCTTCGATTATGACTTTGGTCTTATGATTAGGATTGGGCTTGTTTATGATTATGACCATTTTGACAAGTGGTGACTAGGACTAGGTTGGTGATGGTGATGATGTGGAATGATTAGATTGGATGACTTGGATTGATTAGGATGAAATGGATATGATGTGGCTAAGAGGGGTGATTAGGATGAAAGTGATTAGATATGACTGTGCTGGAAGAAGGTGTAGAGTGAATTGTATTTATGTGTTTGGTGTTTAGATTGATTTGGCAATGTTTAAATGAATGATCACAAATGACACATATAAATCACTCACACAAGACACATAAGCAAGTTTGAATTTTTAAAATTTGAAGAATGTAATGATGATTATTAAACAAGCACACATGGAAGACACATCAAAAAACCCTATGACTAGTCAAGTGGGATATGGCCAATTAGGTCTCAAGGTAGTCTGCACAAGGTTGACTAAGGATGATTTGAAAGCAAAATCCTGCCACACAGCCGGGAGAAAGGGGTAACCCACTCTTCACCTTCACTTCCCAAAGATATAAAGTTCTTTGGAGCTTAGCCAAGAGTGACAAGATTTTAACTCCAAAACAAGCGTGTCTTTCGATTCACACTTTGATTGAGGTCGTCCCCAGGGGTGATGAAATCCCCTAGCAGACCTCCTATGAAGGGTTTGACAAAAGCAAACCAAGTGAGATGTTTATGATCACACACGCACTTGATTCACACTCGCAGTTGTTAATTAACCCTTAGAAAGAAAATGTGTGGAAGAAAAAAATGGAAGCAATCATTCTTTTTAGATCCTAAATCAAGATGTGATTGAAGACAATGGTCAATTTTAGCCTCAATTTTTGATATGTGATTGAAGACAAGATTCGTTGTAAGAGCCCAAATCCAAATGTGTGACAAACAAGATTAAGAGGTGAAAGATTAAACGAGTGCACCCAGGAGTTTTCTCTTTCCAATATGTTATATATGACTGATATTGTTGCTACTATATCTCCTTATGATCACCTACAAGATAAAAAAATAATATTATAATGCAGCCAAAGAAAAAAAACAAGCTCATCAGAAAATTGCAATTTCAGATACATGTTTTTGACATAGCTGAATTAGATTTTATTATTTGAAGATTTTATTGATCTAAAAAATAAAAAATCAAAAAAGAGATCCCTACTAATTTTTAGAGAGCTTTCCAAAATTGTAAAGAAATAAAATAAATTCCCTGTTTTGCACTTAGAAACACAGATTTTTGAAAACCATATAGAAAATGAAGATTGATTTTGTTTGCATTGTATTTGACCTCCAAATTAAATCTATAAAACATAGACCCCCATTATAATTTTAAGAGATTTCTAAAAATGTAAAAATTTCTGAAAAATTCACCGATTTGCGTCCAAAAAATCAATTTTATGAAAAAACATAAAATCATAATAACTCCTACAAAAGTAATGATAAGCCATATATTTTTTTATTGTAGCATTTTGAGATGATGCAAAAGATTCTATAAAATAATTGTAGAAAAATTCACATCTGTGTAGAAGATATGAAGAAATTGGTAAAACCTCAGGTTTTTTCCAAAAACTGACATATCTGCAACAAAAAGTCAATAAAACCTGCAAAAGGCAAGCTAGATAAAAGGATTCACGTCAGGTTAACCAAATTTAGACAGGGAAAATTTTAGAATATTTGAAAACAAAAAAATAAATAAACCCTATTAAGCATCATGAAGTACAAACTAGAATGAAAATGTAAATAAATAAAAGATATGCGAACCAATTTTCAAACTAGACTTGATTGACCTCCATGGCTTTTCTCCACCTGCATAAGAATGTGAGATTTTGAAGGTTGATTGTTGAAGGAATGTTGGTTGCTCAATTCTGCAGCATAACAATGCGACAAAGGTGATAGATGAAGATGGATGAAAGATTGAAGACTGATTTTGACAAAGTGAAGATACTAGATGAAGATTCGATCTAAATGGCCTGCGAAAGGTTAGATTTATAGAGTTTTTGAAGAAAAAAGCTTAGTTGGAAAAGATCAACGGTTGAGATTTAGTTTGGTAAGATGAACGGTAAGAGATTGAGAAGTTGGAGAGAAAGATGGAAGCTAGAGAAAAATAAGGAAGATGTTTCCTTCCCACAAAACCTTTCACTCAAAAATGAAGGCAACTTGCCATTTGTCAAGTTTAGTTATGAGTTGGTTTTGTAGTTGAAGATAATTCATTAATTAAATAATAAAATTATTTAATTTCATGTGACATGTGGTTTTGGAAGTTTCTAATTAAATATTGAAAAATATTTAATTATGTGTGAAATGTGGATAAGAAGTTTCTAATTAAATATTGAAAAATATTTAATTATGTGTGAGATATATTTTTAGAAGATTTTAAAGATAATTTCATGATTTTAGAAAAAAGAAGAAGAATATTTAGAAGATTTAAGGATGATTTTGGAAAAAAGAAGAATATTTACTTTATTTAAAATAAAGCAATGTGATTTTTTAGAAGATTTAAAGATGATTTCATGATTTTGGAAAAAGGAAGAATATTTACTTTATTCAAAATAAAGCAATGTGGTAATTAAATTAAATAAATTGTAAAGCTTATTTGATTTAATTAAGAAGAATTATAAAAGTGATTAAATTAAATAAGTAATTAAACTTGTTTAATTAAGATAGAATAATTAGAAAGTGAACAATATAAATAAATATTTAAATTTATTTATATGTAGATTGAATTAGAGATTTAACTAAATAACTTGTATTTAATTAATTACCAGAATGATTATAATGTGACCATTTTAGGTGTATATAGTTACATCTAACTTTTTTTGTAGGAATGTTTATGATATGAAATTCTAGAAATAACCTCTTTGCTAGCTACCAAGAAATAACCAGATCATGCAATGCAAAGTAATGCAGAACAATATATAGATACCCATAAATAGGAAGACATATTGTTTAACCCTTAGATAACTTCTCTCAATCATATAGGTATGAACAAAACCTCAATCTATCAAGCATCATGCTTCTGTCATCTTATGCATCTGGTAGGTCTTCCATACTGACTTGCTCCGAACAAGCTGATCCCAAGTCCCTAACTAAGTCATACCATCTCTCTCAAATATTTCACTGTCTCATCAACTACACCAATCTATCTTTAATGACTTCTCAACCTCTTCAAATTCTATACAAAAACTCTATGAAAACACGACCTCAAGTTGACATCAATGAAAACACATATTTCCAACAATCTCTCCCTTTGTCATTGATGACAACACATATTTATCTACAAGTCTTCTCCCCCCCTTTGAAATCAAGGGTAAAGGGCTTATAAAAACCCCAAAATCTGTATGAACTCCCCCTTACTATATGATCCCTTACAAAAATACACTCCCTTGAGATGGAAATGCCCCAAAAATTGATGTTATATGTCTTAAAAACAAACAAAAAGATACTAAAATCCTCCACAAAACTATACAAAGACAAAATTGTCTTATCTACACTTTTATAACTCTCTTAGAAGGTAGAATGTTCTTGTAAATTACTTTAAGGTGCCTTAGAGTTGTAAACTAGTTTTCTTTTGTTGAGGTAAGAATGTTATTTTGACATTCAAACAACATGTGTAGATCCTTAGCGTCACCCACACTGCTTGGAGCCTTCATCTTCTAATCAATATTTTTTGCTTCAGCTAGCAACTCAGATAATTATGCAAGCCTCACATTAACTTCTTCTCTTAACAAGCTGAACTATTCCTTTATCTTCTCTGAGGTCTAGAAACAATGATAAATGCAAATGAATATTTTCTAATTGTGCCCTAGTTGATCCATCTTTGTCCTTTAACAAATCATATGTCTTGGTCATTTGAGTAATACATGTGACTCAATGGAGTCAATATGATCTTTGATGTTCTTAGTGGAATCTGGCCATTTTAAGAAAAATAGATATAAAGAAGTGACTTCATCAATACATTCCTTAAACATCTTCATATTTTCTTATAATTTGTTGTGTGCATTGACATAGTGATTATATGCATCAACCATTATTTTGTCATTTATCTTCCTTAAGGCCTCTTGTTCTAGCTTCTTTTCAATGTGAGATGAATGATCTTTGAAAGAATCCTTTAAAAGTTTTAACTTTTTTTTTCCAGAGGCAAGGAAGAATCTATGCTTACCTCTGGTAAACCTTCTTGAATAATCTTCACAACATCATCAAATAATCTAGTCATCTTTAAATGTTCCTACAAAATCTCATTCCTTACAAAAGCACATAGAATATCACCAAGGTGGGGGAAATATTTGACAATCAACTTGCCCCTCATGTGCAAGAATTTGTAGAAGTTGGGGTGTCACCACAAGTTGAAACTACATCGACAAGGTCAATTTAGGTCCTTAAAGGAATCTAAAGATGAAGTTTCCTAACCAAAATCCATACAAGTATCTTGCTTCTCAACTATTTACTTTGTTACATCCTAAAATTTCTCAGGATTCTCCTCTTTCTTTTGCTCATCATTCCCTAGATTTTTTGGAGGAGGAATGTTATGTTCTTCAACAAGATTAGTGTTCCCCTGAGGGGGACACCCACTTTACCTTGATCTCCTACACCTTGTCTTTCTTTAAAACAATAGTCTCCTCATCTTTTTCTTATCATTTTTCCCTTTCTCATCACTACTTGTCACATTACCCTTAAAAGTTGATAGATCTATTTCTTGGTTAGAGACATGTGGTATATACTATAGGTTAGTATCATTTGAAGGAACTTGTTCCTCAATAGTCACCTCAACCTTCTTCATTTCTTATCAAATTTTGGTTGTCTTTTCTTCAATCTCTTTCTCCATCCTTTCTATCTCTTCTTTATATTTACTCATTAGAGTATTTATCCTTTGTTTGGTTATGAACACTTGTGCCTATTTTTGAGATAATTTAACCTTTTCTTCATTAGAAATAGATGAACCAGCCTTCATTAATGCTTGTTGCCTCATTTTAGCAGCTTATTCATAACTTCATTCCTCTTATTGCTAAGTGCATCCAAAAGACTTGTTGGAAGTTGGTGAATAATCTCATTTAGAGCCACATTAAAGCTCATCATATACATAACTATATATTTCTCAATTGTAACCTTTTCAAAAGGAGGCATCTCATCATAAAGATCTGCAGTCACTTTTAGTGCACCATATTATGCAGTTGCATTAATATTAGCCTCAAGCTATAGAGGCTCATGTTCAGGTGCTTCTGGAGGATCCTTTTTTGATTTCTTAAATGATTTTCCCTTTATTTTTTGTTGATGGTGTTTTTATGCACTTTTCAACATAGGCAGTGCATAGGTGCACTACCTCTCTTGAAAGACAATCTTCTACAATCAGATTGCAGAACACTATCCCAAGGTCTCCAATGTCAGGTCTTGACAGTGCTTGGAATATCTCAGTTGTTTTATGTGATTTGCTGGAATTACAAGGCGGTCTTACAGATGAGTTACAAAGCATGGAAGTTGGGTTTGCAAATGCAGTTTCAAAGTGCTGAAAGTGAATGAACAGTGGTTGTCCACTCAAAACAACAAGTTGAAACTCATCAAGTTCATCTGATTTAGCTTCATGGTGATGCTTTGGGTCCTACTCTAACCAAGGATTAAAAGAAATAGCAAAAGGAGAAGGGTTAAGAAAGCTATTCTAATCCTAAGCTACGAATGAACAGTAGCAATGGTGGCTGCTAAAGTAGACAGACTTCCTAAACTGGGTTTTGCTTGGCCAAGAGAAACCTACAGTTGCACAAAACCAGTGCAATCTTCTAAGGACTGCAGATTTTTAAATTGCATACACACACCATGTACATGCAATCGAACTAAGTTGCAGCAATAAAGGAAAAAGGCTTAGACTAGCTTTGCAAAGTGATTCATCATCAATGAACCACAAAAAACATGAGTTGGAAGTTCATCAAATACTGAAACAACAAACACTATCACCACTCCCATTCAAGAAACTAACACTAAAACTAACATGGAAGGTGAACCATGCATACATAAAGAGAAAACTCAAAAGGAACACCCATAAATCATGCAATGTTGCTTTCTATTGCTGCAGAATGTCTTTACATCAATTCTCGAACCCTTACAAATGAGGGGCAAGCCCCTATTTATAGTTTTCCAAAGCCCAAATGAATGGCTAGGATTCAATTACATTGAATGGCCCAGATTTGATTTACAATAGGGTTTCACCTACTCTCCATTATCTAGCAATTTAAAATACATTCCTTGTCTTTTCTCTATTTTGTCATTTAGTGCCAGTTACTATAGCAATTTCGTCATTTAGCTGATTTCCCTTTTCACTGTAGTTGAAACTGCCTGAAAATTGTCTTTTGCTTGATGTGCTTGCAGTGTTCTTCTTTTGATCAAACAAGCTCGTTGACAATTGGCATTAATGGATTGGTGGCCCCTAATTCGGGCATAAAGCTCCTTAGAAATCATCATCATCTGGAAAAAGGTAGGACAACTCCCTCAATGGGCTTCTCTGATAGACCTACGGAAGGCTTCTTGACTCCTGCAAACACGAAGTGTCGTAAGTGCATTTATACATGAGTTAAGGAAAATGTCATTCAAACCTACAAATTCCCTGTTAGATTTATCCATGCATTATCAAAAGATCTTGATATTCATATTTGGAGCTCATTTGGACCATAAACATTAATGCGTGCTTCAAGGGTGTGAGCGCCAGAGGGTCAAAAGACGGCGAAAGAAAACTAGAAGGAAGATAGTGGACAAAAGCCAAAACAGCTGGGAAGAAGGCGAGCTCCCGGATGTTTAAAACAGCCAGGAAGAAGGCGGGCTCCCAGATGTTTAAAACAGTCGGGAAGAAGGAAGGCTCCCGGATGTTAAAAAAAGCCAGGAAGAAGGGAGGCTCTCGGATGTTCAAAACAGCCGTGAAGGAGGCAGACTCCCAGATGTTCAAAACAACTGGGAAGGAGGCAGGCTCCCGTATGTTCAAAACAGCCGGGAAGAAGGGAGGCTCCCGGATGTTGAAAACAACCAGGGGGGACGGACTCCCAGAAACGGCCACGGAGGGCCCAGGTTCCGGAGACCAGGAAGGAGATGGCCGTTGGATGTTCCAAATGGCCAAAGGGGGACGGACTTCCGGAAACGGCCACGGAGGGGCCAGGATCCGGAGGGCAGAAGGGAGGTGGCCGCCAGATGTTCCAAAACGGCCACGGAGAGGCGGAGCCCCAGAAACGGCCATGGAGGGGCTGGGCTCCGGAGGCTTGAAGGGAGGTGGCCGCCGAATGTTCCAAAATGGCCACAGAGAGGCAGAGCCCCGGAAATGGCCACGGAGGGGCTGGGCTCCGGAGGCCGGAAGGGAGGTGGCCGCCGGATGTTCCAAAATAGCAAAAGGGGGACGAAGCTCCAAAACCACCAAAACTTAACCAAACTTTGACGAAACCTTGGCAGTTCATTTAAGCATATCAAACACATCCCAGATCCAAAAAAGGTTGCCCCCAAAGTTAAAAATGAGGAAACGGGAGCAACGGGGGTCCACGGATGTTTCCAAATAGCCAAGGAGGAAGGGAATTCTGGAGGCAAAGTTCCGAAACCATCGAAACTTAACGAAACGTTGACGAAACCTTGGCAGTTCATTGAAACACCCCAAACACATCTCAAATCCACCAAAAAGTTGTCCCCAAAGCCAAAAATGTGGAAACTGGACCGACAGGGGTCCACGGATGTTTCCAAAACAACCAAAGTAAGACAAAAGGCAGAAAGGGGATGGGGGACTTTATTTCTCCGCAAATTTGAATACCCCAAGTAGGTGAATTTGGGTAGGGGATTTGATAGTTTGAAGGAACATGACCATTTTGGGCTTGGAAATGGGGCATGCAAAGCAAGACAAGAGCAAAGCAGTCTGTGGGGAGCGAAAAAAAGGGGGTCCCTGCCTACGGCGGGGTGTGTGTGCAAAACATGCACAACAAATGGCGACTCGCTGGGGAAATGCTCCAGAGCATTTTGATGACAAACTGGAATCACGAACCTAGAATATCTGGTTTTGACCTTCATGTTAGGGAAAACAAACTAGACGCCCAACCAAGGATCAAAACCATTAGCCAACCCAACCTTCAGTATGCTGAAAATCCAAGTGTGTGCAATTGCGTTAATTCCCATTCTTCAGTTGCTACAGGAACCCAAGCTCCGTTTAGTTAAGCTACGTAGTTTATTCTAACTCCAAAAGCATTCAGGACATTGCCTCGCTGCCAGTCAGGTGTCCATAGCCCCGACGAGGTTATCGCTATGATTCTCCCGAACATTACTCTACTGCCGGCCGGGCGTCCATAGCCCCAGTAGAGTTGCTCGGATACCCCTGAAAAGTTGAATTTTCCTTTATTTTAATTTTTAATGTTTTCTTTATTTCTTTCTTTTCTCTTTTTAGCTCTTTTATTTCAACCCGCAAGCACCGAAGCTCGCGCTCAGGGCTGAGAATCACAGTGGCGCTGGAGCAGAATTTTAGATTTTTCACTTAACTAGACTTCACAAAAGGCCCTATAGTGACCATCAAATTCTTAAGATGTGTAAGAGCTATAAGATTTCAGAATACGTCAAAGTCAGACTAAACCAACAACTTATCCTCTTCAAATTAAACACCCAGATTGCTTGACACTAACAGAAGACCTTCACCATCCACTCTGAAGACTTGATTAGAGTTTGACAAAGAAATATGTAGAACAACCCCAGGAAATAAGTATGGTTGTTGTGCACACAAATGTGCCCAGCTAAAAGCAAAGGGACCCCGAGCAAAGAAGCAACAAAGCGAAAGCAAACGAAAGGAAAACAACCTACAAAGCGAGCAACCTACACACACCAACTAACCTAAGGAAAGCAGGAAAGCAGAGTATTTACAGGAAACCTATACTACTCAAAAATGACTATGTACAAAGATATTTACAAAGCATTATGTTTAGGCAAGGCGAGTTGACATTAACACTCATTGGATTTTGCAGTGTATGCACAAGCAAACGGGTAATCGTTATCGTTCTTAACCATGCAAATTTATCTTTATATTCAGAAGAAGGAAGTTTAACATTGCAGCACTCAAGTTCAATCATGTCATCATGAAAAATCAGCAATTGAGGAGGCTCGTTGAACCCATGATTAATCCATAAACATGTTCGTTTTCCCTTATTCTCATAATCAAAATAATAAGTGCAATTATGAGAAATAATAGGGGCAAGGAAGGATAAAACCTGAATGTCATCACACGGAGGTGGCAGCGTTGGACAGTCGAGAGCAAGCATAACATCCTTGATTGTTGCATTGGCAGCCTCGGGCGGGCGCGGTGGAGGGTGTAGCACTTCAGACATTGAGCTTTCATAAGGCTGGGAGGATGGGGCAACAAACAACTCTTTTAATCTACCAATGGGATCCACAACCTCCACTGGTTGTTCCTCGAGGAAGTACACCTCATCTGCCTAGGTTTCCATTGCCAAAACCTCTTCTTGATTGCTATCTTCAAGGGGCAGCATGCTGTCCCATCTCCTTTCCCAGGTGTGAGCCTTATTTTTGTGATGTTTAGTGTCATGGGATGATGACATACACGAATCTATCCTATTGCAGCCATCTGAATATGAGGGAGGATCAACAGTGATCAAGGCAGAAGGGATCCAAGTTGCACTTCGTAGTTGGTCAAGTGCTTCATCTCTGTTAGCAGCTATCTCAGCACCTCCGCCTTTGTCTTTTTCTTTTTGTTGTTCATGTATCTCCTCATGATGTTCACTCATTTCCTCTTGCTCACTATCGCTGTAAATGGAGAAGGAGCTCCTCTCCCAATCTGGAAACTCTAGTGCATTACTATTAAGGGGCTCAAGGAGTATGTATTCGTCATTACCGTCTTCTGGTATGTGCTCTTCCTCGACATGAGCATACCTCCGTAGTGCAGCTCCTAATGGAAAGAAGTCATCAACTGATGGAACCTCATCAAGGGGACCAAAGTCTACTACACAATTTCCCTCCAAAGACTCGCCAAAAAGCCCACCGTCCATGGCACATAACTGCTCTTCAAGAGGAAAAACTTCTTCATGACTGGTGGACAACATTCCCACTTGATCTACTTCATCGCTTGGAAGTCCGAGACTGTATTGCTGTCCTTCTTCTATTGCTGTCCCAACATCCTCTTGAGGACTACCTTCAACTGAGTCATTAGTTGATTTGGGATTTTGGTCTTCTTCTTCAATCATTGAAGTGGCTGCGGGAGGTGATGTGCTTGGTTGTGCCCCTTGTCCTTTGACTTGCTCAATGGCCTCTTGGCATAGCTTACATGTGAGCTCTGAGTGCGATGAATCATGGAGTCGACACCAATTTGGGAGCAGCAATATCTCCAAATCCACTTGGTATTTTAGCTTAGTCCAATCCCTCGCTAGTCTTGAGACGAGCTGGTCATATCTTTCCACCAGTGGGTTCTCATCATCATTTAGGAAGGAAGGTGAATAGTAGACAGCTGTGGCAAGTGGTTGTTCCCGCTCCTCCAAATCTGCATTTTCAGATGCTTGATCCTTTTCATTCATGAAGGAGAGGTCCTCTAATCTAATCTCGCTTATTTCTTTTCCATCATTCTCTATTGTCCCAAGGCTGTCAACCTTTTCCTCTTTCTAATTTTTAACATCTTCATTTGCTGCCCCAGCATACATTGCTGCAAACTCTTTTGATTCATCTTCGACTGCCAATCCATCTTCTAGAGCATGGGACTGCTTTTCTTCAATGGAGGAACAAATTTCTGATCTATTTCTAGCTGATTGTTCATTAAGGCAGCTTGTTGTCCTAAGGAAATTATCCTCTTCCTTTTGGATTTGATCCTCTATGTCTGCTGTCCTAGCACTAGCCTGTGTCAGATTTCTTGATTCATCTATGGTGTGTTGTCCTCGAGCTTCCAACAACTTTCCCACCTCATGGGATGAATCCCCTTTACTAGGAGATGGCTGCTCCAACTTGTTCACATGATCCTTGAATTGGGCGATGACATTTGTGCATGATGAGCAAGTGAATTCAGAGTGCGGTGCATTGTGAAATCTGCACCAACTTGACATTAGTACCTCCTCCAATTTTGGTCCATCTTTGCTGCCCAAACATCTTTGGATCAGCTCCTTGAAAGCGTCAATTGCCATGGTTTGCAATTCCTCTTCGGGATCTTCGGGAGCCAAGTGCTGGTATATTTCCCAAAAAGGAATTTCTCCTTGCAAGACCTTCTCAATTCTATCCAAGAATGTTAGACACCCCAATTCACTATGCCTGCAAGTGAAATGAATCCGACATCTATCCGCCAACGTGAATTGCTGCAATGGCTTCTTCAGTCTCTTATTCAAATTTGCATGCAGCTGAGTGATGTTGATTTGCAAATGCTGCTCCATTTCGAGTCAGCTCTTGTTTGCCTTCAAAATTTTCTGATTTTTGAATTAAAGAGATCTCCTATCTCAGATTTCTTCTTGAATGTTCCTTTCTCAACTTCCAACTTTCAGCTTCGTAGCCTCAACATGTCAAGCCCTCCCTCTAGCGCCAGTTCTGTTGATGGTGTTTTTATGCACTTTTCAACATAGGCAGTGCATAGGTGCACTACCTCTCTTGAAAGACAATCTTCCACAATCAGATTGCAGAACACTATCCCAAGGTCTCTAATGTCAGGTCTTGACAGTGCTTGGAATATCTCAGTTATTTTATGTGATTTTCTGGAATCACAAGGTAGTCTTACGGATGAGTTACAAAGCATGGAAGTTGGGTTTGCAAATGCAGTTTCAAAGTGCTGAAAATGAATGAATAGTGGCTGTCCACTCCAAACAGCAAGTTGAAACTTATCAAGTTCATTTGATTTAGCTTCATGGTGATGCTTTGGGTCCTACTCTAACCAAGGATTAAAAGAAATAGCAAAAGGAGAAGGGTTAAGAAATCTATTCTAATCCTAAGCTACAAATAAATAGTAACAATGGTGGCTGCTAAAGTAGACAAACTTCCTAAACTAGGTTTTGCTTGGCCAAGAGAAACCTACAATTGCACAAAACTAGTGCAATCTTCTAAGGACTGCAGATTTTCAAATTGCATACACACACCATGTACATGCAATCGAACTAAGTTGCAGCAATAAAGGAAAAAGGCTTAGACTAGCTTTGCAAAGTGATTCATCATCAATGAACCACAAAAAACATGAGCTGGAAGTTCATCAAATACTGAAACATCAAACACTATCACCACTCCCATTCAAGAAACTAACACGAAAACTAACATGGAAGGTGAACCATGCATACATAAAGAGAAAACTCAAAAGGAACACCCATAAATCATGCAATGTTGCTTTCTATTGCTGCAGAATGTCTTTACATCAATTCTCCAACCCTTACAAATGAGAGGCAAGCCCCTATTTATAGTTTTTCAAAGCCCAAATGAATGGCTAGGATTCAATTACATTGAATGGCCCAGATTTGATTTACAATAGGGTTTCACCTACTCTCCATTATCTAGCAATTTAAAATACATTCCTTGTCTTTTCTCTGTTTTGTCATTTCACTGATTTCCCTTTTCACTATAGTTGAAACTGCCTGAAAATTGTCTTTTGCTTGATGTGCTTGCAGTGTTCTTCCTTTGATCAAACGAGCTCGTCGACGATTGGCATCAATGTATTGGTGGCCCCTGATTCAGGCATAAAGCTCCTTAGAAATCATCATCTAGAAAAAGGTAGGACAACTCCCTCAATGGGCTTCTCTGATAGACCTACGGAAGGCTTCTTGACTCCTGCAAACACGAAGTGTCGTAAGTGCATTTATACATGAGTTAAGGAAAATGTCAGTCAAACCTACAAATTCCCTGTTAGATCTATCCATGCATTATCAAAAGATCTTGATATTCATATTTGGAGCTCATTTGGACCATAAACATTAATGCGTGCTTCAAGGGCGTGAGCGCCAGAGGGCGGAAAGACGACGGAAGAAAACTAGAAGGCAGATAGCGGATGGAAGCCAAAATAGCTGGGAAGAAGGCGGGCTCCTGGATGTTTAAAATAGCCAGGAAGAAGGCGGGCTCCCGGATGTTCAAAACAGTCGGGAAGAAGGAAGGCTCCTGGATGTTAAAAAAATAGCCAGGAAGAAGGGAGGCTCCCGGATGTTCAAAAAAACCGGGAAGGAGGCAGGCTCCTAGATGTTAAAAAATAGCCAGGAAGAAGTGAGGCTCCGGATGTTCAAAACGATAAGGAGGGATAGACTCCCAGAAAAAGCCACGAAGGGCCTGGGTCAGGAGACCGAGGAAGAGATGGCTGTCGGATGTTAAAACCAAAGGGGGACGGACTTCCGGAAAGCCACGGAGGGGCGGGATCTAGAGGGCGGAAGGGAGGTGGCCGTCGGATTCCAAAATGGCCACGGAGAGGCGGAGCCCTGAAACGGCCATGGAGGCTGGGCCTAGAGGCCGAAGGGAGGTGGCTGTCGGATGTTCCAAAATGGCTGAGGCGGGGCTGGAAACGCCACGGAGGGGCTGGGCTCCGGAGGCCGAAAGGGAGGTGGCTGCCAGATGTTGCAAACGCCACGGAGAGGCGAGCCCCAAAACGCCATGGAGGGGCCGGGTCCGGAGGCTGGAAGGGGAGTGGTCCGGATGTTCCAAAACAGCAAAAGGGGGACGAAGCTCCGAAACCACCGAAACTTAACCAAACTTTGACGAAACCTTGGCAATTCATTTAAGCATATCAAACACATCCCATATCCAAAAAAGGTTGCCCCTAAAGTTAAAAATGAGGAACGGGAGCGATGGGGGTCCACAGATGTTTCCAAACAGACCAAGGAGGAAGGGAATTCTAGAGGCAAAGTTCCAAAACCATCGAAACTTAACGAAACGTTGACGAAACCTTGGCAGTTCATTGAAACACCCCAAACACATCCCAAATCCACCAAAAAGTTTTCCCAAAGCCAAAATGTGGAAACTGGACCGACAGGGGTCCACGGATGTTTTCAAAACAACCAAAGCAAGACAAAAGGTAGAAAGGGGATGGGGGACTTTATTTCTCCGCAGATTTGAATACCCCAAGTAGGTGAATTTGGGTAGGGGATTTAATAGTTTGAAGGCACATGACCATTTTGGGCTTGGAAATGGGGCACGCAAAAAAATATAGGAGCAAAACAGCCTGTCGGGAGTGAAAAAAAGGGGGTCCCTGCCTACGACGGGGTGTGTGTGCAAAACATGCACAACACTTTTCCTTTGGATGTTCCTTCTTCTTCTCCTTGTCTTGTTCTCTTCTGTCTTCTCTTCAATACAAATGAATATTTTTCTTCTTCTTCATCCTCTTCATCATCATCCACATTCACTAGATTAATCTGTTCACCTTTTTCCTGTTACTTAAATCTTGGCTTCTTCCTCATTGCAATCTTGGATTACACTGGTACCATTATAGAAACCCTCCTGAACTATTAGGAGGTGTGTGAGTAGGTCCATAAGTTTTAGGAGGAGTAATAGTGGTAGAGATAAAGCCACTTTTACTTGTAGGATCTTGTGGAGTCTGTGTTGTAGCAAAAGTGGTTTGTGATTTTTCTTCAAGACCCGCGGGAGTGCTAAACATCTGTTCCAACCTTGTCACCATCTTATCTTATTTTTCATCAACCATCTTCCTGATTATCTTGTTGGTTATCTTATCATATGTGCCAAACCTCTCAGCAATGGGATCCCTAGGTTTTCCAAGTAGGATGTCAGCATATGCAATCCAATTAGATCTAGAGATCTCATAAGGAAACTTTATTATCCATGAAGTTTAGGGTTCAACTTCCTCTATGTAATAGTTGTCCTTTTCCACCATAAAAATGATATCATTATTTTATCTCTCTACAGCTTGTGAGGGTATTCTATTCCTCATTTGCATTTAATTTTGGAATATTTTAAAGAATCCCCAAAACATTGTGTCACATTATTTGGTATCTGGAAAACTATGCATGTTGTCCCTAATTTGATGTGCAACATGAATATCCCTTCTCTAGACCATATTCTTCAAACCAAGCAATTCCTTCATGAAATAGAACATAAGACAAATAATCAGAGAGCCACATTGAAAGTTGTAACACATCTCCTTAGTTCTCTACAAAATTTTCCAACAACTGCTGCCGCAAGAGCTCACAAATATCATAATCCTTTCCTTTACCATATGATGAGTAGTGTAGATGGCGATGGTGATAGCATAACCTTCTCTATTTGTGTAATCATCCTTGTAAGAAATTCCCATCATGGCATACCAAACCCCTAAGTTAGTGATGCCATCCATAGTTAGGGTTCCTTTGTCAAATTTTTCTCCCATAAGCGTCACATCCACTTCATTCTTCACAGTCTTCAATGCTAGATCAGGTTCAGTGGAGCAACACCCACTCATAAATTTGATATCTTTCTTTGTTATTAGATAGGGTTGATCAAGAAAAAGGAAAATTTCATGGATCTAGCTCAAAAAGATTCTGACCCATTCATCTTCATAGCAAAAGTTGGGGAAACCCTTTCACACATCTAATAATTTTGCATGTATATTTGCATACTCTAGCTTGAGATGAAAACCATCACCCAAGAGATGATTGCTTCTAAACTCTTTCAACTTTAGATGGTTGTACTCATTTAGCTGTGAGTGAATATAGATGCATACATCTTCAGTATGAAGCACATTGATCAAAATGTAGGAAAAAATTCCATCCTTGTTGGTCTTAGTATATTTGTATGAATGTTTCTTGAATTTTGGCATTGGATTCTCAACAACATCAATAACTATTGGTGTAGCCATGATAATACTTTCTGAAACTAGGGTTTTTCAAGAAAATTTGATAAATACTTGTCAATACCGTCATTAGGGTTTGGATGCAAATTTTCATTGAAAACCTTCTTCTCTTCCTTAGTTCTTGCACACACTTGATATTGTTTGAATGAGATAAATATTGATAAATTAGAGATTAAATATGCTTCAAAACTACCCTAGTTGCTCCACATTAAATACATTTTTTTACACAAGCAACTTTTTCACTATTCTATTGAACCATCAATTTTGGGGAATGATGAATGGGAGAGGAAGGTTCTATGTCCTTCTCTTACACTTTTAGGATCTTCCACCTAAAAGGAGAGAGATAGAATCCTCTAGGCCACACTACACCAATACCAAAATTGAAGGGCTCACTCAAATAAAGATGTACAAAGCTAAATGAAATGTTGTAAACGAAACTAAGAAATGTAAGAGACTAATTATGAATGAGATATGCAATGTTTGAAAACACAATGAGGTATGCAAGAATGAACTAAATATGTATAAAATGCAGAATAGTAAAGTAAAAGAATGAAACAGAGTGCACCTAGATGCCTGAAGGAGATTTTGGAATATTCTGAATGCTGACAGAGATAATTGAAAAATCAACAGTGGGACTCATTCGCCATTGATGGCGAATTAGTCCCGGTCCTGGTAAAAACAACTAGAAACTGGTTTATGAGTGTCGAGGACTAGAATCTGGAAAAATAAACTTTTTTGCCTTAAGGTGGGACTCATTTGCCACAAATGGAAAATAAGTCCTCTCCCAGAATTCTGTAGATTCAAAAATCAGCACTATGGGCCCAGATCTACAATTTTGTTCCTATCGGGGTGCCGAAGTCAAATCTATAGACAACAGCCTGTAGGTCTTCTCCAAGCTTGAAATAGGTTGATGTTGACTTGAAATTCTTTGTTGACTTATTAACCACCTTTCTATCACCTTTTTGCTTGATAAATCTGCATACACAAGTCTACAAATACACATGCAAGAGGGGAAAAATGGTTAAGGGTTAGGTTATAGGGATTTTCCTTTGTCAAATCCCACTTTGGTAATCAAACTGTTAATAAAATAATGAAATGAAAGAGAATGATAAACAAATAACATGCAAATGCTATTACTTACCAAACCCTTGTTGGAGAAATCTGACGATAAAGTAATGGCAGGTCCAAAGTATTTGATAAATGCTTGATGAAAGGATGTAAAATGCTTGAATGAAATGATGAATAAATGCTTGAATGATTTGAGATGAGTTTGGCATGAATAATGAGAGAAAATCACTTATTTATACACACTTGTGCCTTAATAACCTGATAATACATCACTAGTCGACATAAGGTAATTTTGAATAAAAACCCAAAAGGAAATTTAAAATATTTTGAATTTGGAGCCAAGGGGACTCATTCACCACCCATGGCGAATGGGTCCCACCCTAGGCTTGTGAAAGGGTGTTGGGATTTAATTTGCATTTAATATTGTTTGTCAGGTTTACATTAAAAAATACACTTAAATGTGTCCTATAAGTGTATAAAGGGGTCATAAAAGACATAAGAAAGGTGTAAATAAGGAAAATAAGCCTAGAAAAGCGTGAATCTTTGTTACAAGACTTTACAATACTTCAAAATAGGACTTGATGATGAATAAAAAGGTGAATTTTAGATGAATTAAAATAAATAGAGTCTAGGGAAGTATAGAAATGTTTCACAACACTTCACAACACTATCACAAGACATCAATTAATTGAATATTTAGCATTTAATGTGAATATTTAAGCCATATTACATCATTAAATCAAGCAAAATAGATCAAATAATAAGAAAGCAGGACCTAAATGACCATGAAAATGTTAGTGAGTTATTTTTCTATGGAACATTTAGCCCCCACTTTAGTGAGAGGAAGAACTTGCTTCAGACTCACACTAGAGTAACCATGAATATTGAGAAAGAATTCTAAATGTACTTATGATTAGAAAGATGGAATAAAAATGATCAAGAAGGATGACCAAGACCCCAGGATGAAGATCGCATGGCTAACTAAACATAAGAAAAAGGAATGCACATGAAGAAGAGAAAGAGAGAAAGAGGTCGGATCAAGCTTTGATCATTTGTCTAGCTAGTTATAGATCAGATCTAGGCTGTTTTTCCAAAAAAGAGAAAAATAGATACTCACTCTGGGGTGAGAAAGCCCAAAAGAGAGAAATATATGCTAGTTGCTATGCACTCACAAACACAAAGTTGTATATGGGGAAAGTCATGCTGCTGAGTGGGCTTCTTGCTCAACCATACCAAAGTTATGTCTCCTAATAGCTTTAATAATAAATTTGAATGGAGGCGACCATTAGGGAGAAGGTGAACGTTGGTGTGGAGGCAAGACCGATTGCAGGTCTAAGTGATTTGAATTTGGATTGCTGCCTAGGATTCCTAGATGAATGACAGTTCAGGCAGAATATGGAGTAGAGCTTTTCGGGTTTCTTTGGGGAAAAGAAGGGATCGTTTGGTGCGGATGCTTCTAGGAAGATCGAGACTACGGGAGAAGCTTTGGTCAAAGATGTGGTTTCAAATTCGGCATGTGGGGATGAGACTGTCAAGGTGTCGAGTGATGGTCTCTCTTCAAAGGAATTGGTGATTCCAAACCATGTGGATGTCATGGTGCCGGGAAATGTTGGGCGAGTCCCAGCTGGAATTCTAGGTGGGTCTTAGGTGGTGGGTCTCATGTGGATGCTAATCATATGGATACAAGGTCTTTAGTGCTCGGTCAACGGTGGTCCAAGATTTTTTCTTCGAAGACTAAAGGTAAGAATATCGCCTCTGAGTTGATGTTTTCTTCGAATGAGGAAGGGTCTTCTCGTTCTTTGTCCTAGACTCCATTGTGGAAAAGAATATTGCTGTCATGGACTTCTCTCTAGATGGGAAAGTTATGGGTGCTAGACTGAGTATTGAGGAAGTTCGTGCATGGTTTCACAAGAAATGGGCTTTGAAGGGTCAGGTGGAGGTCGCTACGATGGCTAAAGGATTTTTTTCCTTTACCTTCTCTTGCAAAGAGGACTTAAAATATATTTTTGCAAAGGGTACCTGGTCCTTTGGGAGGCTATCTATGGTGCTTCCACCAGGGCAACCTGGTATGGATCTGTTGAAATTCCTAGCTAATTTTGCTTCGATTTGGGTTAAACTTCCAAATTTACTGCTTGAATATTAGGATGAGGAAGTCTTTAATGTTGTTTCCAACTCCTTTGGGTGGCTTGTCTCTATCAATGAAGCTACCAGGACTAGGAGGAGGCTTGTTGTGGCCAAATTTTGTGTTTTGATTGACTAGGATGCCATGCTTCCAGAGATCTTTTTCCTCAAATCCAAGGTGGGATCCTAGAAACAACATGGTTTTTTTGAGTTCATCTTCCTTTTGCTTGTTTCAAATGTAAGAGAATGGGTCATTGGGAAAAGGATTGCCCTATCTCTGGAGGACCTCCCAAAGCTGGCAAGCAGACCAAGGTTTGGAAGGTCAAGGAGTCTCGCAAGGTTCAGGATTGTTCAGAGGAGGAAATAAGGGAGGAGGGTGAGTTTATTGCTGAGAAATGTGATCTCCCTCCAGATGAGATTGGTGAGGTTAGGGTTGTTCCCAAAGTGAATTAGTCTCCAATCCTGGAGGTGGGTCATGTTTTAGAATCGATTCTTTCTCCTCGAAGGTTAGTAGAAAAGGTAAATAGCAAGAAGGATGTTGAGAATCTCGAAGTGGACTATGTATTGAAAATATTTTTGTCTCCGAAGAGGCCTTTGGTGGATGCTACGAATCAGGCAGTAGTTGGAAATCAAATGGTGTTGCTCTCTCCAAAAGGACCACCAGTAGGTATGAAATTCCTTGAGTCTCCCTCTGTGGTTTTGGGGCTTGAAAATGATTTTAACTTGCTGGAAGTTATGAACTCTATGTGCAATGATGAGGAGGTCTTTACTCAAGTTCATGGTAGGAAGAAGAAAACCTCTTCTTCCCCCCTCCCCTAGACACACAGTGGTTTCTATACTCAGAGGCAGAAGGCGGATTGTGGATTTGGCGTCAAGGGCCCAAGTAGACCCATCTCGTAGAAGAGTAGGGAGTGGGATAGCAAGAGGGATATTGCGGAGGGGGTCCAAACGACCCTGTTTGAGATGTGCTCTAAGAGCACCCCATCCTCAAGGAAATGAAGGTCATTTCTTGGAATATCAGGGGGATGAATAACCTGCAAAAGCATGACCTCCTGAGAAATCTTATCCAGGATCACAAGTCAAATATTTATTGATTTAGGAAATTAAGATGCAATTGGATAAGTTGGAAGCCTTGAAAAGTTCTTTTTTAAAGACTGGTTTTCATGGTGTGAGTTCAGAAGGAGCATCGAGAGGTATTGCCACCTTTTGGAATGCTAAGCTATTGAATGGCTCCCTGGTTGTTGTTGGTTTCAATCACATTGAAACTAAGTTTACTGGGATTAAGGATTCTTTTTATTGGGTCATCTCAAATGTCTATGCCTCCAACTTGAAGAAAAATAGAAAGAAGTTGTGGGATGAGATTGGTAAAATTAGGATGAATTTTTTGGATTTTCCTTGGTTGGTTATGGGTGACTTCAATACTCCGCTCTATGATGATGAGAAAATGGGTGGTGCTCAGGTTGACCCTAAGAGTAGATTTGATCTCAGATCTTTCTTAGATGATAATGCCCTGATAGATATTAATATTTTTGGTGCTTGGTTCACTTGGTGTAATGGGAATGTAGGAGCAGATAATATCCAAGTAAGGTTGGATAGGGCCCTAATTTTTTCTCCCTGGCTTGTGGATTTTTCTTGCTCTCTGTCCTCTATCACTTGGTGTGGGTCAGATCACTACCCTCTATCCTTTGTTGCAGAGAAGTCTAGTAGGAAGAAAAGCTTCCCTTTCTGTTTTGAAGCCATGTGGTTCAGAGACCCTCGTCTTTTGGAGTGCATTGAAAGGTGGTGGAAAGTTCATATGGATGGCATTGAAATGTTTAGAGTTGCTAAGAAGTTAAATCATGTCAAGAAGAATCTCAAAAAAATGGAATAAAGAGTCCTTTGGTCATATCTTTGACTCTAAAATCTCTCTTCTCAAGAAGTTGGATGATATTCAGCTTGCTATTCAATCAGAGGGGCTTTCTAAATATGCTCAGAGATAGGATGATGGTATTTTGGCTTAATTGCATGATGTAATTGCCAAGGAGGAGGATTTATGGAGAAAAATATCAAGGGCTATCTGGCTTAAGTTTGGGGATCACAATTTAAAATTTTTTCACATCACTGCCCTGCAACATAGAGCTTCTAATAGAATTTCTTCTATTTGTAGGGATGGTGAGTTGGTGGAAGCAGAGGAGGACATACGTGGTGCGGTGGCCAGATTCTTTAAAGACCTCCTGAAGGATGACTTTCTTTGGGATGAAGGGTGTGTGAATGAGACTCTGGATGCTATTCCCAGACTGGTTTCATATCAAGTTAGTAATCTAGTTTGATTGCCATTCCTCTGCCTTGGAAGTTAGGGATGTGGTGTTTTGTTTTGAAGGAAACAAGGCTCCTAGCCCTAATGGCTTCCCCTTCTTATTTTTTCAGTCTTGCTGGGAGATTGTTTCTGAGGATGTAGTTAATGCTACCAAGGAATTTTTTGGTTCATCGAGTTTACTTAAGAAATTAAATGCTAACTTCATCGTTTTGATCCCTAAGAAGCCGAATGCTAGGTCCTTTGGGGATTTTAGGCCTATAAGGCTATGCAATTCCATTTACAAAATCTTCTCTAAAGTTCTGGCGATTAGATTGCAAAATTGCTTTCCTCTACTGATCTCTCAACAACAGAGTGGCTTTGTCAAGGGAAGGCAGATACTTGACTCCATTATTACAGTTCATGAGCTTGCTCATTCTATTCATGTTTCAAAAAAGCTGGGTTTTTCTTGAAGCTTGATATCCTTAAAACTTATGATGAAGTCAACTAGAAGTTCTTGTTGAGTGTGCTTGGAAAATTTGGATTTGATAGAAAATTTATTCAGTTGGTTGAGCAACTTATCTCCACCTCCTCTTTTACTGTTCTTGTGAATAGTTCTCCTTCTCCATTTTTAGGAGTTCGTGTGAGTTGAGACAGGGTGGTCCTATATCACCCCTTCTTTTTATACTTATGGCAGAGGCTTTGGGTCGCAATATTTTGAAGGCTCTTTAGTCTGGTTTGATTAGGGGTCTTTCTCCTTCTTCAAGATGTTCTCTGATCACTCACCAATAATTCGTAGATGACACCATGATGATGGGCGAGTCTTCTATTAAGGAAGCCAAGGCAGTTAAGAAGTTGTTAGAAGATTATGATAGGGCGTTTGGTCAGAAGATCAATCTTCCCAAGTGCCAATTTTTTTCCTTAATACTCTCGATGGGTTGCAGATTAAGGTGGATAGGATTCTATCATGCAACTGAGGTGAGTTCCCTTCCTCTTATTTAGGGCTTCCTCTATGTGTTTCCAAGACTCTAGACTCATTTTGGTTGGGTTTGTTGGATAGATTTAGCAGAAAGTTATCTGGCTAGAATGGTGCGCTTCTCTGTCAGGCCAGCAAGGTCCAACTTATTTTGGCTACTCTGTAGAACCTTCCCCTATATGCAATGAATCTTTTTAGAATACCCATGAAGCATGAAAGTAAAATGGAGTAGATTATGAGGAGATTTCTTTGGTTAGGATCAAAGTCCAAGACCAGGATTCCTCTGGTGGCCTAGGATCAGGTGTGCAAGCCTAAGAGATGGGGTGGTTTGGGGATCAAAAATCTCAGTTCTTTCAATAAGGCTTTATTGGCTAAGAATATTTGGAGGCTGTTGAACAAGGAAGTGGGGTGGTCCAGTTTGGCGGGTAATAAGTATTTGTCTGGACTGGATAGGCCTTGGGATTTACTCACTTCTGATATTGTTCCTTTGGGTTCATGGTTTTGGAGAAATATTTTGCAGTGTAGGGATGTTGTTGACAAAGGTGTTAAATGGATTATGGGTGATGGCAATTGTATTCTCTTCTAGGAGGACATTTGGTGTGATGATCATCCTTTAATTTCCCTTCCGTGGGCACCCCATATTGCTCCTCTTTTTAGGAAATTTTTTGGTGTTAAGGTTGCAAATTACATTAGGAATGGGGCTTGGAAGAACTTTATTGATTGGGATCCATCCTTGAAGATTCTTAAGGATTTTCTTGGCTGATGTTGGATACCTTCATACCCTAGGAAAGATAGAGTGGTGTGAGCTCCTTTCTCGAGTGGAAATTTCTCTGTGGCCTTTGCCTTTAGGAACTCTCTAGCAGTCCTAGAGGCTATTCCCTTTTGGGGTAAGCTTTAGAATAAAAGCCTCATTCCCAAAATTAATGTTTTTTTATTGGCTACTCATGCAAGGAAAAGTTATCACAATTGACAATCTTTGTAAGAGGGGGTTTTCCATTCCCAATAGATGTGTCCTTTATGAAGAGAAAGGGGAGAGTTTCTTTCATATTCTTTTTGAATGTGACTACTCTTTTGCTTTATGGAGCAGATTTCTCAGTCTCTGGGATGTGGGTTGGATCTTCCCAGACTCCCTAGCTAAGTTCCACGAGTAGTGGTTAGGACCGTCCCATTCTCCAACGGTGAAGGCTCTCTAGGATCTCATGACCCAACATATTGCTTAGGTTCTTTGGAAGAGAGAAAAAATAGAATATTTTGGGAATCTAAATTGAAGGTTGACAACCTTTTTGTCAAGATTCATAGGGCTATTCTGGAAAATTATGCTCTTGTCAATTCTAATTCTCAGAAGTGTGACCCAACTATGTGTCTTGTTTCTTATGACTTGAAGGTGATGTCCAATTGGAGAATTCCCTTGGTTCCTGACATTAAACCCAATGCTGGCCAGTTCTATTGCTAGGAAGAATACTAGATGGCAACCACCTCTGGAAGGGTGGATCAAAATTAATTTTGATGGGGTAGTGACGGGAAATCCCAGGCCTGTAGGTAGTGGGGGGTGTTAAGAGATTTTTTTGGTAGAATTCTAGGCATGGTGACACTCCCATTGGGTAATTAGACTAATCATCGTGCGAAAGCGGAGGCTGTGTTAATAAGTGTGAAATATGCCATTGATAGGAGCTATTAAAAATTCTAGGTGGAGGGTGATTCAATGAACATTATTAATTATTTGAAGGGTAATCATCCCTCGAGTTGGAATGTATAGAAATTAATTAAGGATATGGCAATGATGTTACAAACTTGTGCTGAAACCCATATATCTCATGTGTTTAGGGAAGGAAATTCCATGGCTGATTTCTTTGCCAATGTGGCTATCAACTTAAGTGATTTCTGTGCATGGTAAGAGGGTCTATCATTCCCAAGGATGCAAGATACATTTTAAGAAATGATGGAAGTGGGATAATTTCATATGGCCCTCTTGGTTTTGTAAATTTTCTTGTTTGGCACGCTTTGTGGGTAATTTTTGGCTTTTTGGCTTATTTCTAGAGACTTCATGCTAGGGTTGTGTGACTGCTTGCAAGGATTCCATGGGTGCTGAAAAGAATTAGGTTGAGCTGGACTCATGTGGTGACATTAGGAGGAAAAAAATTTGGAATATTCTTTGTCATGGCAATTTTTACTCCATTCTTGGAAAAATTGCATGGACATGATTCGAATGCATCAGCTAAATTTGTGTCTTCCTAGAACAATCGTAATTGGTGCTAAAAGGCTTGGAGGTGGAAGTGAATGAGGAGTTCATTGCCTCTATTACGGGGTTGCTGACGGTGGGTAGAAAATTCTTGAAGGACAAAAAAAGAAAAAAGGAAGCCATGACCTAATTCTTTAAGGGTGATGAAAGGAACAGTTTGGTGAGGCTGGAGAATTGGGGTTATGATAGAACCTCTCTGAAGAAAATATTGGCTAGGGTTGCAAAGGTGCTGATGAGATATGTGATGCTCGAAGGGAGGTGGAAGGATCTTTTGGGTCATCACTTTACCTTGATCAACCACTTCAGGAACAACTTGTTGATTTCTTTTCCTTTTTATTTTTTGTCTTCTCTAGAGTCATCGGTGTATGTGCATTTGAAGAATAGGAGATATCCTATTCTTCATGAAGGGCTTATTCTTCTTATTATGGAGCATATTCAGTCCATTACTTTAGCTCCCACCATTTTTGGCAAAGAGGATGATTTTAAGGCTCCTTCTGGGTCTTCGGATTTAGAGTCCTCTTTTGATGAGGAAGAAGAATGGAATGGGGAGGAGGTTGGTCTGGCTTCTGGGTTGAAGAAGATAAAGGTGGTGGGTGCTAGTGAATAGGGCCCTTAAAATAGTGGCTATTTTTGATAGCAATGACATAGAGGTAGGGTTAGTTGGGCCCACTCCTAGAGCTGGGGAAATGGTGGTTGATAGAGGTGTAGTTGGTGGGGTTTTGGAGACTGGGGCCCAAAATAATATTGAAGGGGTTGATAAGCTGAGAAGATTGTTGAAGAGGCTGGTGAGTTTGAAGATTAAGCAGATTGTCGAGGCTACCAAGGAAGTTTTGGAGGTTGAGGCTAATATTAACCCTGGTGTTAATACTGTGTCTATGGAGGACTCCCCGGTGTATGAAGTTAATAGGGGTTCCATGGAGAAAGAGGGTGAGGAGAAAAATGTGGAAGGTGAAGGTAAGGATAAAGGTAATCCGCTTATGAGAGTTGATCCTTTGTCATAGGACTTTTCATACTTGGACGAGGATGACACCTCCATGTTTGGTCTATTAGACATGGCCAGAGCTGGGGCTACCAACACATTCAAATTGGCGAAGTGGACCTTGTAGGAATTCAAACAAAATTAATATTAAAATTAAGGGCCTTCAAGGTGAATATGCAGAAAGATTTGGGGCCCTCTATGCCAGACATTCTAATTGATAGATTGGTGGATCTGGAGCATACTCAAAACAAATTTAAAGAAAATTGTGAAGATAGGCTAAAAGCCCTTGAGGATAAGGTGGACGGTCTGAATAATGACCTAAGAATTTTTCTGCTAGTTAGCCATGCTTCTGTCAAGAATAACTCTAAGGCCCTTAAGGTCTTGTTCAAGAAGCTCAACCAGCTGAGGGGGGAGCAGGTCTTCTTCTCACAACTCATGGAGAAAGACCAGGCGGGAAAGGGAAAGGGTAAAAAATCCCAAAGGGATGATGACAAGGTGTTGGTTGGTAGGGATTCAGAGGAGTGGAAAAAGAGGTTCGAGGTAGAAAAGGAGCTGCTGGAAATGGTGGAAAAGCACAAGTCCCAACAGATTGAATTGGCCAATATTTTGGGTGGCCTTATTAGTTTCTTTGTTTATGTTGTTTTGTTGTTTTTTGTTCTTCTGGTTGTTTTGGTTGGGGTTGTTTTGCTGGTGGGAGCCTCTGGTTGTTCTTTTTTTATCTACTGACTGGGTCCTGAGTTGTTCGATTTTTTGTTGATTGGGATGCTGTTGGTGGTTAACTGTGATATTTCTTAGCAACATTTGGTGAATTTTTGTACAGGGTTTAGGGTCCCTTCAAAACCTATTTTTTCCCTATTAATCAAAACTTTAATAAGGTGCCACAAAGAAAAAGGTCTGGATAGGATAGTACCACAGTCATGCAAGCTGCATTATGCAAGGTGGTAAAAAGGTAAAAGGTAAACATGTAAAAAGAATGCAAAAATGTAAAATGTTCAAAGGAGTCTTGTTAAAATCATGCAAGGTCTATAACTTAGGGAACATTGTGTCTAATGTCTCCAAGAAAGGACCAATCAAAGGATAATAGATTCAAATCTTAGGGGATGCAGTGCATCACATCAACCCACTAAGAGGAATGTAGTATGCTAAGATAGATCACATTTATGAAGGACATCACACCCAATGTCATCCACAAAGTAACAAACACATCGAGTGAAATAACAAGGCTACGCTAATGAACAAAGAATTCAAATGAAATGATGCCAATGTATGCCCCCACTTTAAAAAAATTTCTACACATTGTTTTGTGAGAAATTACTTTACAGTAGCAAAGGGATAAATTCAAACAAAAAGAAGGGGTATGTGTAGGATCATGATTGGCCAAAAAGTGGTGATATGATGGGTATGTATAAGGTATGTGGCTGGCGACCATTTTTTTACCCAAAATTGATGAAACAAAAAGGGTTTTTAAAGGAGAATCTCAACTTTCAACCAATATAAATTATGCTTTACTTTGAATTTAATAAATAAATATTATTCATTTTCTATTTGAATTACGACTAAAGTTCTGATTGAAAAAAATCTATAGCTTTCAAACGGTATCACATTTTTTTAATCTAAAACATGCATCACATTCTATGCTTTGCATATTATAGGATTAAAAAAAGAAAAATTGAATTTCATAAAGTTTTGACCAAGTTAAGTTGGTTAGACATATGAGTTTTTATATTTTTAAAATTTTTTAATAAAAAATCATAATTAATTACTTACTTGAAAAAAATTACAAAAAAATATGCATCACATCGGGGCATGAGTCCTCTACTTATATCTAAATTCTTATAAAAAAATATTATCATTTTATTGTGGTTATGGTGGTCAAACAAACACCTATTTCTTATTTTTTCCTTGAAATTTAAGTGCTACTACATTGAAATTTGAATTTTTCATCAAATAGATTTTATTTTTTTAAAATAAACCTAGTAGTTTAGAAACTACATTCAATTTTCTACAGATTCTTTTCTTACATATTTTTGAAATTATATAGATAACTTATTCAAATTTTTACATCAAGTTGCCTAACTTTGATTTTTTGAATATTTTGCCACTTAAGGGCCTATTTTTTCCATGACATGATCCTGCACATACCCAAAGACATGAGAGCTAATTCGAAAATACCTTATGCCAAGTCATATGTTCTCAAGATAGGCTGCATAATGTAAAAGAAAGAGAAAGAGAAAAAGGAAGAGGGGTTTCCCCCAAGGAGAAACACCAAACACAAGAGGGATCTATGGATTTAGGGTCAGTATGCTCGTTGCTGCAATGTTTTATAAAAGAGCTTGGAACTGTCAGAATTCCTCAAAGCACATAGAATGAGAAGAATGACACATAAAGAGCGAAAAAAAAAGAAAATAAAAGTCCATTTCGGGTCAACATGGAAGGGATATTGCAGTCTCAATGATTTGCATCATCCCTAAAAGGAAAACACAAAAAAAAAGAAAAAAGGCGAAAGGAAAAAAACAAAAGGTGAAATGAAAAGGAATTTTTTTTGGTTCAACATGAAGAAAACATTTTGGTCTCAATGCCTTGCATCATCCCCAAAAGGAAAGCACAAGAAAAGAAAAAGAAAAGGAAAAGGGTATGTGCGGGATCATGATGGGCCAAAAAGTGGCAATATGATGGGTATGTGGTTGACGACTTATTTTTTACCCAAAATTGATGAAACGAAAACAGTTTTTAAAGGAGATTCTCAACTTTCCATTGATATAAATTATGTTTTACTTTGAATTGAATAAGTAATTATTATTCATTTTCTATTAAAATTATGACTAAAGTCCTAATTGATAGGTTGATTGAAAAACATCTATATCTTTCAAACGATATCACATTTTTTGAATCCAAAACATGTGTCACATTCTATGGTTCGCATAATATAGAATTAAAAAAAGAAAAAATGAATTTCATGAAGTTTTGACCAAGTTAAGGTGGTCAGACATACAATTTTTTATATTTAAAAAAAAACTGTAATAAAAAATTCATAATTAATTATTTACTTGGTAAAAAATTAAAAAATGCATCACATCGAGGCATGAGTCCTCTACTTGTATCTAAAATATTATAAAAAAAATATTATCATTTTATTGTGGTTAGGGTGGTCAGACAAACACCTACTTCTTTTTTTTTCCCTTAAATTTAAGTAGTACCACTGCATTGAAATTTAAAATTTTCATCAAATAGATTTTTTTTAAACAAACCTAGTAGTTTAGAAACTACATTAAATTTTCTACAGATTCTATTCTTACATATTTTTGAAATAATATAGATAACTTATTTAAATTTTTACATCAAGTTGCCTAACTTTGATTTTTCTAAATTTTTTTCCACTTAAGGGCCTATTTTTTCCATGATGATCCTGCACATACCCAAAAGGGATATTCTGGGTCAACATGGAAGAGAAATAAGGCATCTATACACTTTGCATCATCCCAATAGGAAGAACACAGAACACAAGCTAACAATATATGACATATAGAAGAATAGAGGTACGAATAGAAGAAGTGCACAAAGAGAGAGAGAGAACATCAAACACACATCACAACGGAACATGATACACACATAAAATAAATAAAAAAGTGAGGAAATATATAAAAGGCTAGTGATTCATAAGAAAATCAACCATCTAACAGGTCATCCACCTCCCAATCATGGTCATCATATTGCAAGGGTGGTTGACTATCCAATGGAGGAATTGCAAGTGCCAGACTAGGAGAATCACCAAGTTGTGTGCTTGGTATGAGGGATTTATCGTCTAAGCTCATAGAAGAGGAGAATAAATAATTCAAATTATTATGCACCTCTTCATCAATTTTAGCAATATCCTCATCATCATCATCTTCTAGATTAATCACAATGGGAGGGTGAAAAGTAATCTCCAAGGAAGGATGTATCATTAGTGGAGTTTTTTGTATATGTTCAGTTTGTGGTGAGGGTGATGATAGGGTCAGGAGGATTATCATGAATTATTTTTGTCAAAGGTAGAGGTTGGTTTTCTTTTGTTCTCATTTTGCATTTGTCGAGTGAGAAAATGATGACAACGATGATGTTCTCTGGCACTATGATTTTTTTTAATCCTATTTTGAATTCGTTTAGATGTAAGAGCGGATTGGTCAATTGTAGGCTCCTTTGTTTTAGAAGGAGACAAATCAATCAGTTTCTCCTTAGCTTTATATACTTGTTTAATGTGGGGCGGCAAGATGGGATTACTTTCAGCATCTCTTGGTGTCTTAGACAAAGAAGGTGAAGTTTCTAGTTGTGGTGGAGTTGGTAAGGGTTGTTTAGGGTCAGAATTAGGTTGGAGAATGGTTTCATCTAAAATAGGAATATCGGGGTTGGTCGAGAATGTACCACAAAGAGACAATTTGGCTATCTTGTTGGCTTTAAACTTTTGATATGCTATGAAAAATAAATCCTTATGAGTAGTAATACGTTCCATAGGTGCGCCGAGCCAAAAAGCTTCCAAGGAAAAGTTACCTTTAGAGGACAAGGAATTAAAACCACTATGGTGTATACTATATATCACATTGTCATACATGGAAACTTCAAACACTTATGAACAATAGAAGGAACAACTTTCATTGAGCGAAGCCAAGGATGACCCAACCACAAATGAAACTGATCTGATTCTGAAATTATAAAAAATTTCACATCCAATGTTTTTGGTCCTATCTGTAAGGGGAGCACGATCGATCCAATCGTAGGGCACACAAAACCATTATGTGTTTTAATCAATGTAGTTGCTTTATCATATTCATCTTGATAGAGATCATGTAACACTAAAAATTCTTTTGCGATCACATTCTCACCACAAGCGATATCTATCAATATCCCATTGGTAGGTTTATCATAGATTCTGCCGGCTATGTAGAGAGGACCATTAGGAAGTTTCTTTATCATGTTTTTAGAAGAAAAATTAATATCAAGAGTTTTAGTGGTTGGGCCCTTACGAGGGACAACGTCTAGCGTTCCCACCATTACAGTCATAGGAGGAATGTGGGTGACATTGGGAATATTCTTATGTTGTTCATCATTGGTATGAATGTTCATCAAATTAGTGTGTGAAGTTTCAATGGATTTGACAAAGGATATATCATGTTTAGGCATAGGATTGGTAAATGTTTGTAAATTTTTATTAGGAAAAGCCACAAAATTATTACCTTGATCATTAAAATTCGCAACGGACAAGCGACTTGAATCAATGAGGTCTTGAACGAAATGCTTTAGACGCTTACAATGTTCAGTATCATGTCCATTTTGATGATGAAAATGGCAATAAGTGTTATGTTTAAAGGAAGGAGACAAAGGTTTTCTTAAATCAAGTGGTTTAATGATAGGCAATGTAATCATCTATTGTTGGAGCAATTGGGTCATTGTATTATGCAAGGTATTGGGAAAAGGGGTGAACTATCTCTTCCGGTCCCCATAGGTATAAGGTATGGCTGCTTTAGTGGTTGCCACCTAATTATTAACAGGTGGGGTTGGTTGTGGAGGTGGAGGGTTGAATTGTAAAAAGCCTCTATTTTGTTTATGAAAGTTTTGGGAATTGTTTTGGTCAGATTTCTCAGCTCGATTAGAAGTGGACTTTGAATCATGACTAGTAATCGAGTTATGATATTCACACAAGGTAGCGCATAAATGAATGAAGGAAGGGAATTTCATCATAGTTAATTTGTCTTGGATATTGGACTGCAAGTTCTCAATAAACATCTTTTGTAGATGGGAATTAGGAACTTGAACATCAACTTGAGCATACAAGGACTGATAACATGAGATGAAATCAATGATATTTTCATTTGTGTCTTGTTTACATCACATTAGGTCAGCCATAGTCTTATTAGGTGTCATATGGACTTAAAAATGACTAATAAAAGCATCCAAAAGTTCATTGAATGAACTAATGGAATGATTGGGTAGAGAGGAAAACCACTCTAAAGCAATATCCTTTAAGGTCTTAGGAAACAATTTTGCTAAAAGTTTATCATCTAGAATGAAGTCACTGCATAGGGTTGTATAGGCATTGACATGGTTTGTAGAATCTCCTAGACCACCATACTTCTCAAACCTAGGTAACTCAATTCCTTGTGGCATCGGGGTTCTCAAGATTTCTAGGGATAATGGAATACCATGAACATAATAGGTAGGGGGTGCATTTTGGTTTTGATTTATGGTTGAAATTTGTTGTTGCATGGAGGATACAGTGTGAAAAGTTTGTGTGATAATGGGATCAGTGTAAGTGGTATGAGGTGTAAGGGAAAATGGAGATGGAGTGAATGTAGTAGTGGGACAAGTGAAATGCACACTAAGTGGAGTGAAAGTGGTGGAAGATGGAATATTAGATGCCACAAAGGAACTAGGAGTGCTAGTTGGAAGAAAAAAGGGAGGATTCACCTGACTAGCCTACGATATAGTTGTGGTAACGTGAGGAATAGTGTAAGTAGGTATGAATGCTATGGTTGAAGGAGGAGAAATTTTAGGTCCTCCTTGGCTTACAACTATGTTTGCTGGTTGGGATGTTGAAGGGAAATGTTTATTGTATACTTCCGAAATTCTTTTCATGACTTGTAATCCCTCATCACTTTCAATCAAATGATGGAGGTTTTCTATGGCAGGTATAGTAGTGGTGGAAATGTTTTCAAGTGACAAGTCTTGTTGTAAGTATGCAAAATATTCATGAATATTAATGAACTTTTCTTGTGGGATGGAATTTTTTTGCATGTCAACATTCATTGGATGGAAGGGTGAAGGCATAAAAGTGGTATTGTCCTTGCCTAATGTACCATTTTCCATACTAGGAGTAGGAGCTCTTGAGATCCCAAGGTCCACAATGAAAGTGCTATCATGGGAAGCCATGAGTCTAGAACTTCATCTCACCAAAGTATTATCAACAGGAAACCAAAAACTCATACAAGTACCACAAAGGACGGGGTGGATGTAAATGCAATGCAATCTAGGAGTACAAAATGCAAATAACAAAAATTCTATAAATTGAAACAGAGAAGTAACAACATAAAACAAAAATACAGGAAATTCCTAGAAAATGTCTAAAAATGCAATTTAAAATGTGTAGAGGGACTGATTCACCCTAGGTGGCGAATGAGTTCAACTAGGAGATTTTTTTGTATTTTTTAGAAAATGTAAAATGAAATTAATGCTTTTCAGATGCAAATACAGGATGCATATGCAAATTTTTAGTTTTTTCAATGACATATGATGCAAAATGAGATCTAAATGATTCTTTCACTAATGCAAATTAAAGAAACCCTAGGATGCAAAAATATAACTTTTTCTAATGCAAAGTTGATGCAAATTAGACCTAGGATGTAAATGAAAAGTGCAAATCAGAAAGAGATGTTGTTCAATATGCAGGTTCACCAAAATGAATCATCAATTTTAAGGAATGATGAATGAGAGAGGAAGGTTCTATGTCCTTCTCTTACACTTTTAGGATCTCCCACCTAAAAGGAGAGAGATAGAATCCTCTAGGCCACACTACACCAATACCAAAATTGAATGGCTCACTCAAATAGAGATGTACAAAGCTAAATGAAATGCTGTAAATGAAACTAAGTAATGCAAGAGACTAATTTTGAATGAGATATGCAATATTTGAAAACATAATGAGGTATGCAAGAATGAACTAAATATGTATAGAATGCAAAACAGTAAGTAAAAGATTGAAACAAAGTGCACCTAGATTCCTGAAGGAGATTTTGGAATATTCTGAATGTTGATAGAGATCACTAAAAATCAACAATGGGACTCATTCACCACTGAAGGGGAATCAATCCAGGTCTTGGTAAAAACAACTGGAAACTGGTTTCTAAGTGTTGGGGACTAGAATCTAGAAAAATCAACTTTTTTTCCCTAAGGTGGGACTCATTCGCCACAAATGGTGAATCAGTCCTCTCCCAGAATTTTATAGATTTAGGAATTAGGACTATGGGCCTAGATCTGCAATTTTGTTCCTGTCGGGGTGCCAAAGTCAAATCTACAGAAAACAGCCTGTAGGTTTTCTCCAAGCTTGAAATAGGTTGATGTTGACTTGAAATTATTTGTTGACTTATAGACCACCTTTCTATCACGTTTTTGCTTGATAAATATGCATACATCAGTTTGAAAACACACATGCAAGAGGAGAAAAATGGTTAAGGGTTAGGTTAAATAGGGATTTTCCTTGGTCAAATCCCACTTTGGTAATAAAACCCTTGATAAAATAATGGAATGAAAGAGAATGATAAAAAAATAACATGCAAATGCTATTACTTACCAAATCCTTGTTGGAGTAATCTAAAGATAAAGTAATGGTAGCTTCAAAGTATTTGATAAATTCTTGATGAAAGGATGTAAAATGCTTGAATGCAATGATGAATAAATGCTTGAATGATTTGAGATGATTTTGGGGTGAATAATGAAAGAAAATCACTTATTTATACACACTTGTGCCTTAGTAACCCAATAATACAACATCTCAGTTCGACATAAGGTAATTTTGAATAAAAACTCGAAAGGAAATTTAAAATATTTTGAATTTGGAGCCAAGGGGGATTCATTCACCACCCATGGTGAATAGGTCCCAGCCTAGGCTTGTGAAAGGGTGTCGGGATTTAATTTGTATTTAATATTGTTTGTCAGGTTTACATTCAAAAATACACTTAAATGTGTCCTATAAGTGTATAAAGGGGTCATAAAAGACATAAGAAAGGTGTAAATAAGGAAAATAAGCCTAGAAAAGCATGAAAATTTGTTGCAAGACTTTACAAGACTTCAAAATAGGACTTGATGATGAATAAAATGGTGAATTTTAGATGAATTAAAATAAATAGAGTCTAGAAAAGTATAGAAATGTTTCACAACACTTCACAACACTATCACAGGACATCAATTAATTGAATATTTAGCATTTAATGTGAATATTTAAGCCATATTACATGATTAAATTAAGCAAAATAGATCAAATACTAAGAAAGCAAGACCTAAATGACCATGAAAATGTCAGTGAGCCATTTTTCTACGGAACATCTATGATATAACAAAGATCCATGATCATTCAACAATCTTCTACAAAGAGTGTATTTGATTTTGAACCTTCATCAAATGTCATAATACCACTAGACATACATATCCATGTCACCATTAACAAATATGTTGAATATTTCAGCATCTTATGCCTTAGAAGGGTTTGTAAAGATTGCGATTACAACTTCCCCTGAAATAATACTTTCATCTAGTTATCGAAGGATCAATCTGCACTAGGAAAAGGTACAGATTCATCCTTTACTTCACTTTCTTCCTTTTTTTTCCATACCTTCTTTTGCTGATCAATGCCAATCTTCTTTGAGGAGTAGAAGGTATTGCATTCTTTCCCTTGCAAAACCTTACAATGTGTCCTAGCATGTTACAATTGTAGTAGGTGATAATAGGTTGCGGAGCATAGTCACTTCTTCTCACATTATATCTACAATCAACAACACTATGACCAAATCTATTACATGTGTAGTAGTAACCATAGAAGGATTGAGAAGTCATAGCATTATTATTATTCACAAAACTATTCATCATCACTTTACTTCTACATTCATTAGCCTTATGGCCAAACTTGTTGTAGTAATAACACTAACCATGAAATGATTGAGCATTTATATCATTATATACCTTGGAGGCCTAAATAAATTTTGACTCATTTTTCTTCTACATACAATATCCTTGTGCCCAAAATTATTGCAAGAATAACAATAACCTTGAAAATATGGATTGAACCTGGTAGGGGCATGTTGTCTAGCTAGTGGAGGACCTTTGAATCTTCTTTGTCTCTAGACATGAATGAAACCTCCTTCTTTCTTTCTATCTTGATTTTTCTTTTCATCTTTAGAGGATGTCTTCTTAGGTTCTTAATTGTAGGATTTTCCCTCCTTTATTTTAGACTTTCACCATGCTTTGAAACTATCATATAGGTTTGTAGAAGATTTGGTTGATGGACTTTTCCATTTTCAAAACCAGGACCAAAATTTTTTTATGGATTTTGAGAGTTAATCAAATCATCAAGAATTTTAGAGTCTCTTTTCAGTTTTAAATCCTTGTCAATTTGTTCTTTTGATTTTTCTAGTTTTTTTCTCAGAGTGACAATCTCTTCCTCAAGTTTTGAGCATTCAACTACTTTATCATTGATCTTGGTATTCATTAAATCTTCAATCCTCTTGCCTTCTTCAACCTTAACTTTCAAATTAGAGATCTCATCTCTTGCCTCCTTGAGTTTAATATCATATCCTTTACCTCCTATAAATGATCTTCTAGTTTTCTAATTTATTCTTTTAATTCTCTAGCTTGTGCCTTCAATTTGGTAATTGTATCTTTTTACCTTACAAGCATGCTCTCATATTTCTAATTTAGTTCTCTTGCATCATCTAGATCTTCAAGAGTTGATCAGAGTTATCCTTTAAAATTTACTTCACAATCATATGGATTGATGTCCCAACCTTTAGGTTCCATTGTCTCTAGATCTGGTTCAGGAGAGAACATATCATTAAATATTGCTTTAGATTCCATGTGTTCAAGTGTAGGATCTACCTTAGTTGTTAGGCTTCTAAAAGGAACTTGGCTCTGATACATATTATTGAACACATGAGAATGTTGAGAGGTGGGGTGAATCAACATATACTAAAACTTAAAATATTTCATTTGCAGATTACATTAGACTTGCTCAAAGAATAGAAAGTAAAGCATGCACCACAATAATCACCATAAGAACACCAAAATTTTTATATGCAAAACCAAAAGTTAGAAAAACCATGATGAGAGTTAACTCACAATATATGAAGCTCACTGCTTACAAAATTATAATTTTGTTTTAAGGCTCACTGCCTAAGGAAGCTTACTGCTTCTTGATGGACTTGTAGGCTAAGGTGCACAACCTTAGCACAAGATACAAGGACATGCTGAATAGACTGATAGTCTAATAGTAGGATACAAGAAAATTATAATGAAAACATGAATATGAACTTCTATAAAAGAATCATCTAACATATGCTAATGTTGCAACACCTTTTTGCAAAATTACTCCCTAATAGCAACTTCACACACTTCATACTCAACTTACAATTGATAATTTCACACTCTATTCATAAATTATTTTTTCTTCTATAAATAACCTTCACAACAACTCAAAAATCCAATTGGGTTGGCTCCAAAGAGGACCTATAAAATGAAATGTGTGATACTACATAGGTTGGATTCAAACATATGGACCATGAAGAAAAAAGAGTTGCAGATCAACTCAAGGTATGACAAGGCCCAAGAACATCACAACACATTCTCCAAAGAAAAAATAATTAATCAGAATCAATCACAAATGAAAGAAACCAAACTATCAACCCAATCAACATCAACACCACCAAAAAATACCTATTCATCTTTACACAACCGGGGAGAAACAAAAACATCATACAAAAAAACTTGTGAGAAATGTAGATTATCAAAAATATACTTACAACCTTCTCCTGAAGAATCTAATCATTATGTGTTGGTGCAAGAAGAGAAACATTTTGAACCAATAAAAATGGAACATTCCAAATAGATTATAGCGCTTCAATACTTAGGATATTGCATTGTTGTACAAAAAATCATCTGAAACTTGCATGGATGAACCCTTATACTTCTTTGATCATATCCCAAATTCTACAAAACCATATGTATCCCACTAGAGGAATGCAGAGAAATCTAGAGAAGATCTGAGACACTTAAATCTATAATATTGCAATCTAGAGAATAGTTACATCTAACTTTGATGTAGAAATGTTTATGATATGAAATTATAGAAATAACCTCTTTGCTAGTTTCCAAAATTAACTCTAGAACTACACAACTAGATCATGAAATGTAGAATAATATGAACCAATATACAAATACCTAGACATAGGAAGACATATTGTTTAACCCTTAGACAACTTCTCGCAATCATACAAGAATAAAAAAATCTCTATCTATCAAACATCATGCTTCTACCATCTTATGCATCTGGTAGGTCTTCCATGTTGACTTTCTCCAAACAGGTTGATCCCAAGTCCCTAACCGAGTCAAACCATCTCTCTCAAATATTCCACTATCTCATCAACTACACCAATCTATCTCTAATAATTTCTTAGCCTCTTCAAATTCTATACAAAAACTCTATGCAAACATGACCTCAATTTGACATCATTGCCAACACATATTGAGTTGATATCAATGAAAAAACATATTGACAATACTTGGAAAATCCACTCTCACCCTAGGAAGATGTTAGTGGTATTGGTTCTTACTATGGAACACTTTGGAGGACTTGTGTGAAGACCTCTTTGCTAGTTGCCAAAATTAACTCCAAAACTACACAACTAGATCATGCAATGTAGAATAATACAAACCAATATACAAATACCTAGACATAGAAATACATACTATTTAACCCTTAGACAACTTCTCTCAATCATACAAGTATGAACAAAACCTCTATCTATCAAGCATCATACCTCTATCATCTTATACATCTGGTAGGTCTTCCATGTTGAATTTATTCAACTAGGTTGATCCCATGTCCCTAATTGAGTCAAACCATCTCTTTGAAATCTTCCATTGTCTCATCAACTACACCAATCTATCTCTAATAATTTCTCAGCCTCTTCAACTTCTATACATAAACTCTATGCAAGCATGACCTCAAGTTGACATCATTACCAACACATATTGAGTTGACATCAATGATGTAGTGCCCCTCTATTCTCACCGTGGATGTGCAGGTAGCCGGCTTTGGAACTCGGAGATGAATGTAAAATAATAGGGACATTTAAAGGTATGCACTATTGCGGTTAAGCAATTGAGGTTTTATATTATGAGGACTAATAAGTATTATGTGACTGATCTTATTCTGATGTCTATGTAGCTGATTTTTTACGAGTTAATTTGATTACTGAGTCTTGTCTTCTTATGTGATTAAGTGAAAGAGACAGTGTCACATCACTCACTTGTGAGTATCCTGCAATGCTACGATTCCTTTTCATAGTGTGCTTGATTATATGTATACATATATGCCCAACCGTGTTGTGTACTGTAGGTTGTAGGTAGTAGGCATTGACTCCACCTGAATTGGAAGGTTTGAGTGTGCTTTCAACCCAATGGAATAGTTGATTGGAGATAACACCTGGTCCCCTACCCCTAGCCATCATCCTCGAAGAGGATGAGTATCTGTGTTGTTACCTTGTGAGTTTTGTAGTCAGTCTATGTTGTTTGAAGTTTGCTTTTTGACCTTGGTTAGTGGTCAAATAACTATTTTGGCATTTGGGTTATTTGATTTGGATTGTTTGATTATATGCATTTGGTTATTTTATGCATTAAAATAAATCGTTAAATTCCCTTATTAAATAAATATAAATATATAAATATAGATAAATATATAGTCATAGTTAACAATAAAATAAAATTATAATGTAATGTTAAAATTAATAGATAATAATAATATGATAAATAAATAAAGGCTATAAGGTTGGAGTAGATAATTAATTTTAATGTTAACAAGATGCTTCAAAATGCTTTTAACTATTGGTTAAAAAAAAAACTTTAATCCGTTTTAGAAAGCTTGGTTGGCGCCGCGAAAAAGTCTGGCGAGGTTATTCATTGCATGTGATTAGAGATAATAATTCTATCTTTCCAGTGATTTATTCGGAGAAATAGGGATTAAGATGCTCTTGTGGAAATTGGATTTGGATGGATTTTCATTGAGAACCCATGCTGAAGGAAAACATTATTCAAGTTTAGAAATTGCATTCTTGTTTGCCCGTTTCTTTAGTTTGGCGTGAGATTGAGATAAGTCTTAGCAAAAGTATTTTGAACAGTTATTTTCTAGAGGAAAAGAGTGGCCGAAGTAAGTTTTCTATTTCTTCTTGTCGATTGGTATTCCTTTCGGTTACATCATTGAAAGATCATTAGCGGTCTAGATCCAAGGTTTAAAATAGTCGCGGCATGTTTATCTTGAATCGAATTCCTTTTCTAGAGTGCTGTATTTTTCTCAGTTCAGTCCTTAACGTATTTTGTGGAATTTGACCTTTACACCTGCTGATTGCATTCTCGAAAGTTCTTTAACTTTTAAAATCTCCCTCACCTTCCTCTATTACACCAGCGAAGGCTTAAATTTGATGGCTGTATGACCGGATTTAGAGATTTTTGCCGTAAAATACAATCAAAATTTTAAGAAGATTGTATCAGATGAAAGGAGAGATTTTGGATAGACTGTCAAAATTTATATAAAATTATAATGATATATATATTTGATTTATATATAATTTTACTTACACTAAGGTATATCATAATGTTTTAAGGGCACCTTTGAATAGATAACCGTCATTAAAAAATTTGTTGATAGGCAAGGTCGACCGTCAAATTTAAGCCTATAGATTCACCAGCAATAGTTAGATTTAGCTCCGTTTTATCGGGATATTCTTTAAGTCATTTTGTTGATAAGAGTTCCATAATGGAAACTGCACTTAACATTAGCTGCTTATATCTGAGATTGAATTCATCAAAATAGAAATTGATGGGTAGGAATAAAATCTGGCATTAAGCACCTCTAAATCCAGATAATTTTAGATCTAATTTTCGTTTTATTGTGAATAGATAGATGAAGTAGCTGTAGGAAGGCGGATTTTGATTCGGCCCCTTCCTAATTCCCGCTTGGTAGGGTTTTGTAATATTTTTCCTGTAACTCTGCCCTTTCTTCTTATTGGCATCGTTTACCGTAGGCAACAATTGTGTAGAATCTTGAGGTAAGTGATTTGTCATAGTTTCTTCTGGTTCTGTCAGCGCATTCTGTCAAATGGTTCTTGTACCATGACTATGCTTATTCATTTTTCATGCATGTCAAACCCACATTATTATAGCGTAAGTCTATTTTTCAGATTGTTTCATTTAGCATCACCAACAATCTCCACAAGAACATAAGTTGCATCCATAAATCAGTGTTGCTGGAAATACTCAGCCTATATTCTTATATGAACCATAGGAAACACAGACTTAGCGGGCATCTTAGTGGTAAGTTTAGGGTGTCCCCAAGATAGCTAGCATGGGCATGAAGGTCATCCATGTGTACCTAATGATCAACTATATATGTAATGCAATAAGGGTTACTGTTGTGGGAGGTTTGCACAACCCTCATCCGCTAAACTTGCATGACTGCGTGCGCCTAGAACACAAGCAAAGCTTACAATGTTAGGATGCATTCCTGAGTGCTTCATTAATTCTAAGATCTTGAGAGCTTCCTTGCGAAATCCAATTGTGCATATTCTGCAATCCTCTGAATTAGTAAATGTATTCTCCAATTCATCTTCTTAACAATTGATTGATTATTTGAGTTCAGGAAATCACGCATTTTGGAAATTCCTTAAGCCTTTATACTGCTCATTCTTCTTTCGAGGTCATTACGCCTCTATATAATCTCTTTTGTGAGCCAATGAAGATTATTGCAATGTTAATATAAGTAGAAAGATCTGTATTTGTAAGCTTGGAAGTAACCTGTAAGATAGTAATTGGACTCAAAACATTTTATTTATTCTTAAGTTGTGGAGAAATGTAGTAATGATTGCCTTAGGTTGAATTTCTGTATATGCTAAGTCAGTTTCATGTTATTATGAAGTGACTGTCCATTTCCTATATTCTGAGTGTGAATAATGTCTATGAATAGAAATGAGTCAAATGATTGTTAGAGTACGAATATCAAACATTGTGTTATTATTTGTTTAGTATAAAGAGGAAAGATTTACCATTAGTTTCCGATGCTACTTGGATGGTGACTGAGATAGAAATCATGGTCGTCTTTGGTGGAGTATGAGTTATACTTGATGCCGAAGTAGACATAGATCCAATCTTTAAATTATACTTGATTTAACATTGTTTGAACTTGGGTTCAAAATAATGAATTAGTAGGCTTTGTAGTAAGGTGCCTTTGTTTTATGGGACTTATTAAACAAATGAATGAGTAGTATAGTTGATTACATAAAAATTAGTCAATATTATTGCTTTGTTCCTTAAGAGTCATGTGGAACCCAATAATAGTGTACGTTTTCATATAAGTACACATGTTGTAGTATCATTAGTGTCAATATGATATGTGAAGAGTTTTCAACAATTATAATTAATAGTTAATCTTGTAACTTACATTTTCATCACATTTATTATTAAGCTTGAATTTATTGTATTTATTAATCCTCCTTGAGGGTAAGGAATGTATAAAAAGTAGAACTCATGATTTGTAGAACCAAGTGAAGGTAATTTCATAAATTCGTTGAAAGGGATTTATTTGGAGTTATTTTATGATTAAGATGTCTAAAGGACCTTTGGTTTGTTAGCAGTAATTGGTGTTGTTTAAAGACTTGTCTTCCGAATAAATAAATTATGTAAAAATAATTATTGATGACTTCAGGGATTATGTATGATGTGTTGGTGATATGCATTCTCTAAATCTACATGAAATGACATCTGTATTAGTATCAAAATAATTATTGATGACTCCAGGGATTATGTATGATGTGTTGATGATATGCATTCTCTAAATCTACATGAAATGATGTATTAGTATCTTTGGATACCTTGAGATTTATTTGAATTCATGATAGGATTAAATAACTATCGTATCAAAGATCGAGTAGTTTTTGATATCACATGAATTATCTAAATAGTATTCTAGAAGTAGGTACATGCTAACTATCTTTTTAGAGACTTGAATATATTCATAGTAAATGATCATGGTGAATGGTTTCAAGAATGAGCTTTTAGAAATTCATAAATTTAGAGATTTTTCTCCTATCTATAATATATTATATTTCGGTTAATAGTGAAGAGTGATTTCTCTTATATGAAGAAATAAAATGTTATTTGAATAAAGGATTATAATAGGATAGGTTAATATTAAAGTGAGTATTTAATTGTGTAGAAAATTAAGTGAATTGATTTAATCAAATATAGAGAATTGAATGATATGTAGATTAGATAATAATGTTTTTAGAATTTTAAATTGTTAAATTACTATGATTGATTGTTGTATTAAATGATGTATCTTGAATAATGGATTAAGTGGTTATGTATTATTCAAGTTTTGTGTCACTTGTGTTAAGTATGTTCAAGTTCTGTGCCATTGGGAAGTGCATTTAGTATGTTTGTTTCTAGAGGCCTAGGAGAGAGTATTTTGTATGTATGGTTTTTATGATTGTTTCATAATGGAAGTGGTTTGGTAATGTTGAGTTGTGCTCAAGAGGATCAATGCTTTGCACTGTGTATAGATTTTTGTGATTGTGATATGTGTGCAAGAGGGTCAATGCCTTGCACAATGTTTGGATGCATGTGATTATGCTAAGTATGAAAGATGAAAAATGCCTCGTTTGATGTGTAGGGTTTACTAATTGCAAGTAGGGGGAGTGGTTGTCAATGGGGGATAAAACCCAAAGTGGTGTCTAGGACAACCTATTGGAAATTTTCTTAATTCAATGATAACCTTAATAATGAATTAGGGGCATGGGTAGATTTCACATTAAACAAGATAATGGATGCCTCACTCATGCTTGTAGTTCTCGTTTAGGCTAAGGATGGGTTGAGAAGGCCTGGTTGGCAAGATCAACTTCCTTTTCTTCATGAAAGGAATGTTGGTTCTGCATGTGTCACCCTATGGGGTCGGGACCTAGTGAGAGGTTTACCATGACAACCATAGATGGGGGTTGGGGTCTAGTGAGAGACTGCCAAGGCAACCCATGTTAGGACCATACAATGACACTCTTCCCTATTGTAGTCTAGCATTTCCCAGTTATGTTTTCCCCTTCTGTTGTGTGTGTGCCTTTGGAAGTAAAGTCAGTGTTGTGAGTGATGTTGTGTTGTGAGTAGTGTTGTGTTGGAGTTTATGTATAACCCCTGATTATGTTAGCCTATTGCTTTCTTGATTGTCTGTTTGTAGTGGGACCTTGTGTTATCTCCTATCACGAGGGTGGACCTTAGGGTTCCACATGGTCAATAGGTTGGTGCTTTTTACTCCATTGGGTACACTTGCTGAATGTTCGTGCATGTAGAGATTGCTTAGGGTGTTGTACCTATTCCAGTTCGAGAAGAATATCATTTATGTATATGCATTAGATTGTTTATCAATGTGTCTCTTATTGTAAACAGATGTATTCTTCCCACATGTACTCGAGGAAGATTTGTTGTAAAAATTGTAATGATGTAATAGATACTAATGTATTCTTCTTGTAATGAATACTATAATGTAATGCATCTTGTATATGTAGTTATTTGGAAATGAATTTAATTTTTATTATCAGTTGATATGTTATGTGGAATCATTTAATGTGACGCTTTTAAAATAAACCCTGCTCGTTAGTTAAATCGTGTTATCATAGTAGTTAATAGAATGATTCTAGTCATCCTAGTTAATAGATATGTGAGTAGCGTAGTTGGGGAACCTTAGAGGACTTAGGTTTAGATTATATGTTATGCATTCTATTGTTATCTACTTCTTTTAAAAATAAAAATAAAGATTGTACCATTATTATGTCATGGTTAGTGTTATCCTCTGGGGTTCCTTAGCAGGGTGTTACAAATGACAACACATATTGCCAACACTTGGAAAATCCACTATCACCCTAGGAAGATGTTAGTGGTATTGGTTCTTACTATGGAACACGTTGGAGGACCTGTGTGAAGACATAGGTTGTGTCTATTTGCACAAAAAAGTGGGCTTATTCATAGAAAGCCCTAACCAAGATAATCTTGGGTGTACTCTATATCCCGATTTGGATACATTTTGTGTGCCACTTTTGTAATGCCCATAGCTCACCAAATCACTTTCTTCTTGCTCAAGTGTTCTTCATGCCTCCTTTCCAAGTCTTACATAAATTCTTTATATTTCTTAATAGTTGGTTTTCAAACTATTGCACCCTTTCACAGAGGTTGCCTCTTATTAGTATATAATAAATATAAGTATTCCCCTCTTTTACAATAACTTTCTTAAATATTATTTCTTAATTATTTTTAACCAAAGGAGTATATTATCCTTTATTTTTCTATCTCTGTTTAATACTTTCGTAACTTTCTTTCCACTTTGGAGAAAAAGTTTCATTTCTCCCCTTGTAATTTATCTATTCTCCTCAATAGTTTAAGTTAAGTCTACATCATAACTCACAAAAAATAATTAGTTAAATAAGTATGGATGTAACACTCACTATCATACTAAATCTATTTCACTTAAGTTTCATTTATAAATTTATTTCATAATTTCTAGATCTTATCAATACATTTAATTCAAAAATAGATCAAATAGAAATAATTTGCTAATAAATAACATGATTAAAACTAAAGATACAAATGAAGAATTTCATGATTTTACAATTAGCTAATGCAGGTTTATATACTAAATGTTCCATCTTGTAACTTTTACAATTTTCCCTTCATGTAAACTCTTATTATAAATAAAATGTTTTATTCTTCATCAATATAAATTTAATATAAGTTATTATATTATTAATTAGAATTTATGATTAGTGAATGGTATGCATGGCATGTTCTATGAATTCACCTTTTTCTAACACTCAAAAACACCCACAAATGATAATAATTCATTTAAAATTACATGAGTATTTTTTATAAATTTGAATAGAAACAACTACAAAATTACCCTTAAACAAGATTCATCTATATAATAACTCAAGAAAATATTCATGGAAATTTTTTGAATTTGATAAGGATTGTGTGCAGCGTTATTTACCTAGCCTAAAATATGGAAAACAAAAAATAAAAGGAAGAAAAAAACACTTCAACACCTCAAGATTGGGCTACGTTGAACTTGATTCAAAATAAAGATAAGAACTAGATTTATACCTTGTCTAAGTTGATCTTCTTGGTTGGACCTTTAATTGTTGATGAATGTGTGCTCCTTGATGGAAAAAGTGCTAAAATGCTATGCAAAGTGATCTAGATTGCAAGATGAATGCAATGAAAGATGTGGGTATTTGAGTGGATGAGAAAAATGAATGAAAATGTGAGCTTGAAGTGCAACAATGGACGATGAATATGCAAGTGCTTGAGATTGCTTGAAAATTTCCAGAGAGAGTAGAATGCTTGAAGGCTTGAATGCATAATGTGTGTTGTATTAAATGAGAAGATAAATCTTCCATATTTAGAGGAGAATTCTCTAGAGAATTCATGGTCAAGATTGAGCCAACATAGCCAAGATGGAGGGCTATGGTGAGTTGAGGACTCACAAGCCCTCTCATCTTGTCATGTGGATATGAGATGACCACAAGGAAAAATAAATTGGAAAGAACACAAGTGAGGTGGAGGTACTTGCAAGTACCTCAGAAAGGGGAGAAAATTTCCTCAAAAAGGAACTTCTTGTCCCCAAGTGGGAATGAAGTTGACATGTGAGGAATTTTAGAATTCCTCACACATCATCATGGAGAAGAGAGAAGTGGTTGGGATAATAAATGTGAATTTTAAATTCACATGATTGGGAGTATCTTATGGAGAAGACATGACTCCCAAAAGGTAATATTTTGACCCATGTGAGTGATGTGACTTGTCAAGGATCCTCATGGGGAAGAAAAATATATTGAATGAATAAATGTGAATTTCAAATTCACATGGGGAAGAGGTCATGGCAAAATGGAGAAAGTGATGATGAAGGTTGACTTGGAGGACATACCGGAAATAACATGTGATTATATTAAGGTTGTGCAAATAAATGATTAAAAAGACTAATGGTAGATTAGAGGCAAGTTGCAAAAGTTGGAGGATGTGACATTAATCACTAATTAAGGGTGTGCACATCCTAATCATGGATTAATTAAAATAATCTAGATTAGAAGAAGATTATGGAGGATGTAACAAGGAGAAAGAAAAGAGGGAATTTAAAATTGATTTAAATTCAAATGGTCACATGACTAAATTAAATAAATTGATGTATTTATTTAATTTAGAGAGGAAGGGATGAAAGGGTAAAGTATTTAATTATTAAATTAAAAACCTTAGGAACCTTAGGCAAAGGGGGGATTATTAATTAAATAAATCATTTAATTAATACTGATGAGATTGACGAATAAAGGAGACAGGTTTGACCATATGGGAGCGGTCAAATTTGGATGTCTATATTTTGTCCTTCTTCAAAATATTGTTAGAATAACAGTGTTTCGAAGAAAAATAAAATGAAAATGACTCTACAGAGGAAGAAATTAGAACATGATTCCCTAGCATGGGAGAAGTTGTGTGAGCTCCCCAAATGGAGGGAAATGGAGGGAGATGCCCTAGTCTCACAAGGAAATGGCCGTGATGGAGGAACAAAGGAAAATGGTAGGGTATGCCCCCTCGAGAGGGTGGTTGGGGAAGAAAAAGGAGCCCTAGGTGACTTCTCGATATGAAGTAATAGAAGGTATCGTTGGATAGAGCTCAAAAAACATGAAGATTAGCTTTTGAACGGAGTCAAATAGACACACGATGCACAGATGGCAGCCCTAAGAAATTAGAGGATTAGTTGAATTAAAAGAGGGTTAAATAAAGGGTAAAAATACCCTTAACTTAAAAAGTTAAAAATGGGAGGGAAAAAAGGATATATAGTAATTTTAGAAATTAAAATGCCTCATTTACACACTTGGTAGTTGAGGGAGAGAGAGAGGAGAGGAGGAGAAGGAGATGAGGAGATGAGGATGCCAGATGATTATGATGATGACATCATCCACTAGGCCCCGGATGAGGTACGACGGTTCTTCTACGAGCATGTCGTTCCACGTCAGGTTAGTTTCAAAACCCTCTTTGTGATTTTAAGTAGTTTCTATGATATTTTAAAGTTTTAATGCATTTTGAAATCATGGGTTTTGGGATTGGGGTAGTTTAAAAAAATGGGTTAGGGGAAAAATTGTGATTTTTCCCACTAGATAGGAAAAATCACCTGTTAGAGGCGATGGGAAGGGGGGAATATTTTCCCAACAAGTAGGGAAAGTAGCCTAGGAAAGTAGAAAATAGTGCCCAAAAAGGGTGGGAGAGGATGATGGAAGGGCAGACTTGCCCTAGGATCAAGCAAATCCGCTAAGAGCGATCTCGCTCGGAAGAAGGGCAACCCTGCCAGGGAAAGGGGCGGTCACACCCCAAAGAGGGGTAGATCCACTCAGGGAAGGGTGGCCCCACCCTAGAGAGGGGCAGCCCCACCCAGGGAAGGGTGGACCAACCCTAGAGAGGGGCGACCCCACCCCAGAGAAGGGAAGCCACGCCCCAAATAGGGGGGCCCTGCCTGGAGAAGGGCAGCCTCGTCCAGGGAAGGGTGACCATGCCCTAAATAGGGGCGGCCCCACCTAGGGACGAGTGAAAGGGCAGGGGAAAAGAAAGGAAAAAAGAAAAAAAAAGGTAGGGAAGATGAACAGTATAAGAAAAACTAGGAAAATTAGGGGGTATTTTGTCCAAAAAAGGGGGGAATAATTAGTGAGAAAATAACCCGGGGCCAAGAAATGATGGAAAAGATGAGATGACTGACATAGTGATGTGATATGGATGCAATAGTTTGATAGTCTATGGATGAGCGAGAGACAGTTAGAGGTGCTAGAGAAAACGATTAGAGTGATGAATGGAGTGGGTCATGAGGCTCTGTGACGAGCGGGTTGCTACACTTGGTAGTGTAGACACGTAAAATACACTGATTGACACTGCACATCTGATCTCGACCACTAACATCGCTTCATCCTAAATCATCCCTCGGTCTAACCATTTAATCAAATACCTTTATTTGATTAAATTCATAAATATTCCTCTCTTAATTAAATAAATCAATTATCTAATTAAGTCATCCTTTCTTGTTAATTAAATCAATCAATCTGATCTAATTATCTATATTTAACTAAATAATCAATTTTATTTGATTAAATCTTTAAATTTCATCCATTAAATTAAATAAATTAAAACCTTATTTAATTTAATCTAACTTCATCTCCTTGGTTAAATAAAACAAAAATCTTTATTTAATTAATTTTGAAATCATATTCTTCTCATATTTTGATTTAAATCAATCCATAAATCTAAATCAATATGTTACATCATTCTAATCTCTCATTAAATTAATTAACCTTGATTAATTTAATCTCATCTCATGTACCATCCTCTAGCTTTTGCAACTTGCACATGAAAATAGATTTAATTCATTTATTAAATCTCTATTTTCTCTCAAATGGCATAATAAAGGAATATTCCTCAAATTTAAATTCAAAATCCAAGTGGACTTTATCCTTCCAACAAGGCATTTACTCCACCTAGAAAGTCCTTTTTCCTTGAGCCAAGTAGCATTCAATGCACCTTCTTTCCCTCTTACAAGTCATTTCAACAATTTCAAAATTCAAATATATGCATTCATTGACACATTCTTCAAAACTTAAATGTATGGTCCTTCATCCATTCACATATTGACAAGTGGCACTTTGTCATTTTCTGATTGTTAGTCCCACATTGCTCTCTTTTTGGCATTCTTCCAACTTGATATTCTATAAATAAGAGGCTAATCTCCTCATTTCATCATCTACAACTTGAGTAAACTTACTATACTCAAATATTTAGCAATATTCATCCATATCATTGAGTTTATAGCTAGGTTATGTAAATTTTTATCTTGGAGCACTCATCAATCTTCATCAAATAATCAAAGCTAGCATTGGAGTTGGGAAAGGGCCAATTTTCATATCAAATTGACACCAAATCCCTCAAGAGATTAAGAGTTTGCTTGGTTTTAGAATAGGATTTGATATTTTAGCTTTAAGCTTGTTGTTTTCTTCATATTATTCCTTTTCTCTTACATTCAAATGGATTTCTTGAGGGATCTATGTTCTAACTTGTATTGATCTTACTAATGTATTGATTTTTTGTGTTCTTGTAGGTATAGGATCTAGGTTCACATTTTGGCACTAGAAGGAGGGCAAACCAAGATATCAAATCACATTTTTTTGAAGAAATTCTGTTCTTTTTGTGTGTCTACAAAAAATTCCATTGTTGGAAGCTCAACGTCACTATTTAGCACCGCTGAGAACTCAACGCCGCCATACAACACCACTAAAATTTTTAAATTGTGATGCTTTAGAATTCCTGCCCAAAATTCAAAATTTCAAAGAAACTGACGCTTTCTGGCCCACTGGAATCTTTTCAAAATCCAAACTACACCACTAATCAAAATAACGATGCCTTCATGCTCACTGGTTTGGCTATAGAGCGACGCTTCCTGGTAAGCAACACTATACAACACCGTTGGTGACTTCAAACTGCGATGCCTTCATGGATTGCACCGCTGGAGGGAAGGAAAAAGTGAAAATTTATTTCTAACATGTGTTTTTTATCAAATTCTGGTTATCTGGCATGTTTGCTACTTTCTTGACCTCTATTTTTGCATAATCTAACTAATTTTCTTATAGGTTGAATTGGTCAATGGTGAAGAAGAAAATAAGCTTGATGACCTCATCTTGTAATACCAAGTGTTTTTTCAACACTCTTAGAAGATTCACTATTCCTCTTAAGGAAAAATTTGCTATCTTTCATGCGTAGGACTTACTAATTTAATTTTGGGCTTTAAAAATAAATCTTTTAAATTCTTGTTACAAAAGGAGCTTAAAATGAACTTTAGGACACAAACTCACTAGATTTTGTTTGGGGCTAATAATTGAACAAAAAAATCATTATTGCTTTTGTTGGATTAAAAAGAACATGTGAAACTTTTCTTTGTGATTACTTACTCAAACTAACACCATTGAAAAGACGTATGCATTTCTCTCCCGTCTCACAACGATCTTGAGAATCAAAAGGATTTTTGATGGTCTTAGGGTGGGATAAAGTGATCACCTCCACATTTCATTTTGGGGATTAAAATTGAACAAGACATTGTGCTAGTGTGAGTGAATCTATTGCATGTGTTCTCCCTTTTTTTCTAAATGAAGGTTGATCGAACTATGAATATGTTTAATCACTATTGTTTATCTTAGAGGGCCTACCTTGGGGAAAAAGTACTCACCCAAGGGAATGACTCAATCGATAACACTCTAAAGCCAAGATTATTTCCAGCCGAGATATAAATGTGGGTATTGGAATAAACACCAGTATCACACAGTTGACTCGAACGAGAAGGGCAACAATGGTCTCTTGCCATGTTGGGTCAACTCATACGAATGAAAAGTACAAATTAAAACCCTTGTAGAAAGGCCAAAACCCCTATCTATTTGTTGGTGCAAGAACGGTCGTTCTGAAGCCGCCCCACAATTTTACGGTCTTTAGTGGAAATGGAAAGCATGCCATGGGAGTTTCATGGGTGTTGATACTTGGCTGCCCCATATAAGTGAGTGTCGTGGAGGGGAGGTATTGGGGTCAAGCATCTAACCATTCGCTAAAGATAAGCATAACTAGACTTGTCCAAGTGGGGACTCAATAAATATAGTCTTTCATATCCATAAGGTTGTGCTTGTTCTTGGTTACAAAATGCTTTGCTTGCTCAAAAAAATTTGGAAACAAACATTTAACATCATCATCAAAATTTCAAACCCTTTGGGAGGAAAATCTAATTGACCAAATTCATGTGTTATTGCTTGCCCTTGGGATTATATCCTTAGAGGTTTCTAAACACTTGGATTTACATCTCAATTTTCCTACTAAAGTTAAACAATAGGCAACCTTTGTCTTGATTTCATCAAAATTCCACATAACATACTTTGTGGGATCAGAAGAAATTTGGACATTGGACATCTTGTTTGGAAAACTAATCAAGGAAGTGTTTGTGGTAAAAAAAAATCACTAAGCAAAGATAAGAAATTTTTTTCTCTCACACATGTGTTAGTTCCTCATGATTTCCAAGAAAGTGAAAATCCCAAAACAAAAGTCCTTGAGCCAAAGTTCAAAATTTAGGAGTCACACTTGAAAAGTCATCAAGAAATACATTAGGAAGTGAAATCAAAAGAAACATATCAAAATGAGCAAAAAATTCACAAGATTCTATAGACTCATCCCTTTGAACAATCTGGTAATGTATGCTTAGTTTGAACCACTTCTTGGTTAAGAGGTCCTTAGGAGTATTGTATGTTCTTGAATACCGAGGTCTAGTAAAAAAAGGTTTTTTTTAGGTACATTCTAGGATCAAAATCAAATCTTTGTCATCCATACTTGAACATCAAACCAAAAATCACCTCATCATCATCTTTTGAAAAATCTTGAAATTATCCTTCATGCTAGGCTTTTTTGGCAAAAAAACAAAATCATAAAATCCTTGAAATCTTTGAATCAAAACATCTAATCATCTTTGGCTATGTATATATAGATGCATCCTTTTGCATATGCTTAGTCCAATTATCAAATCATCTTTTTTAACTAAGTTTATGTAGATGCATCATTCTTCATATACTTGGTTAAGTTATCATCTTGTTTGAATAGGTATGGGTAGATGCATCCTTCTCCCTACACAGATTAAAATTATCATCCTTTGAGAAAATCTATCCGTTAGATAAACATCCAACATCTTGGGATTTAAGAGTTCATTATCAATATCATCTTGTTTGGATATCTAGAAGTGTTTATATGAATCCTTCTTCTCACACCTAGAAGAATTAGCATCTTGTGAACGATTTAACTCTAGGACAACATCCAAACTCTTAGAGTTTATGAGTCCACCAAAATCTGAATCCAAAACAAATCAATCCCAAATCAAGTCCTAAAGTTTAACATACCCTTCAATATTTCTCAAGAGTTACAATCATCCATCAAAACATCCATCTTACATCCATATCATTATCACCATTTGATCCTTAAATCATCCTAAATTTTCTCTTTTGTACCTAAATTTAGATCAATCCAAAGAATTAGAGAATTCACCTTCCACATTCTTGAAAATTTATCCCTATTTTATGGTGCAAACTAGATCTCAACACAAGAGGAACATGGAAGCCAACAAAGAAACGTCCACTACAAGTGACCTAAGTCAAGCAAATTCTAAAACAAATATTGTTGAATCAAGTAATCCTTTAATCAAATTTCCTACATCATCACAAAACCCTCAAGAGGAGGTAGAGGATCACACCAATAATCCCTTTGGAATGTCACATGAAGAAATCACCAAAATGATTCAAAATATGGAGAACCATAAGATTATCAACATCATGATGAGACTCAACCCTTCACTATACATGCTCGAATTAGCAAAGCAAGGGGCTAAACTACCTTCCGATTTAGATGTGAGCTCTATAGTGGAACCATCCTTGGAGGTCATGCTCCCAATTTCATCCACACTCCCCATCTCATCTACACCCCCATACCAAAGTATCACTCAAAACATCCTAAAAATCACAACATCCATTGCTCCAACTCAACCTAGTGTTAACAGGGAAGTGCATTTCTCAATTCCATTCAAACACACCCTTTTGTCAATAATCAAGACTTGGATGCAAACACAATTTTGGGGAAAGACGTACCCCCAAAATCCATTACATAAATATGCCCCTCTCACTTTCCATGATCCCAATGATCCATCATCATCATCCTTCTATGCAACACCCCAAACCTCTCTCCCCATAACCTCACAGGGAGAGGGTGACATGTTCCAACCAGGGGGTATTTTCGACACCACACCATTTCCTCAAGAGGTTACACCCATCACATTTCCACCACTTCTACCATTGTCATCATCATCCACACCACTTCTTGGCTTAGGGCTTTCCCCTTTACCAAATATCAATCAAAATCAAACCAACATCCCGAACATCAATCAAAGAATCATGCCAAACTCTCAAAACTTGTCATCAACATCACAAAAAAAAATGAAAACTACACAAACAATCAACACATCATCAACCACCCCCATAACATCTCAAAACATGATTTATCAAGGACCAACCACATTGATCGCACCATCCACCAATCAAACCCCAAACACGACAGTGCCTCTCACCACCACCTCCATCACCACCAAGCTCCAATATATCAAACCAATATAGTATGGCATTGCAAGAAACTCAACAAGCTACCTATCAAAAAGAATTTTTGCAAGTACAAAAACAATAAGCCATGCAATTAGCTGCTCAACAAGCTGCACAACTAGCTGCTCAACAAGCTGCTCAAGCTGCACAAACTGCTCAAGTTGCCCAAGCTGCATTACAAGCACAACAGGCTGCCCAAGCCTAGATCTTATTGCAAAAACAACAACGACAAGCCGCACAAGCTCAGGCACAAGTTTAAGCACGAGCTCAAGCTCAAGCCGCACAAACTCAAGCTCAAGCTCAGGCTCAAGCTCAAGCACAAGCTCAAGCACATGCTCAGGATGAAGCCCAATATCAAACACAACAAGCACAAGAACAAGCATAGTATCTTGCACAACAACACAAAACACAACAAAAAGCATATCAACAAGCACTAAAGCAATATCAAGAACAACAAGAGGGTTTGTGCAGGATCATGATGGGCCAAAAAGTGGCAATATGATGGGTATGTGGCCGATGATTTTTTTTTACCCAAAATTAATGAAACGAAAAAGTGTTTTTAAAGGAGATTTTAGATTTCCAACAATATAAATTATGCTTTACTTTTTAAATTTAATAAATAATTATTATTCATTTTCTATTTGAATTACGACTAAAGCTGATTGATAGGCTGATTGACAAACATTTATATCTTTCAAATGGTATCACATTTTTTGAATCTAAAACATGTGTCACATTCTATACTTCACATACTATAGGATTAAAAAATTAAATTGAATTTCATGAAGTTTTGACCAAGTTAAGGTGGTCAGGACATACAAGTTTTATATTTTTAAAATTTGTAATAAAAATTCATAATTAATTATTTACTTGGAAAGAAATTACAAAAATATGCATCACATGAGGAAATGAGTCCTCCACTTATATCTAAAATATTATAAAAAAATATTATCATTTTATTTTGGTTAGGGTGGTCGACACACACCTACTTATTTTTTCCCCGAAATTTAAGTACTATTGCATTGAAATTTCAAATTTTCACCAAATAGATTTTTTTAAAAATTTAAACCTAGTAGTTTAGAAACTACATTCAATTTGCTACAGATTCTATTCTTACATATTTTTGAAATAATATAGATAACTTATTCAAATTTTTATGTTAAGTTGCCTAACTCTGATTTTTCTAAATTTTATTGCCACTTAAGGGCCTATTTTTTCCATGATGATCTTGCACATACTCAGGAAGCAACCCAATTAGCAACTCAACAACAAGCACATAAACAAGCTCAATAATAGGCACTAATAGCATAGCAACAACAAGACCAACAACAAGCATTGTTGATACAGCGACAAGTACAAGCATACATGGCTCAGCAGAATGTGTAAATACTACCAATAAACACATCAGTTAATCCACCCATCACACCCACAAGCGAACCACCTTAGAACACTTTCATTCCACCTCCTGATCCACAAGAGGATGTTACAACACAAATCAAATTACTCTCACAACAAGTGCTTGATCTTCAATCAGGGCGAACCACAAAAACATCTAGCAACTTGTGTCCTTATCCATTCAATAGGATCCTTGTCATGAAACTATTCCCAAAGGGATTCAAGATCCCAAAATTTGATAAGTATCGTGGGATGGGAAACTCTGAAGAACACATCAAGGAATTCCAGGTTCATTGCATGGAAGTCGCGTATGACGATACCTATCTGATGCAACTATTTCCTAGGAGCTTGGATGGCCATGCCATGGAATGGTTCTCTTGCCTACCTACAAGCATCAAGACATTCCAAGAAATTATAGACGCATTCATAAAAAAATATGCATGCAATATCGCCATGGATGTCATTCAGGAAGAACTATCAACTCTGAAACAAGGTAAGAATGAATCATTCGCTTCATTCCTACAATGATGGCAATCCAAGGACAATTAGAGAAAATGGGTCATGCCCGAGAAACAACAAGTGTGTACTATCATATCCAACCTTGAAGGCCTCTTGGAATTTCATCTCAAGGTCCAAGGGATCACCACATACGACCAATTGATTTCCAAGGTGCTCAACATCGAATGAGCCCTTATGACACAACTCGGAGGATCAACTTCATAACTTGAACAATAGAACAATTTCCTACCCACCAATTACAATGAAAAACCTTGTACATGGGCAATAAACAAAAATATTACCCACAATGGTGTCATCGATGCCAAATTTGTCATTAGTGCCCCTTAGAAAAACACACGCGCACCACAACAACAAATCCAAAACCATCATCAAATCAACCATCCAGCGAACACAACAACACAACAACCAAACAATCAAATGATCAATAATGTCAATGATCAAAGGGGACCATCCTGGAAAAACAAGAACTTCACCAAGCAGAAATACACCACCCTTGGGGAACCACTTGAAGTCATCATGAAGAAACTAATAAATGAAAACCTCATCAAAATTCCCACCTATGAGAACTACCAAGAACCAGATGTAAAACCTCCTTGGTACAACAAAAATCAGCTTAGTGACTTCCACAAAATCAAAGGACACACCACTAATAGTTGCATGAGGTTAAAAAACATAGTCCAAGACCTCATTGATCAAAGAATTATAAATTTGGAACAACTAACAGGGAATCAAAATCTCAAAATATACACAAATCCGATGCCTAACCATAAGGGGAACAATAACACTAATAAGGGGAAAGGCACCTTGAAAAACGTGAATCATGTGTATGACTATGTCATCACATCCTTGGATGACTACTACGCTACCATCACCATCAAAGAAGCCCATTTTGATTGTGGAGTCACCACAAGAGGTGGCAAAGTTTCCATCATAGGATCATCCCAGCCAAATAGAGCACTCAATCCCAGATTTTTTCCCAATGGTTACAATGTCCTTGATTAGCTAAAAAGAACCCCAACACAAATATCCATCATAGAGTTACTAAAAATCTCATCTGCCCACAAGAAAATCCTTGAGGGGGCATTGGCTTCATCCACCATCCCCGAAGATCTTGATGCAGAACAATTCCAAGCTATGGTCAGAAACATCATTACCCTGAATCTCCTCACATTCTCCAACCAAGATTTTCCTGCTCAATCATCTCATAACCGTGGACTATATTTAGAGGTCCTAGTGTAAAAAAATAAAGTCAAGCGATTCTTGGTGGATGGAGGTGTAGGCTTGAATATTTGTTCCCTTAAGCTCATTAAAAACTTAAAAATCTTAGATGACTCCATCGAAAAAGGTAAAGGTATTACAATCAAAGCATATGATGATCAAGAAAGAGTGTCCCAAGGCACAATTCAAATCCCTATTCAAGTAGGGCCAACTATCATGGAAACTACCTATCAGGTCCTTGATCTCGACTTGCCTTATAACATTCTTCTAGGACATCCATGATCCATGCAATGCAAGCAGTAGCATCAACCTTCCATCAATGTGTCAAATTTACATATGAAAGACAAGAGGTCACCATCCATGGAGATCTTGAACCATTCTCCTACTACAAAATCCTTGAGGCAAAACACTACAAAATACCTCAAGTACCTAAAAAATGATGAAGGCCCATCAACACCATACATTGATCCAACCACTCTCGCCTCCACTTTTGCAATAGAAACACCCATCATTTCTGACATCCCCACCATCTCTAATATTAAATTCATCATCCAGGATAATGGTTGTAGAAATTATATGATTCCAAAAAATGCCTTTGTGGTAGGAGAATTACCACAATCTCTTAGATCACGAGGACGTCTGCAATCAAATCAAGCCTCCACTTCCCAAACATCCCCTAAATATCCCAACTTCAGAAGTTGGGGAGATCTCAGCCAAGAAGTCATAGAAGAGGACCCATCTCATCTCCTATACCAAGATAATAGAACAACAACTGATCTACCAATGGGTGAAAGAAGTAAAGGTTTGCAAATGATGCTCGTAATGGGCTATGACAGAAACCAAATACTGGGACAAAATGATAATGGGCTTATAATAGACCTCAATTCCTGAGACGCGAATGAGAATTCTTGGCCTTGGATGTACCCCTCTGAGTATAACCATATGTGGATGAGCTCCCCCAGTTAAAGTAGTCAAGACTCGCTGTGAACCAACACTAGCTGAGCTTCGCTTACCTATATCCACTAGCCGTGTCTTAGATAATTTCACTTTTGATATAACTGATGTTTCTAGTAGCAGTGATGATGAGGATCCCATAACCAATGTACCGAGGCTCTTTGAGGATACCACCCTTCTCATGATTAGCACCCTATCTTATGAGTCTGAAAACCAAAACCACAAAATCTGCCTAGTTTACCCCCAACTCATCAATTATGACCAACGAGGACCACCAATTCTTCACACATTGGAAAATGATGAGGCACTCTCAGAATTCATGGGACTGTGGGATAATATTCGGTGTGAGGATCACAAAGAAGGATTCATCATTGAGCTAGATACACATGCATACTATCCGGGAAACAATTGAATCCCTCAGTCGCAAAAGTGAAAAATTAAGAATAATCTCTAGGTCCTTGAGTGAAAACCACATTGTGGCACTCTCAGACCCAAAAAAAGTAAAAATAAAGGACACATCCAATGGTTAACACCTCTCTGAGGAACTTGAGGATGGGGTATTCAATCTTCCTTTTAGAGCCATTCATTAGGAAAAATTAGTAGTCCTAGCAAAAAAGTGCAATCCAGATAATCTAGGAACAGAGGAGACCCTTCACATCACATTCTATGTAGAGTCATTATTATCAAAAGAACAAGAGCTCCTAGCAGCCTTCTTAAGAGAAAGACAAGCTAATTTTGCACGGAGCTATGCAGATATGCTAGGGCTCGATCCAAAAATTGTAGTTCATCACCTAGCAGTATATCCTGAAGCAAAACCTGTCTAACAAAAACTCAAGAAAATGCACCCTTCGATCGCCCTGCTACTCAAAATGGAACTAAAGAAGCTATTGGACGTAGGATTCATTCGACCAATTGACTATCCAGAATGGGTGTCAAACCTGGTTCCTCTCTCAAAACTTGATGGGGGCATAAGAATCTGCATAGATTTTAGGGACTTAAACAAAGCATGTCCAAAAGATGACTTCTAATTTCCCAACATCGGCATGATCGTAGACATGATGACAGGACACAAAATGCTTTCCTTGATGGATGGTTTCTCAAGATACAACCAAATAGTGATTGCGAAAGAAGAACAACACAAAATAACCTTCACTTGTCCTTGGGGGACTTACTACTAGAATATGGTGCAATTTGGCTTGAAGAATGCAAGAGAAACATACCAAAGAGCCATAACATACTAGCCAAATCTAGAAAGAGAAAGGATCACATAGCAACCCTAAGTGCCATTTTTGATAGGCTAGAGGAATACAAGGTCCGATTGAATCCAAAGAACTGCGTCTTCAGCATACAATTAGGAAAGTTGCTAGGATACATAGTGTGAATGAGAGGTATTGAGGTAGACCCTACTAAGGTAAAATAAATCCTTGAGATGGAGGCACCCAAAACATTGAAAAAATTGAGACATCTCTAAGGTAGTTTTCAGTCCATCCGAAGGTTCATAGCACAACTGATAGATAAACATAATCCATACTCTCACCTAGTCCACAAGGGAGTATTATACAAATGGGATAACAAGTGTGAAGAAGCCTTCAATAACATCAAAGAATATCTCCTTACACCACCAGTCCTCATTCCATTGATCCCAAGAAAGCCATTAATTCTCTATGTGTCAACAACAATAGTAGCCCTTGGAGCTCTCCTAGCTTAGCATGATGAAAATGGGATGAAAAGGGCCATCTATTATATCAGTAGAAAAATGGTTGGACATGAGTTAAACTACTCATTCATTGAAAAAAAATGTCTAGCAGTAGTGTTTGCATTGTAGAAATTTAGACATTACATTCTGGCACACAAAATAAAACTCATCGCCAAAATTGACCCTCTCAAGTAATTACTGTCAAAAGCAATGCTCACTGGAAGGATGGCTAAATGGGTCATGATACTATTAGAGTCTGACATTGAATATGTGGAGCAAAAGTAATTAAAGACCAAGTCATCGTAGATCAACTTACAGAAGCACCAATTTATTTAGAGAATCCTCTCATCTCAGAGTTCTAGATGAATCCATCTTCAATCTCAACATAGTCGACCACTGGAAACTTTACTTTGATGGCTCATACACGCAACATGGATCAGGAGTTGACATCTTTATCACCCCATAGGGGGACTAGATACCTAGATCATATAAATTGGCATTCCCTTGCACCAACAACATTGCAGAATACAAGGCCTTAACCATAGGTCTCAAAATATCAGTATAATGGCACATCATGGCTCTCAGAGTATACAGAGACTCCCAATTGATAGTAAATCAAGTGAATGGTGAATACCAGACTAAGGATGATAAGCTCACCCCATACAAGAAACTGGTGGAGACTCTCAAGGAATCCTTTATCGAGATCACATTTGAGCAGATTCCTAGAGAAAACAATAGAGTTGCAGATGCCATGGAAACAATTGGATCCCTACTAAACATCCCTCGTAACATCCTAAAACATGAATTATTGGTAGAGAAACTTCTCATGCCCACATTCAAGGTACTAGAGTCAAATTTTTTGTGTGAAATCATTGGTCCTAGAGATCCCTGATATCATGACATTTATACCTACCTACGAATAGGTATCTTACCTGATGACTTACCCTCAAGCTTAAAAAGAACATTTATTAAAAAGACCTCTAGGTTTGTCATCCTAGGAAATACATTATATCGTAGAAGCATAGAGGGAACCTTGTTGTGCTACCTTAACACTAACAAAGCCTTGAATACTTTAACTAAGGTGCATAATGGCATCTATGGTTCACACTCGAGTGAAATGACCTTGGCCAAGAAACTACTGAGGATGGGGTATTATTGGTCTACAATGGAAAGGGAGGCACATGACTATGTCAAAAGGTGCCTACAGTGTTAGCAACATGGGGACCTCATCCATGCTCCAACTCAAGAACTTCATCCCATCATCACACCATGGCCCTTTTCATAGTGGGGACTCGATCTCATTGGAAAAATCAATCTGACTTCATCTAATGGCCACAAGTTCATCATAACCACCATTGAGTAGTTTACCAAGTGGATCGAAGCCATACCAATGACATAGATAACTAGGAAACAACTATCAAAGTTCATCTTGAACTATCTCATTTTTCGCTATGGTGTCCCACAAGCCATTATCTCAGATAATGGGATGCCATTCAAGAATCAAGATGTCCACGACTTGTGTGAAAAATTCAAAATCCAACATTTCTTCTCCACCCCATAATATCCCCAAGGCAATGGCCAAGCATAAGCCACAAATAAAACCATTTTAAAGATCCTCAAGAAAAAAGTCAATGACACAGGTTGTGACTGGCACCTACAACTCAATCTCACCCTCTGGGCCTACCGAACCAGCATCTGCACACACATCGACACCACCCTCTTCTCCCTGGTCTACGGATCAGAAGTAGTGGTCGCACCCATAAAAGGATATGAAAATCACAGTAAAACCTTTCCTGGGAATTGGACATTCCAACAAGTGACTAATATCTCTCTATGGACGTTCATTTACTTGTCAAACTAGGGGACGTATACTTTAAATGGCGCAACACAATATATGCACTAAGAACTGGTTTTAGTCAAAACTTAGCAGAAATAGATACTTGAAAGGAATTCTATCTATGATATAGGAAGGTAATGCAAAGTTCTTTAACTCAAATATGATTTGATTAAAATAGAAACCATAATAGCTACGACTGAAACACAAACTATGAACTGGCCTTATGCTATAGGAACAGGCACAGGGATGGATTCCCTATGCTGCAGGAGCAATACAAGACTGAGTTTGTATGAAAACTTCAAAGATGAGAGCTAACTAAAGATCAATAGAAAAGAACAGCTAACTAACTAGCTACAGATACTTACTAAGTGGGCCCCCTTAGCAAGCATCTAATGATTACGTAGGTGCTGAACTCAGAACTTCATCAAACTTTATTCATGAAAACAGAATGGTATACATTACTTTGTTGATATAGAAACTAACAACAAACTCTGTCTCTTGTCAAACAGATTCTGCTTTTCATTATCATACTGACTCTTACATGATATCTGCTATCTTCTATCACTATGCTTCTATCTTACTCTAACTATCATCTCCCTTTTTACTCGCGCAGGAGTACTTTATTTAAAATCAGGAGAGCAACTAACTAACTAACCCTATCAAAGAAAGACATGGAAGTAAAGTGTATCCTAGAATCAAGGAACAAACTTCATAAATGAATTTATGCATTCAACCTGATCCGGAGAGAATCTAGCGCTCCACTCTTTCTAGATTGACTGTCATTAAAAATATTTCCCAACGGTTTCGGTCAAAGAGTCTTCGTCAGAGCTTCCTCGAAGTCGTGTAGGAAATGGACTTTACTGCAAGGCCGAGATTGGCCGCACTTGACTCGATCATTCTTCAACAACCTGTGAAACAAAATGTAATAGATGCGAAAGAAAAGGTGTATGGCACATACACAATATCCGTTCATTAATCACACATTCAAATCTATTTCATCATTCAAAAACTGTATGCGATATACCAGTCATTTAGGGAGTCAACAGGGTAATAAAAGTAGTCAAGTCAACACAATAAGCTACAGGAATATGCAAATGTTTTGCTACAGGATATCCCCATAAAAAGGTTTCAAAAGAGTTTTAAACAACCACGAATAACAAAATAAAAGCATTAAAAGTTCATCATAATATTCAAACTATGAGCACATTTTGGGCTCATCAAGTAGTACTCTCCATTGAGATCGAGCTCCTCTCACTAAGAATATCACTACAAAACCTCATCATAGATGAAGAGTACTGAGTATCAAGATTAAATGATCTAGAGCTACTAGATGAGTGATGTATAGATGCTTTAAACCATTTTCAAGTCTATCAGAACAAACTCAAGAGGAGCTATAACAAGAAAATAAGAAGCAAAACATTCCAAGTTGGAGAACTGGTACTAAAGGAGAATTAGAAGAATGTCCTAAATCCAAAGAGTAAAGGAAAATTTGAACCCAACTAGTTGGGATGATTTGTTATCACAACAAGCTATAAGTCAGGGGCATATCAGCTATCAACACTCGAAGGGGAACCTCTGTAAGAGCCCATGAATAACTCCCATCTCAAAATTTTTTATGCCTAATATTTCAAGGTGTAGAACCAAAAAATTAAAAAAATTAGAAAATATCCTAAAGAAATGGTTACCTTGGTGAAAACATGGCAAATAGGCATCTTGGTGACAACAAAAAAATCAAAAAATATGAAAATCCAAAAAAATCAGAAAAAGGATTAAAATAGGAAAGAGAAAAATCATCCTCTAGTGAAAACCACTTCGGTGGCACTTTGGACAAGTACCATGGTGAAAACCTAGCAAATAGGTGCCTTGTGTAAGTAAGCACTTTCCATCCACCGAGATATTTATTCCTTGTTCTGCATCATCCATCTATTACGTTTCCATCATCCATCACATTCAAATATCCATTCATCACCTATCCATTTGACATCTGCTTCATAGTTTGCTCATGTGTTCGTATCATGATTCCTCCTAGTATTACTATTGCATCTATTGCATCATGCTAAGGGCATGTTCTCATCGGATCGGATTTGTGTATATTTTTGAAGTCCTAAAATCTTAGAAAATCCAAAAACATTAGAAAATCTAAAAAATCCAAAAAAATAAAAAAATCACAAAATCCAAAAAAACATTCAAAACATATCAAAATCCCAAAACAGGTCAAAAAGTCAAAAAGTTAAAAACAAAGTCGTCAGTCAAACTATGTGGTCTCTGCGTGTATAATGTAGGAAAGGCTAATCTATTGATCAGCCCTCGAGGCCCCTAGGATAGGTCCTTAGGTTAGTCTCTTGGTCAAAATCTTAGAAAACCCCAAAACATTGGAAAATTTGAAAAGAAAAACATTTGTAAAATTTTAGAAATACCAAAAAATAGCCCTCAAAAACATTTTAAAACTCCAAAAAACATCCAAATATTTTAAAATTCATTTGTCCCCATCTCACTTTCACCCACGATAACAAAACTCATAATAAATGATCGTCATCCCCAACCTTTGGTAAAACAATTGGAAACAAGTCTAGCAGGTTAAAAAGTGAAAACTCAAAAGCATCAAAATCTCAAAATCTAGGTTAGTACATAAACAAGTTGGTCAACTCTTGGTGTCAATAGCCTATCATCCAATCAGTCCCATATCAAATCATCTGATATCATCATTTCCTATGATGCATGCTTCCTATAATGGACATCAACATCAAACATCACTGTAGTTTAGTCTTGGCTAGTGGTATTGAAGAACATCAGCTTGTTTGTTTATTGTATCTTTATCTTTTGATCTATCTCATTGTGTCCATGCTAAGGACCTCTCAATGATGTCCCCAACTAAGGGATTTAGAGAGATAGGAATGGGGCAATGATCATTATCTTTTTATTTGTTGCACTTGTTGGAAATTCTTGTAATATAACCTCGACGAATACTTGCTTTATTTAGGTATGAACAGAGGGTGTTTTAGATATTTTGTTGACCATATAAGAAGGTTTGCCTTTCTATGTTTTGGTCTGAGATATTTAAAGTACCTGAAGTGCATCCTAGTAAGGTTTCCATATGTCAGGTGTTAACAAGGATAATCCTATCTGATTTTTGAGTCAAAGTCCATCACACTAAATACAATGTCATCCTGGTTCTTAATACTTTGATGCATCGTATTTATGTGTGTGATCAAACATAAGATAATTGGACCTTTGAAAAACCCAACTCCATAATAGATATTCATCATCATCATCATATTTTTTCTTGTTGTAATTTTCCTATTTCTTCCATTTCTTCTTGCTTTTCATGCTAACAAGGTACTATGACAGTTAATCACCACCATCACTAATTCTGCACCCACAAATCATCAGCAAAATGCATATCATATACAAACATTGATCATCTCATATGCATATAATATAGATTTGTTATTCTAAGCATCTCATAATCATAACCCATCACATCATCCATTTGCATAATCATATAACCACCATCACATCACATAAAGCATAAATCATCATAAATATGCACATCATTCATCCATATCATATAGAAAATCTCATAAAGCATTTTGCATTTCATTTCACAAAATATCATTATACACATCTAGTGCATAATTAAACAAATCATAATAGGTACATAAACATTATAAAATCCATTACATTAAGTGCATACATCCATCCATAATCATATAAAACATCTCATAAAATCATTTATTATATCATTTCACATATACATCATGAGGTCATTATTCACATATCATTTTGCACATACACCATAAATCATCATCTCCATAACATATCATGTCATATATAGCATTGCATCATAAGCATCGTCATTAGTGAATATCATACATGGAAAATAACATACATTCATCATTGCATAACAACATATTATGATCACTGCATCATCACTATCATAACAGAAAAGGAGATTGAAAAAGAAATCATTTGCATCGAATCATCATATGGATTGCATCATCATATAAACATACATATCATCTATCATGTATCCATATCACATATCATATAAATCCATTTGCATATCATATGTTGTCATTCATTAGAGTCATTATATAGATCTGTTAGTCACATAACCATCACATAATGCATACACCATTATAAAGAAATACATCCATGCATCCATCACATAACACCATAGTATTATTGCATCACATATAGAAATAGAACCATTCATAAATGCATAATAAATAAATGGTACACGACACATCATATCAACATCATCAACTCATATATATCAAAAAGTAATTGTCATAGTACAAAATAATCAGATCACTGTACATTTGTGTATGTCAATAAGTACAAAAATGCCCAACAGGCTATAAAAATGAGCCCATATGGCGCGAAAGAATAACATCTCGATCAAAATGAGGTCTAACCCTCCTATCTACTACCCTCAGCTCTATCACTATGACCCTCTATCAGTCTATGGCTGGCCTGCTATGAGTAATCTGGGGCTCGAGCTACTCTAGGTATGGCCTGATGATAATGCAACCGATAATAATCCACCTCCTGGATGGCCTCCCTGTATGAGCAAAGAGGCACTGTGCTCTAAGAGGAGGAGGCCACCATACTCTCTAATTGTGTTTGTGACCCATCTTTGCAGTCGACTATAGCTCTACGGCCTACCTCTGTAGCACTGCCTGGTCCCTCTCTACACATGCCTGGTCTCTCTCCGCTGTCAAGGCCTCGAACTAGGCCTGCAACTGTGCTATCATCCCTTCCCTCAGATCTGGTTGACCCACTAGGTGTCTTGGAAAAGGCTGCACGTGAGGCTGGTCCTCACCCTCGGTTCGTGGTGGTGAGGTGGCCCAATCCTAGTGCCCATCATGTCCACCCTCTGGCCCCTAATCTCTATCCTACATCTATACATCAACACGAGGCTAATCCATCTAAGCCTATCCCAGCTGAATCTGTGCAGGTTGATCCTATGTTGGCTATCCTATTGGAGGACCGCTACCTCCTCATCCTTGACTTGCTCCCCTACCTTTGGCTCTTCGTCGAACTAAGGGTGCACTTGGAATTGTCAAACATAGAGGTAGTCAGAACCAATCTTTGTACACCTGAGTAACTCCTGGATCTACAACCCCCTAATCATATGCCCATGGCTAGGCTACTAACTACCTAAAACTGTCAACTGCCTCATGGGCAGGAATGTATCACCCCCATGCACCCTGTGACACTGTGTGAGAAAAGATGGCCACATAATTATCGTCTGGCCTATTCTATACCTCCCTAAATTGACACTAAATTTGTCTGGGAAAATATCAATCAATCATGGTATGCTCCTACCCCTACATAAATCGATCATGATGGGAAAAGAATAACTATTGCACATCATCAATCCATCTGGGCTTACCAAGGTAAGGGTGCCATGTAAACACTGTCATCTCGTCAATAACCCTCCTCCAGTGAGGGATCTTGTGCTTGCCTATGTGTGTGAAAGACACACCGCCCTATAGTGAGAAACCACTTGATCATCTGGTCTGAGTGGCACTGGAACAATCCGTGGTCAAAGAACGAAGATTTTCTCCCATGCCCACATGTGAAGAAGCGTGACACTTGCACCAAGGGCCTCGCTGTACAAGTATGCATACTTGTGTTACAAATCCCTGTAAATGGAGGCAAGAAGAACCAAACCACATGCAAAATGGACTGCCCTATAAGGAACCATCCTCTCCTAGCAAAGCCCCTAGCAAGGACTGTAGTACTAGCCTCGTCGATCCGAAGCAACAAATGATAACAACTATCACTAAATGGAATGGTGACATGAGCATCTTGTGGCGCTCTAGCTCTATCTGGCCCTCACAAAACACAATGTCCTCTGTAGCCAGGACTGCATGGCATGCATCCCGTCGAGCATCCATATTGTAAATAAATCACCAACCATGAATCGATAATCTAAGGATGCACCACACATCCTCCAAGGTGATGGTGGCCTCACTAGTAGGAAGATGAAAAGACGATGTCTCACTATGCCATCTCTCGATAGGCGCAGACATCATACCAAGGTAGGTACACATGAGCGTTGCATAGGCAATATACCATAGCCCCATCTCCTACAGGCGATCCTGCTCCCTGTTGGTCAGATCATGCAAATAACCAAATATCTCCCATGATCTGTGCTCGCAAGAATAGAGCTCCCTTGCCCCCTCCTGCATTAGGAAAGATCACCATGTCAAAATCATCGAGAAATTTTATCCCGAGCATTTAGAAAGCTAGTCCAGTGTTGCAAACTATGAAGGCGTTGCAGTTTGAAATGTGCAAATAGTGACACTAGAGTATCAAAATACCAAACTATGCCATGGCGGTGCACTTTTCTTAAACACCCCAAACCCTAATTTTAAAGTCCACTACGGCATCAAAGTTTGAAAGTCCAACGATCCATTTCATGAAGGCGTCAAAGTTTGAGGAATCTTCTCAAACTCCAAACTCCACTGTGGCGGTCCATCTTGTGATGGTGGTGCAGTTTAGAGGACCGAGTGGTCCAATTTGAAATTTGAGTGATTCTATATAGCACCACTGCAAATAACCTAGTTCTAAAAGCAATAAATAAGCACGTAAAATGAAAAATGAAGCTTAGGTAAGGATCACTACCGGTGCACCGATGCTGGGAGGTCACTGGTATGTCCATACTCGGTCGAAGATATGCAATGGGAGCTGTCATCGCCCCATTTTGTCAGGGTATCAGAGCTCAAATCATAAAATATCCTAGGGCTGAATGTGTTCAAATGAATTGAAAGTGACATCCTAGGACCTATTTAAGCCTAAAAATTAGGGTTTTCTAACCCCGTTCAACCATCTTGCTAGGGTTTTGGACCCCTGGTTCCATTTTTTGTCTGTCTAAGGGCCATTTTGTACCATTTTTTGGTGTTTTACCTCATTTTTTGGCTTCCCATAGCCCTTATGGACTTGTTGGGTACCTTGTCCTCTGTTTTTGCGAGATCACACAAAAAATTAGAATTTTCGTCCGATCTCATGAGGGGGCAGTATGCTACCATAATTTCCTTTGCCGGGGCAGCAATAAGGCAATTTTTTAAAAATCAAATTTTTTTTGGCTTTTGATTGAGACCGTTTATTCTTTGAAACAATGCAACGAGTGCACTGCTTCAAAGAGGGGAAAAATGTAGACACGTAAAATATACTGATTGACACTGCACATCTGATCTTGACCACTAACATCGTTTCATCCTAAATCATTCCTTAGTCTAACCATTTAATGAAATACCTTTATTTGATTAAACTCATAAATATTCCTCTCTTAATTAAATAAATCAGTTATCTAATTAAGTCATCCTTTCTTGTTAATTAAATCAATCAATCTGATCTAATTATCCCTATTTAATTAAATAATCAATTTTATTTGATTAAATCTCTAAAGTTCATCCATTAAATTAAATAAATTAAAACCTTATTTAATTTAATCTAACTTCATCTCCTTGGTTAAATAAAACAAAAATATTTATTTAATTAATCTTGAAATTGAATATTCTTCTCATATTTTGATTTAAATCAATCCATAAATCTAAATCAATATGTTACATCATTATAATCTATCATTAAATTAATTAACCTTGATAAATTTAATCTCATCTCATGTCCTATCCTCTAGCTTTTGAAACTTGCACAAGAAAATAGATTTAATTCATTTATTAAATCTCTATTTTCTCTCAAATGACATAATAAAGGAATATTCCTCAAATTTAAATTCAAAATCCAAGTGGACTTTGTCCTTCCAACAAGGCATTTACTCCACCTAGAAAGTCTTCTTTCCTTGAGCCAAGTGGCATTCAATGCACCTTCTTTCCCTCTTACATGTCATTTCAACAATTTCAAAATTCAAATATATGCATTCATTGACACATTCTTCAAAACTTTCACATCCTTCATCCATTCACATATTGACAAGTGGCACTTTGTCATTTGTTGATTCTTAGACCCACATTTCTCTCTTTTGGGAATTATTCCAACTTGATATTATATAAATAAGAGGCTAATCTCCTCATTTCATCATCCACAACTTGAGTAAACTTACTATACTCAAATCTTTAGCAATATTTATCCATATCATTGAGTTTATATCTGGGTTATGCAGATTTTTATCTTGGAGCACTCATCAATCTTCAAAAAAGTGGATCACAATCTTCATCAAATCATCAAAGCTAGCATTGGAGTTGGGAAAGGGCCAATTTTCACATAAAATTGGCACCAACTTGCTCAAGAGATTAAGAGTTTTCTTGGTTTTAGAATAGGATTTGATATTTTAGCTTTAAGTTTGTTGTGTTCTTCATATTATTCCTTTTCTCTTTCATTGTAATGGATTTCTTGAGGGATCTATGTTCTAACTTGTATTGATCTTATTAATGTATTCATTTGTTGTGTTCTTGCAGGTATAGGATCTAGGTTCACAATTAGGATATTCGACTATTAGAGATCATCGGACGATGTTGACAACCCTCATAGAGCGGTGGAGTTCCTCGACCTCAACATTGCATCTCCCGACATGGGAGATGACTATGACCTTGGAGGACATGTGGCAGATACTGAGGCTACCTATATTAGGGCACTTGGTGAGTGCGGTCTAACACTAGAGGGGGCAGAACTAGATCATATGTTGTGGGTGTGTTTTTGACTAGATGACCTTCCTATGCAAAAGAAGGTGTTGGACGTGGATCAATGCTTGGCACTAAGGGTGCTACCACTACCACTCTATCTATGTGGTTTGATTAGTGGATTTCTATTACCAGACCACAGTGGGCATTTTTGTAGCCTGAGCTACATGGAGGTGATATGACATATTGTTGAGGGGAGAAAGGGGGAGTTCGCGTGGGGGACATGTGTACTAGTGTTGTTGTACAAATATATTCACTTTGTGTGCTATTGAGGGGGTCTCAACCTAACATAGGTGACACTACTATATGTATGGGCCTGGGAGCACATTAGTGTGGCTAGGCCAGGATTTGTGAGAGCAAGTGTAGAGGATGTGACAACACCAGTAGCGTACTTGTATGGGATATAGTATGGATGGGTGTGGTATTATGAGGGCTTCGGGGATTTGGACAGATGGAGGACACTAGATGACCTATAAGAGGAGCATATAGTGTGGAGGCTGTACATGACACAATAGTTTTCTAGATGGAGGAGAGATGAGGAGAGACATAGAGGCTATTTCTGTACTAGATGCTACATAGTCAGGAGAGAGCCGCATATAGTGGAGGCACATAGGCCAGATAGTGTGACTAGATAGTTTGGACTATCGCAGGACATTCTCTGTGGACTAGAGATATTTAGGTAGATCTCACGAGAGTGACCTTTGGGAGAGTTGATTACGCTCAAGTTTTTGAGGGAGAATTGGGAGACACTGCAGCTAATACCCTACCCAGGTAGGATTGGGGGGCAGGTAGAGGCGGGAGTGATGATTCGATATGTAACGTGGTATGTCCGACATCGACCCATACAGATTACGCTAGAGGAGCCTATTATAGAGGCACTAGAATTTGGGCTAGAGGACAAGCTAAGGTAGACAATATAGAGGAGAGGGAGGGGATGAGTCTAATAGAGGGGAGGTCATGGGGCGGCTAGGGTAGTAGGGCAATATGAGAGAGGACAGGGGGATGCAAGGGCTGGAGGGAAGTAGGAGAGGGTGAGGAGGAGGAGACAATGGAGGGGAGCTGGGGTGGAGATTGAGGCAGAGTAGGAGAAAGATGAGCTAGAGGTGGAGGCTGGGGCCACAGGTCAGTAGGAGAGGGTGAGGAGGAGGAGATAGCAGAGGAGAGCTAAGGTGGAGATTGAGGTAGAGGAGGAGAGAGATGAGCTAGAGGTGGAAGCTGTGGATACATGTTAGTAGGAGAGGGTGAGGAGGAGGAGACAGTAGAGGAGAGTTGGGGTGGAGATCGAGGCAGAGCAAGAGAGAGATGAGCCAAAGGTGGAGATGATGGATGAGGGAGATGGGGTAGAGGTGGAGGTGATGGATATGGATTTTCATGATGTTCTCCCATTGGCCATGGTATCACTGATGGTAGAGGATCTAGCTATACTATTGAGAGGGGCCGTGGAAAGATTACAGATCACTAAGTAGAGACTGAGAGATGTAGAGGCTATGAGATGTAGACTAGAGGTAGAGGTGAGCATGCTATGAGTGGAGGTGGCTAGAGCATGGGTAGAGGGTGAGAGGGATTTTAGGTCTAAAGGATTTGTAGCATCCCAATATGAGGAGGAGATATGGGTAGAGAGGGTTGGTATGTGAGTCGAGGTGAGCTAGTTACAAGTAGAGGCAAGCCAGTTATGAGCAAAGGTGACCCGACTGGAGGGGGAGGCATCCAAAGAGCCTGAGGAGGTAGTGGCTGTGAGATGGGAGCGAGACAGGCCAGAGGTAGTGGTGACCATACTGCGCTCGAGGGGACATCGAGAGCTTGGAGGAGTGATAGAGCAGGGATTAGTAGAGAACATGATAGAGGCAAAAAGGGACATGGATGATTTGAGGAGGCAGGTGGAGGGAGTACTCAGAGAGAGGACTGAGTTGATATGGGAGTGAGACAATGTTTGCAATAGAGCTAAGGTAGAAAAGTAGAGAGTGGGAGACATGGGGTTGATGTAGGAGAGAGAGGATGCTATGAGGGCCTAGGTGCAGACCTTGTAGGCAGAGAGGGATGTAGGATAAACAGAGGTAGAGATATTGTAGGGGGAGAGGGATGTAGCATAGATACAGGTGAAGACCTTACAAAGGGAGAGGAACATGATAGTGGCACATATATAAGTTGTAGAGAGAGATGTAGCACAGGCTCAGGAACAGGTAGCGCAGGATAAGGGTGGTGAGACGAGGGAAAAGATGTAGAGGTTGCAAGAACATATACAAGCTATTTAGGGTGAGAGGGATAGGGCCACAAGGCCCGTGTCATAGATGGGGGTAGAGATAGATCGGCTAAGGTTGGCATAGGATGCATGAGCACAGGAGTGGAGAGCCATCTGCAGGGATCAAGACAAATATAGAAATGAGTGGAATGCAGCTAGGTATTAGGTTGTAGAGAGAGATGAGCATATGAGGGAGGCAACCTACTGGATGTTCACTTATCAGTAGGTAGTTCCAGATTTGACATAGTGCATAGCTCACTATGTCTGATAGGTGCCTTAGATGTTTGCACCATCCCAGTCACTAGGGACATATACCTGAGGCTACAACAACTATCAAGTGACTCCCTTGTGTAGAGGGCCAGTGCCTAACTCACCACAGAGGTTAGATGTGGGTAGCTCCTAGTAGAGGGGACAGAGAATAAATGACAAAATACTGATTTGTGATAGGTGCAGAGTGGATGGGTAGTACAAAGAAGCAGAGTCTTGTACTTGTACTTTATTTGATGATTATGATGTATATGATGGATATGTATTTTGATGATACGATAGACATTATTTTTTTATTCAAGGGGTAAACGCTTTTGACCGGAGCTATGAACCGGATACAACCATTCAACAATACCACCCCAATGGGGTTTGAACCTTGGTGGCAAGAACAACAATGCCACCTATAAACCATCACACCATACCAATACGGGCGATATGATGGACATTATTATGGACTATGTGATGGAAATTTTATTTTGATTTTTATATGATATGCGACAACCCATATTGCCACTATGTTATGCGTATGATGGATGATTTTATTTATGCATATGTGTATGTTTATGATTTCATGATGAATGATCATGATGATGTAATGTATGTATATGTTCATGATGACAGATGTTGATGCTTATATGGATAATATAGATGATATGTATGACGACTAACATGTATAATGTAGGATGTGATGTATGACTTATGCTTTATCTATTATGGATATGAACCTAATGATTTGTGATGCAGGTGGAAATGCATGTAATGTGTTAATGGTATAGACTAATATGGAAATGAATGGATATTAAAATGAATCTACCATATATGATTAATCTAAACAACTTAATATTCATGAGATGATAATGCACATGGGATAGAATGCACTTAACTGCTAATATAACATGAGATGCAATCTGGATGGTAGATGGAATTTATTTGCAATCATGATTGCTTGAGCTTATATAAAATAATGTGAAATGCAACATGAACATAAGTGTCAATAAGGACTTGCATGGTAATGAAGGTGGATGGTAGGCACATTGTTGATGTAATGACAAGTAATTTCCCTATAATAATTATAAAATTAAGGGAAGATGGGTGTGAAGCTGCACCTATCAAGAACCATTGGTATCCTGAGAAGAATAGGAGATGGAAGGTAAATATTTGCACAACTAAAATCATAGGTCATAGGTCAGGTATGAATGCAATGCAACAAAATTGATCATGAAATGCAATCCTAATGCAATTTTCCATTCTTGGAGCACTGATTTTTGCTATAGCATAAGACACGAGGTGCCAGGGTATGTGAAACCAAGGTAAGTTAGAGTTTGATGCATAAACAAACACATCAAACAAGGAGGCTATCCCAACACCCCAAAGTTACGAAGACTTTGGTCGGGCCAGGCATTGGGATAACTACAAGCACAAAGGGATGCCCCAACATAACACAAGATCTTAGGGATCTTGGTGGCTACTACGTGGGACAACCCAGAAGAAAATAACAAAGCCAAAAGATCAAGATATGTCCCTATGTTAACCAATCGAAACACACCATAATATGATAGATCATGATGACCTTGAAAAGTTGTAATAGGGAGCTCAAACGATAAACAAAAGCCAAAAGCATCAAAAGATCACAATCAATTTCAAACATCCTTTTCCATAGGATCAAAAGGGATGGATGGGGTTGATGAGGTCTGTTAGGAAGGATGCATCTTCTTGAGACCGGAAATGGAAACTAAACTAAGATGACCCATATGACATAGGATATTCGATACCAATCAAATCTCCTGATACTAGAGGATCCCATTTGTAAAGAACTAGCTAGATAGGGACACACTTGATGAAACAAAAAGAGACAAGACACAAGAATCACACCCTACAGACCTAGGGGCTTGAGGGCTAATCAGAGATTAGCCTTGCCTACATGAAAGTGTAGAGACCTTTTAGTTCAAGGAAAGACCATGGATAAAGGCAGAAAGAGGAAAATGGAGAGAAATGATGGATAATAAAAGACATGACAAACAAATGTCTTAGGGGAGGATCAAATGATCAACATTTCCTATGTGAAATCATAGGGGCAATGTAGTTCAAAAAATAAAAAGGATAAAAGAAAAAGGACTGACATGACAAAGTGATGAAGGACCAACAAAGGATACATGATGATGATTGACACGATGAAGGACTTTAGATGATGATGTGAGACTGACATAAGCTTAGATTAGGATTAAAAGCACATGATAGCAGATAGCTAATGTAGATTGTCCAATGCTCAATCAAAACATTCCAAGTGACCAAGGACGGGGGGCAGACGAAGTGATAGGATAAGATAGGATGTTAGGATTGGATGTGAGGATAGGATGGATTGAGACATGCAGTAACTAGGACACAAGGTAGATAATGATTAAGCTCTCTACGGATGACACTTGTTACTAGGTTTTCAGCAACCATACCTATCCAAGGTGCCGCCAAAGGTGGTTTTCACCATAGGAATAATTATTTCTCTTTACTATTTTTTGGATTTTTGAATTTTTTGTATTTTTGATAATTTTTTACTTTTTTTTTGAATTTTTCTGATTTTTGCAGGATAGGAAGACCTAGCTGATTTAGGTATAAAACCTCTTCAGGTGCATGATGTTGATAGGCTCTTCAAGGTGCTCCCCTTCAAGTGTGGCAAGGCGGTTTGACCCAAATCCATAATTTGCTATAATAACATAGGGACCCAACCAATTAGTCTCAAACTTTCCCTTCTTGTCTAGGTCTTGTTGGGTACACTAATTCTCTTTAAGGACTAGATCTCCAATGTTGAATTGGAAAGGATGGGCTGTCTTGTTGTAACTGCCCTTAAGATGATTTTGATAAGCTTGAAGATGATTGTATGCTTTGATCCTCTTTTCATCCAAGAGCTCCAACTAAGTGAGGCAAGCAACCTATGCATCTTCTTCAGTGATGAGATTCTTCAAGGATATTCTCAGGGAGGGGATCTCAACTTCAATCAGCAAGATGGCTTTGACACTATAAACAAAGGAATATGGAGTGGCACCTGTGGGAGTGTGGATGGATGTGCGGTAAGCCCAAAGGGCAGGATGGATGTGGAGGTGCCAATCTCAACCAGTGTTATTGACAACCTTTTTCAATATTTTAATCAAAGTTTTGTTAGTGGTTTCCACCTATCCATTACCTTGAAGGTAATAGGGCATGGATCACCGATGTTGGATATGGAAGGTGTCACATACATGTTTTATGACCTAGTTTTTGAATGGTTTGCCATTGTTGGAAATGATGGTGGAGGGGATTCTATATCTAAAAAGAATATGGTAAAGGATGAATTTTGATATCTGAGTACTCATTATCTAGGAGAGTGGAATGGTTTTCACCCATTTGGTGAAGTACTCAATGGCAGTGATAATGAAGGTGTGAGCATCAAAGGATGGAGGGTATATCTTGTTGACTAAGTTGAAAATCCATTGAGAAAAAGGCCATGGTGCTACGATGGGTTACAAATCCTGAGCAGGAGCATGTATCAGATCTGCATGTTGTTGACAAGGTAAACACTTCTTGAAAAAATCACAAGAGTCATGCTCCAATGTAGGCCAATAGTAACCAGCCCAGAGAATATTTTTAGCTAAGGCCATGCTATTTGAGTGGGCCCCACAAACACCACTATGTACTTCTGTCAATGCAGTGTGGCTTCAACTTTGTTCAAACATCGAAGAAGACTTCCATCATACCCACGATGATAAAGAGTATCACTTACGATGGTGTAATGGGATGTTCGCTGAATGAATGAATTGCATTGATTACGTGTAAGGTCAATAGGTAGGATGTTGTCGTGGAGATAGGCATAGATATCATGATACTATGGGGATGTAGGACCTACAATTTCTTACACCATCTCATTCTCAGGGATGTCGTACACAGTGATTAAGAGTTGTTCAACTAGGAATTCACAGTCAATTCGATCCTTGGGCATGTTAATTAAAGAATGAATTGTAGCCATCATATCAACAGCATTGTTTTGTACTCTGGGAATCTAGTCAAACTGAATAAAGGTGAAATACTTTTTGAAATCGTCTACCATGCATTTATAAGGAAATAACTTATCATATGTTTTTAGAAACTCATCATTAACCTACTTGATGACTAATGGTGAATCGCCAAAGACTCTGAAGTGAGTGATGTTCCATTTGATTACAATTCTAAGGCCACTAAGAAGAGCTTTGTATTCAGCTACATTGTTTGTGCATGGAAAATCCAATTTGAATGACTTTGGGATATAATCACCTCAGGGGGTGACAAACAAGATGCCTGCCCCCGATCTGTTATGTGTATACAACCCATCAAAGAATAGTGTCCATTTGGTTGCTTCTACTATTGAAAAGACCTCATTAGGAAATTCTATTACCAAAGGATGTGCATCGACCGGGGGAGCATTGGCTAATTGATCTACTATTACCTACCTTTTAATAGCTTTATGGTTCGCATATTCTATATCAAATTCACTTAGCAACATGACCCATTTAGCCATACATCCAGTCAAGGTTGTTTTGGATAACAAGTAATTAAGTGGGTCAACTTTTGATTTTAACTTTGCTGGATGACTGAGCATGTAATGTCTGAGCTTCTGTGAATAAAAAACTACAACTAAGTAGGCTTTCTCCATTGAAGAATAGTTGAGCTCATAGCTGACTAAGTTTCAACTGATATAGTAGATCGCTCACTCTCTGGATGACTCATCATGCTATGCCAACAATGCCCCCAGTGCCACTAAAGTAGCTGAAATGTACAATAAGAGTTGCTTCCTTAGGATTAGAGGCATAAGGATAGGAGGATGAGCCAAATATTCCTTTATTTTTTCAAACCCCTACTAACACATGGGATCCCACTTGAAGGATGTATTCTTTTTTAGGAGGTCGGTAAATGGTTGACACTTGTCAGCCAACTACGCTATGAACCTTCTAATGGATTGTAGCTTACCCTAGAGACTCCTTAAATGTTTCAGATTGTGAGGAGGAGGCATGCCCATAATTTATTTGACCTTGGTTGGATCCACTTATATACCTCCCTTGGAGACAATGAAGCCAACAACTTTTCAGACGTAACCTCGAACACACACTTTTTCGAATTCAGGTGTAGCTTGTAGTGCTCTAGATGCTCAAAAATCCTCTTTAGGATTTTAGGGTGTTCTGCTCAGTTTCTTGATTTCCTTAACAGATCATCAACATAGTCTTCCATGATGATGTGGATAAGGTAATGAAAGATGACTGTCATTGCACATTGGTATGTTGTGCCTGCGTTCTTAAGACTGAAGGACATAACATTTTAATAGAATGTACCCCAAGGTGTGGTAAAGGCTATCTTATGTTGATCTTCAGGGAACAATTTTGATTTGATTATATCTAGAGAAACCATCCATGAGGGATAGCATCTCGTGTCATGCAGTTAAATCAACTAAGATGTTGATGTTTGGCAAGGGGAAATCATCCTTAGGATAGGCTTTGTTGAGGTCTCTGAAATCTGTATAGACCCTATCATTCCCATTGGGCTTGGCTATGGGAACTATGTTGGATATCCACTCGTATTAGTCTATAGGTCTTATGAAATCAGCTCCTAACAACTTCTCCAATTCCTTCTTGACTAGTAGAGTAGCTGGCAGATGCATTTTTTGGAGCTTCTATTTAATCGGTTTTGCATCAGGACGCACATCTAGATGGTGTACGACCAAAGCAAGATCTAATCCTAGCATGTCTAAATAATTCCCATGCAAAATTTATTTTTCCTTCCTTGAGAAGTTGAACAATATTAGAGTATTCTTCGTTTGATAGTGATTTGGCTACATATGTGATTTTGGGATCCTCTTCAATTCCCAAATTTACTTCTTGCGTTTCCTCAATTAGAATGGATGATCATTCAAACAGTTGTGTTCCCACAAGGGGAAGATGAATGTACCCATCTTCCAGCGCCTCATGGAAGCTTTCACTGTTAGATACATCTTTTATTTTGACTTTTTTTGAGTCAAGAAGTGCCTTAAGGAGGTTTTCACTAGGTGACCCTTTTTGATTTTGATTTTTCTTCTTTTTGTGACTACGACATTCATCTTCCCCCAATCCCATGAGATGTACATATGTATCCACTGAGGGAAGCGAGTTGATTGGTGTGCTTTCACGTAGGTCCCAGTGTATGAGTTCAGGATGCCAAAGGGAAAGGATGATGGTGTAGATGGATAGACATTCGAACATGGAGGAAAGGTCTACATGATCTACATCATCATACGTGTGTATGATACACTCTTCCTTTGGTATGTCTTCTAAAATACCACCATCAACACTAATGGTATAAGAAGTACTAGTCGATGCTACATGACTGTTTTTCTTTTTATCATAGCCTAAACCTGAGTTTCTTGGACGTATGGAAGTGTCTATTGGATACTTTCTTCCTAGCTCCTCTGGACCAAGACCTCCCACCTAATAATTATATTTCTCAGTGTACTTAGAGGGCCAAGGATACATTTCTTGAAAATATTCCTTTAGGGGAGGAGTAGGCTTGGGTTCTTCATGATATATCCACTGGCTTCTATCATCTTCATGTGCATCTTGTGGCAACACAGGAGATACATATAAGTACTGGTTCCCACATTTTTAGAGCTCAAGGTAACTATCTTTTATTCTTCCTTTGGTGTGGACTTGGAAGGTTTCCATATGTATGTGGTGAAGGTGGCATGGTTGCCACATTCTGAGAGGTACACATTTCATACTCACCACATCCCTTGTCAATGATCTGGACCTTAAAAATAGTGGAATCAAATGTAGAAGGTGGAACAGATGAGGTGGTGGGTGATGGATTGGATGAAGATCCTTGAGGGGGCCCCATTTCCACTCCCGAGCAATAATGAGAGTGAGGAAATGAAGCTTCAAGTGAGCAGCAATATTCAAATGGTTGGGGATCAAATTGTATTGTAACTTCCATCCCATTGAATGGGAACTTCAAACATTAATGATATGTGGATGGGACAACTTGCATGGCATGGATCAATGGTTGGCCAAGGAGAAGATTGTAGGGGAGGTCTAGATCAAGGACATGGCAAGTGGTATATTGTACAACTGGGACAACTTGAATTGGAAGATAAATAACCCCTTCAGAGTCTCTTTCTACATTGTCATAAGCCTTTATAGTGGTAATCTAATTACTTAAATTAGCATGGGTATATCCTACCTACTTTATGAACTTTAATGTGCAAAGATTAAGAGTAGAGCCATTATATATTAGGACCCTTTTTACTTTATGTTGGAAAACAAGGACTTCTATTTGGAGGGCTCGATTATGATTGGAGTTGATGGAAGGCATGTCATTTTGGCTAAAACCTAACTGGCAGGTTGATGAAAGATGTCCCACTAGAGCTTGAAACTATGTATGGTCGATGTCATTAGGGACACGGGCCTCCTACAAAGCCTTGGTTAAAATTTCTTGATGCACAGGAGAATATTTTTGAAAATCTAGAATAAATATCTATGCTGCAGTCTTCCCTCAGTGATCAAGGATGTTATACTAAGAGTTCACATAAGGGGATTGGGCTATCGTGGAGGCTCTAGGAATAGTGATGCGAGTGCGACAAGTTGTGACAACACATTGGGGGTCTTTACCTTTTACGTGTATCATAGACACACATGGTTCTGCCTGGCGAATATGCGTAATGAGACCCTCATAGTTAAAAGGGACATTCTTGTAAGTGACTCTATTTGTGTTATTATCCTGGTTGTTATTGTTACTGGATCCAAGATTTGTGATGGACATGCTAGGACCTTGGTTATGCTTTGGGAAAGTATTTTGATATATTTGCAATTGAGCATTGGATGACGAGGCCTAGTCGGCATCCACGTGGATATCTCCTCGATCTATAAGATCTTGGACATACGTTTTTAGACCTTGAAATTTGTTAGTGGAATGACCTTTAATCTTGTTAAAATCACAATACTCATTTTCTTTATACTAGGTGGGTTTAGGCTTGGACTCATCAAAAGGTTTGGTCATAGGATAGGTGATTGGGTAATTAACTTGCAACAACCTATTGAAGAAAACGCTCAAGGGTTCTCCTAGTTGAGTGAATTGACATTTACCATTCCCTTGGTTGTTTTGATTGAACTGTTGAGGGGGATTAGGTGCCCCCTATGGCATAGATATAGAAATGGGAATTGATTTTTGTGGAGGGGCTTACTATTTCCTCTAGGAGGTATTGGCCACCTTAACATGTTTGGTGTCAGTGACACCATCATTGACCGCATTCTTGTTTTTATTCCAGTAACGAGATTTGTCCTTGTCGGAGTTATGTAGTTTGACTTTCCCTTTGGTGACAAGTGCTCACTCAATGATGGGACCCTTTTTGAATAAAATTTACAAAAGTAGTGATGCAATGAATATTGAGAGCTTGCGCCATTTTAGGATGAGCATTAGCCACAAATAGGGTTACCATTTCTTTCTCGCTGGGAGGGGATTTCATACAACTAGCTACTACTTGCCACCTTTGTAGGTATTTAGCAAAATTTTCTCCTTCACGTTGCTTCTCCTTTAGGAGGTCTAAAGTATCAATGTCTTTCTCCATGTTAAAGGAGAACTATCTAACAATTTGTTTAGAAAGATTGGTAAAAGAAGAAACTATCCCCTTCTTAAGACCCATAAACCAATCTAAGGCTGGTCCTCTTGATCTCCTTGGGAACAGGTGCAGGAGATAGTTGTCACAGTGTTGTACAACTTGACATTGTGCGTAGAATTCCTGCAAATGGGATTTTGGATCTTTAGTTCTTGTATACTTGTCGAACTTGGGTATCTCAAAATTCTTTGGAAAGGGGACAAGTGAAATCAAAGAGTCAAATAGATAGGGACAAATCTCCTCAAATTTGAAAGATTTCTTGGACTCACCTACTTGTAAGTCTTTCAATGTAGCTTTGAGCTCCTCTAGATCTTTATTGGCAGGTGGAGCTGGGTTAGATGGATTGGGTTGATTACAAGGTAGATATTATTGGTAGGATGATGACGGGGCAGAAGCATTTTGATCATAAGCTAGTGAAGGTGTAGGTGTTTGTTGATATTGATTAGCGTATGTGAGTTATGGTTGCAGATTGACATAAGGTGGATAGGAGGATGACAAATTTTTATAATATGCAGTAGAGGTTGCTTGTTGATAAGGTGGTTGTTGTTGATAATATGAAGTGGATAGGGCACCCTGTGGAGCTTGGTAGTACAAAGATGTGGGAGCGCCTTGTTGTGATGACAGTTGCTGATAGTACAAAGTGGATGGAGAACCCTATTGATAGGGAGGTTGTTGTTGAGTGTAGTATGGATTGGATTGGTAGTTATACACAACATCTGGCTATTGTGTGGTATATGGAGGTAGTTGTGGATTGGAGGTTTGATGGTAAGGATTGGAATGTGATTGCGAAGGGTTGGTATGGGGTGGCAGTGGAGATCCTAGTGGATTCAGATTGGGATTGGATGGAGAAACATAAGTGGTATATGTGCTTGATGGATGATAAAGGTATTGTGTGAGGGCATTGCATTGTGTTTGTGTGGGAACGTGCATGTGCGGTTGCTATTGTGGTTGTTGGTAAGGAGGGAAAGATGGGATGTGTTGTTGTTGTGGGATTACCATGGAGGCATAGTGGGGTGGTTATTGAGGGTGTGATGTAGCCTGAATTGCCTGATGAGGAGGCAATGTAGGAATGGTAGCATGCTACTATGGGATTGGAACATTCTACTATGGAATGTTTTGTTGCAGAGGTTGTTGATGATGTAGTTGGTATGGGATGGAAACGATATTGGTATGTTGTGGTGGCGCTTGCGGGGGGATAGTAGTATGTTGTGGCGGTGCTTGTGAAGCAGTGGATTGATGAGGATTAATGGGGGGTTGTTGGAATGTAGGAGTGTTACCTTGAGGTGGTGATAGGAGATTACCTATGGGTATAGGTCTTGGTGGTGGAATCGATGCAAGAAAGGGATTTCCCCTAGTGTTGACGGGTGGTTGACCAAGATGTTGAGGTGGGACAGGTGGAGCAGACATAATGTTCAGTGTCATGACATATGATGAGGATTAACAGGGGGTTGTTGGAATGTAGGAGTGTTACCTTGAGGTGGTGATAGGAGATTACCCATGGGTATAGGTCCTGGTGGTCGAATCGATGCAAGAAAGGGATTTCCCCTAGTGTTGACTAGTGGTTGACCAAGATGTTGAGGTGGGAGAGGTGGAGCAAACATAATGTTCAGTGTCATGACATAGGAATAAGGGTCATTAGGATTAGGTTGTATTGTAGAGGCTGCTGATGGGAGGTGGGGATAATTGGAAAATTGATGTATCATGGCATTTTGGAACTCAGGATGATACCAATTCTCTATAGGTGCACCTTCTAGGACATACAAATTTCCTAGAATGTTTTGTGAAGGTTGTGGGTCTTGAGGCACTAGAGGGGTCTGGGTGTTGGTGTATTGTGACATATCAAAGTTGGGTGGGGGTTTGACTCCTTTCATGATTAGCGTAGCAAGAATCTTATCCCCATGATTGTTGAGGAGGTGATCTATCATTTGAACATTAGCGAGATTTCTTAGGTATTCATCAACAATGACTTTAGGCTGATTAACCATGTTCTCATCTCCAGGTGGTGAGGTGTTTTGAATGTTAATATTGGATTGTGATGAAGCATCGTTATTGGGATCTTGTGGGACGTTTGTACCATTATTAGGATCTTGAGGGATATTAGGCTAGGTTCCTTGATCTTGTTGTTTTTCCATTTGCTTCTTTGCTTGTGATCGGGTTTGCATGGGCATGAAAATGCAAAACTACTAGGTGGACTAAGATGTGACTAGACTCTGAGATGCAATGTAAAGATGACCTAAATAGGGATGAAGGGATTGATTAAGGATTGATTAAATTGTATGAGGGATCTATAGATTGGATGATCGGATATGAATATGATTAGATTAAATTAAGTATGGATATGATTGGATTTGATTGGATAGGATTGATTGATAGGATTAGATGATGGATCAAGATTGGTTGATGAAATGACTAACAAGATTAGATGATGGATGATGTAAGGGATTCTAAACCAAGTTCAAAAATCACCCTTGGTGACTTAAGGTGTTGAGTGTTCAGATTAAAGGACAAATAGATGGTTACAACATCAAATCCACCTTGAGATGGAAATGGATTGATCAGGCTAAGGATGATGACTTACAACACAGAGTCCACCTCAAGAAGGAAGTGGATTGATTAGGCCAAAGATGATGACTAAATTAGGACAAGTGACAATCTTAAGTAGATGTGTAGGATGAAAATCAAATTCAAACACCTAGGTCAATTTGGATAATAACCTCTAAAACAAAGTTTAGGGAATTTGGATTGAGAAAAAGATGATGGATGTGCAATCTAGAGTTATTCTAAGACGTACTTATATGATGCAGGTGATGAAAAAATGACCCTTGGAAAATGAAAATGGACTAAAGTGTGAACTATGAGCAAATGTCAAGGTTTTAGGTGCCCAATTGATTAACCCTTTGGATTTTGAATGAGAAACAAATATATAATCACCAAACTAGAGTGCAGTGTCACCTGTTCAGGGGGCAAGTCACCTATCTCAAGGTCAAGGTCGCCTATCTTCTGGGAAAGGTTGCCTGTCTTCTGCAGGTCAAGATTGCCTATCTTTTGGGAATGGTCACCTATCTTCTAGGTAAGGTTGCCTATCTGGAGGTCAAGGTCATCCAACTAGTTTTTGGACTATTCTAAATCAGAAAAGGGGTCAAACGGGCTATCAAAATGGGCAAATGGTCCTAATAAATGAAGAAATAGACTCGCTAGATGATGGAATCAGTTCCCACATGGTGAAAAAAGTTCCCTGAATGATGAGATGGGTTCCCCAAATGGTGAATCGAGTTCCCTAAATGATAAAATGGGTTCCACGAACGATGAAACGGGTTCCTCGAATGATAAAATGGGTTCCCTGAATGATGAAACGGGTTACTCAAATGATGAGACAGGTTCCCCAAATGATAAAATAGGTTCCTTGAATGATGAGACGGGTTCCCCAAACCATAAAATGGGTTCCTCAAACGATGAACTAGGTTCTCAGAACATGAGAACTGAATCTTAGAATGAGGAAAAGGATGCAAAAAATGGGAAAAAGGACTATGAAATGATTGAATAGGAGGTGGGACTGACTGTTTAGAGTGTAAAATCACCCAACTATGAGGTAGGGTCACCCAACTTAAGGTCAAAGTCACCCATCTTGATGAAACAGGCATATTTGCTAGGTTGTTTGACTGAAAGTGACTTGGACAAAGGGAAGAATTGCCCCTCTTGAGGGAAAGGTCACCCCTGTTGAGGGCGGGTTCACCCTTTTTGAGGGCAGGGTCACCCCTGTTTAGGGAAGGGTCACTGTGTTAGTGAAAGATCAGAAATTCTGACAGAAACATGCTAGAAAATGATTGAGACGGAGGTAGGTTCACCTCTGTTGAGGGAAAGGTCACCCCTATTGAGGGCAAGATCACATCTATCAATAGACCTAAACTTGACTTAGGTAAAATGGCTATGGAAAAGGATATAAAACACAACAAACAACAAGTAGAAGATAAGGCTAACTTGACTGAACCAAAATTCAATGGTTTTGCACAAAAAAGATAGTTCAAACAACACAATCCTAAGATTAGTATGAAGGGTATGACCAACACGGTACTCTAACTAGGCTGAACAAGGTGATCTAGGGAGTCCTCGATATATGCACAGTACGTGAGGCACAACTGTGAATACCAGACCATCACAAGCATGAGTCAGGAACCCCAGTGAGGTACCAAAGGCTCAGACCAACTCTTCACGTCTATCTAGGTATCACCCTAGCTTCGAGCTCTGCCAAACACGACGTGACTAGATTGGGGAAATTTTTTAGCTCTCCCCCCTTTATATACCCTACTGATACACGTGGTTGGGATTGTTCCTTGGGGTAATGAAATCCCCTAGTAGGTCCCACTAAAAAGAGAACACTAACCATTTTTAGCTACTCTCTAGGCTCACATGAAGTACAAGGGGAAAGCTTGAACGGTCTAGTGTCCCTTAGGTAACACAAAGGACTAAGTAAGCTACAATTTCTCTTCACCCAAGATTTCCAAATGGTGCAAGGATCAGATACATCAATAGCTTACCTGAAAAGCAAAGCACACAATATATTAACTCCCTCCTACTTAAAACTATGTGCCTAACTAGTATGAAAAATGAAAGACAAGTAATCTAACTAATAACTTGGCTTATTTTCCCTGTAAAAATACGTTAGAAGTTTATCCTACGGTCTTCTACAAGTGTAAAGTAGCTACACAAATTTTAGTAAAAACTAACACAATCACTAACAGGACAAGTTAGGAGGTCGGTATTAATAAAAAAACATAGAACAGACTCTGGAAATGAACTTTAAACACTATTTTTACCTCACATATGCCTCTATTAGGGTAGGGTCGCCCCTATTTAGGGAAGGTTCATCCTTGTTAGGGTAGGGTCGCCTTCCTTGATAAAACAAGGAGTAAAATTTGCTTCTATTTTTCAAATGGGCAATCTTGTAAGGGTAGGGTCACCTCTCTTCAGGTTAGGGTCACCTATCTTGGGGTAGGGTTGCCTATCCTAGGGTAGGTTCACCCCTGTTTAGGGCAAGATCGCCCTTGTTGAGGGTAGAGTTGTCTTTGTGTAACCTGAACCTGCAAGATATTAAACAACAACAAACATGAAAGAAAAGGACCCATTTTTGGGTCCCATCGGGTGTGCCATAAATGTGTGCAACATTATTTACCTAGCCTAAAAGATGCAAAATAGAAAACAAAAGGAAGAAAACAACACTTCAACACCTCAAGATTGGGCTACATTGAACTTAAACAAAATAAAGATAAGAACTAGATTTATACTTTGTCTAAGTTGATCTTCTTGTTTGGTCCTTTGATTGTTGATGAATGTATGCTCCTTGATGGAAAAAGTGCTAAAATGATATGAAAAGTGATCTACATTGCAAGATGAATGCAATGAAAGATGTGGGTATTTGAGTGGATGAGAAAAATGAATGCAAATGTGAGCTTGAAGTGCAACAATGGAGGATGAATATGCAAGTGCTTGAGATTGCTTGAAAATTGCTAGAGAGAGTAGAATGATTGAAGGCTTGAATGCATAATGTGTGTCGTGTTAAATGAGAAGATAAATCTTCCATATTTAGAGGAGAATTCTCTAGAGAATTCAACAGTCAAGATTTAGCCAACATGTCCAAGATGAAGGGCTATTGTGAGTTAAGGAATCAAAAGCCCTCACATCTTTCCATGTGAATATGAGATGGAAACAAGGACAAATGAGTTGGAAAGAGTACAAGTGAGTTGGAGGTACTTGCAATATTTCCTCAAAAAGGAAATTTTTGTCCCCAAGTGGGAATGACGTTGACATGTGAGGAATTTTAGAATTCCTCACACATCATCATGGGGAAGAGAGAAGTGGTTGGGATAATAAATGTGAATTTTAAATTCACATGAATGGGAGTATCTTATTGATAAGACATAGCTCCCAAAAGTAGGAATTTGACCCATATGAGTGATGTGACTTCTCAAGGATCCTCATGGGGAAGAGAAATGCATTGAATGAATAAATGTGAATTTTAAATTCACATGGGGAAGAGGTGATGTCCAAATGGAGAAAGTGATAACGAAGGTTGACTTGGAGGACATACCAGAAATATCATGTGATTAGATTAAGGTTGTGTAAATAAATGATTAAGAAGACTAATGACAGATTAGAGGCAAGTTGCAAAAGTTGGAGGATGTGACATTAATCCTTGATTAAGGGTTTGCACATCCTAATCATGGATTAATTAAACTAATCTAGATTAGAAGAAGATTATGGAGGATGTGACAAGCAGAGAGAAAAGAGGGAATTTAAAATTGATTTAAATTCAAATGGTCACATAACTAATTAAATAAATTGATGTATTTATTTAATTTAGAGAGGAAGGGATGAAAGGGTAAAGTATTTAATTATGAAATTAAATACCTTAGGAACCTTAGGCAAAGGGGTAATATTAATTAATTAAATAATTTAATTAATACTTATGAGATAGACAAATAAAGGAGATAGGTTTGACCATATGGGAGTGGTCAAATTTGGATGTCTACAAGGATATAATATAAATTGTCTTATTACTATCAATAGAGTGCTTTTGACATCCAATCTAGTCAAAATATCTATTAATGACATGTTATAGAATTGTAAGAATATATTTTCTATAATAATAAAACAAAATATGGAAATCCTGTCAAGTACCTTAACAATAATAGATCAATAGTAAACTATTATTACACATGGATAATTTTGTTAGAATGTTTAATATGTTACACTAATATCTATTTATTTTAGAGATTATCTCCCCATGGAAAACTTTGACATGTCCCTATATTTGAGTCTAAGATAATCTATAAATCATATCCTATAATTTTTTTTATTCATTTCAATATCATATTTTTAAATTTTAAGGTTTGAAGTAGTCTTAGGACCTATGGGTTATGGGCCAAAAACATAACCTAGGCTAGACTTAGGTAAATCTAGATGTTGATTTTTAAAAGAATGATTGTATTAGCTTTATCATTGAAAATCATTTTCCAACTTTATAGAATAAACCAACTAAAAAATATCTCTTAGGAGTATAATTATCAAGATCATAACATAGAAATAAAAAATACATTAGAGAACCCATAAATTTTTTCGAATATGCATCACAACAAAAAAAAGATCATTGCATATCCTTGACTACAAATATAAATCCTTTAAGTTTAATCCAAAAGAAGTTCCTATGTACTAAAAGGCTACATCCTAAAAAATTTAGGTAATAGACCCATCAAATTAGATGATAGATTCATATCAACTAATAAAATATATGCACTATTGACCATTATAATTTTAGTAAATGAACAAGTTAAAGACACTGTAGCAAAAGAAAATAGCAAGAAAGCAATAGATTAAAGAAAATTCAAAGAAAAATAACCTACATTAACAACAAAGCACAAAGGAAAGCTCAAACATGAAACAATCTTACCAAGCATCAATATAACTCCATGATTCATCTTTGTTGTCCTTCTCCATTTCACCTTTGAATGATATTTTCCCACAGATTTTTTAGTATTTTTGCAAATATAGCCTCAATATATGTGATTAATGACGAAACATCGAAGATTCAAACAAGTTTCTCTCAAAAGTCATAAGATTTTGAGAGAGAGAATAATGATAAAGGATGGACAATTTATAGAAAATCGATTGTTCAAATGAAAGGTTGAGATCGAAAGTTGAATGGACGATCAAGATTAAAATTAGGTCATGAATTCAAATTAGGGTTTTGTGAGTGAAAGTTAGAACACACAAATGTATGAGAGATTAAATTAAATAATAATTTAATCTTCAGTGAAGATTGTTCGAAAATTAGAAGAATAGAATTTGCATGTCAAGTTGACAATTTGCACAAAGGAAAGAGTTTGTTCAAACACACACATTAATTAATTAATTAATTAATATTATTTAATTAATAGATGTGCACATGAAAAAGGTGGGACTAGATAACTGAATGATTAAATCAAGAAAGATTTGTTCGTTAGAAACAATATTGACTTAGAAGATAACTAGATGCTTTAATTTAGATCTTGACTCAAGTGACAATGAATAATTAGATAACTTGGTGATTATCCAATTACAGAAGAATATGCTAGGAATAATTCCTTTTATGAATTAAATGATTAATTTATTTCAACATTTTGAATTAAGGGATTAAATAAATAAGAATTTATTTAATTGAATTGAAGAATAGGTTTAGTGATAATTAGATAATTTAAAAATCATTTAATTATAGTTGAAATGTAATAAAGATAAATTAAATAATAATTTTATTTAATTTAAGGAAGGGAATAACGTTAATTAGTGACACAATTAAATAAATGATATTTATTTAATTAATTAGGATTAAACAATGGTAGAATAATTTAATTAAATAATCAAAATTATTTAATTAATAGATGGAAAGGGACTTTAGAAACATAACTAAATAATTAATATTATTTAATTATAACAATGACAATGGTGAATAATGAAGAAATTGAAGTCGCAGGCCTAAACCAATTTTTATTGTCTACATTTTGCCCCTCTTTGATACAATGTCATTTCAGCCTTGTGTCAAAGAAAATAAATCAAAGACATGCCCTAATTGTGCCCCAATGTAAAATGGGTTAAGGTATGCCCCCTCAGGAAAATTGACAAATTTTTAAAAAATTCAAAAAAATTTGGAAGTTGTCCAGATTAGTCAATTTGATGGCCAATAGTTTGATGGTGGTGACAAAAATGAGTTTTAGCTTGATTTGATAGGTCAAATGGTCATTAGAAGTTGGAAAAATGAGCATCCAATAGACAAGGTTGTGAAAGAATGCCACCAAAAACCCTACATATAAATTGTAAATTGGTGAGAAACCAATTCATTTTCTCATACCAAGTTTAGAATTTTTGAGTTTTTTTCTCTGGACTCCTAACAAAGATGTCTCTTGTTCCTCACACTCATCATCATGCCTACCGCATTCAGAAATTCAGACGACTTGTTGATGCTGACCCCCCAGTACGTAGTTGAGAGCCAACTTAATTTTTTTTGTTTTCACACGCTTTTTTAGGAATTTATATTGTATTTTTTTGAATGCATTGATGTATAAAACACCACATATGCATGCATGTTCACCACATGTGTATGCAAAATTCCACATTTGTGTAATCACTTTTAGGCTAGAATAGGTCATTTTAATGAAAATACACATTTGTCAATTTATGCACTGCATGTGTATGTTTGCATTGCATATATTTAGAACAGTAACTCATTTAATTTTCTGCAATGCATTTGATTTTTTTGTACACATTTTACTGTTGACTGGTTTTTTTAATGAGTATTGTTAATGATTGAACACATGTGTTTAGATGAAACACATTTGCATAATGGAATGATGCATTCGATGTTTTGCAATGCATTTGAAAAGTGGAATGACACATGTGAATTTATGCAACACATTTGCTAGAAAGTGACACATTTGTCTGTCATGTGTTGCTTTATTTTGCTGACAAAAGATATTAGTGCAGGTTTTTCTCGATCTTATATATACCCGAGAGTCCAGACCTCTGACATTTGAGTTGTGGGTTCGACTATTGAGCATAGAGAGATGGTTTCTATGGCATCTAGGTTTACATCATGTTACATTTGTGCCCACTATTTGGGAAAATCAAGGGTTGTTAATCGCACTCTGTGAGAAGTGGCATTCAAAGACATCTTCATTTCATCTACCTATAGGAGAGACTAGTGTCACACTTGAGGATGTTTATAGGATTCTTAGACTGCCTATTAGGGGTGAGAGGGTACTGTATGATACCTAGAGAGGGTTCAATGAGCTATCCTATTTTTATGTGCATAATGACATTAGCGAGCTAGGGATAGAGCTTTATGAGATTAGGTGGCATGTGTTAGCGGATAAATATGATAGGTTTGATTGTTTATTGTGTACATTGATTAGGGGGTTTGTCTTTCTTGACCATCGAGGTCATGGATTTCTTGTGGTATGGGGGGAGATGCTAGTAGGCATGTTTGAGAGACAGGTAGTGTATGCATGGGGACCATGTCTACTTGCTATGTTGTACTTCCTTCTACATGAAATAGTCTATAGAGCGGCACAATTGATGAGCTATGGGACCACGCTGCTGATGGTATGGGCATGGGATCATATTTCCAGATTTTGACCACCAATTATGACTAATCGATAGCAAGGAGCTCCTTATGCCTTATGTTATTTGGGGGCTAATACCTAGATACATGTTCGAGATACAAGATACTATAGACATGCCATAGACACCATGGTACAGTTTACTTGGAGACCCTATTTGGATTTAGCATGATGGCCGAATGAGGACATACACCTACTGTTATGTAGATAGACATAGTATTTGATCAAGAGGATAGTTTTGAGAGTGCACATTGCTAGATAGGGTTTTGAGGCAGTTTGGAGAGGTTTAGGATGAGCCTCGAGGGTGAGCAGAGTTTGCACAATCATCTAGGGAGGTGACTCTATGGGGAATAAAGATTCTAGTGGTGACCACAGAGGTGGACATTAATGCCCTACAACTAGTTTAGTGGGGATGGAGAGGTGGAGCAATAGATCTAGGCACTACTAATACATATGATACTTGGTGGGTGAGACATAGGCCAGTACCCTTGACTGATCCAGAGCTGGATGCACCCATTGAGAGACACAAGACATGACCCATAGGTAGATGGGGTGGGAGATGTGGAGGTTGTGGTAGGGGTGGTGGTTGGAGGAGTGGTGGTGGTAGGAGAGGTGGTGGTCGAGGTCGTAGAGGCCGAGGTCCATAGTTGTCACCAGTCCAAGAGGAGGAGAGAGAGGGAGAGTAGGATATCCCTATGTTGGAGGTTGGAGGTGGAGCCAAGGATGACATCGATATTGAGATTGGCAGAGAGGAGCATGCACCAACATAGGATATTGGAGGTGACCATGCTGTGGAGGAAATTGTTGGAGAGTAGGATATAGATGCTCTTGGTTTACTGGTTGGATACCAGGATGATGAGGAGGAGGAGATGAGGGATGATGAGAGAGATATCTAAGACAAAGTTATAGAGGAATAGGATATGGAGATGGAGGATCATCCCAGACAAGATGATATAGGCCCTATTAACTAGAGATTATCAGATTTATAGGCTAGGGTGGAGTCTTTGGAGGAGAGAGTCTGAGCACTAACATGAGAGCAAGACTCTATATAGATGGAGAGGGACATGGTAGTGCTTGATCTAGAGACCAGGTAGAGGCTCAGAGGTAGGAGACTGAGTAGAGATTCACAGAGCTACGAACCCTATGTATAGGACCTATCGAGGCTTTTTCTCGTGAGTTGTTCAGATCTGGTGAGCGGAAGCGATACTACAAAGATCTATATGAGTAGGAGGTACCTCCTAAGAGACAAGCTCCTAGTTACTTTCAGGCACAGAGCAACAAATATTAGACCAGGACACACATTAGGGCAGTGAACATAGAGGGGGTCAAGGGACCTCGCAGATTAGGGCCATATGACAGGCCACCTTCAACACACTAATCATTAGGGTCTTGGGGCCAATCACCTACACATTCATCTCATGAGAGTAGTGGGGATTCTACCTAGGGAATTCTTATGATATTTATTTTGTAGACATTATATTATGATCATAGAGCCAGCGAGCTCCATTTGAGACATACATCATGACATTTATACTATGACATTTTGAGCGATCTATATATACGATTTTGGTGGCTATTTATATGATATATAGTCCTCTATATGATTATGTAGTGTTTATTTGATATGTACATGTTATGAATGCCATGGTATTTACTCTATCATGTTCATGCAACCTATTATAATATATATGATTCTACATGATGATCTATGCATTTATTTTTATTTATGAATGTCATCTATGATTTCTATGTTCATGATGATGAGATGCACATGTGATGTATTATTTATTTACAATGATATCTACATGTATTATGTATATATAGATTATGATGATAAATGAATAACATGTCATGGATTCCTAAATGCTATGGATGCCTATATTTTTGTGTTTTCTAATGCAACATATATGTATGATATGTATATGATGTCTCTAACATGAATGAAAATGAAGGATGCCTTATATTTTTGTGTATTCATAGGGCTCTATCATGATGCAAGAAAGAAGAAATGTTAATACGAAAAAAGATGAAAATTAAAATAGAAGATATGGATGTTAGTTCATAAATCTTTGATATCAGAACCTTCAATATTTCATCGACACATAAAAGGCTTTGCACTTAAATAATCATTGGGTGTTAACTAACACAATTGAACAATAAACACCATGATATTCATGAGATAGACTGTGGTGTGTAAGGTCATCCACCTGCTAACAACAAATAGTCACAGATAAGGAGTGTCTTGACTCATACTAAGGGCCAAGTTGCCCTAGTATTTTTGTCCAAAAAAACCACATACAACAAACAAATAAAAGACCAGTCATGAGACATCATTGCTCCTCTAAATCCTTCATGGGACATCCTTGAGGAAACTAGTAACATGACTCAAAAACCAAATTAAAAGACAATTGATAAACAACAATCAAAGAAACAAGTCCTGATACATTGTTGCTTGTCTAAATCCTTCATGGGACATCCTTGAGAAAGCTAGTAATAGGACCCAAACATAAAGTCATATGAAAAGATAATATAAACAAGATATAATGTCAAAAGCTAGTAAAATATTTTCCAAAATTTGATCTATTTGTTTGATTGTTTGATTGATTGATATAGCTTGATTTTAGGAGGAAAAATACCATATAAGACATTGAGTCTAATTTTGATTTTTGTGACTATCTGTATAAGGCATGGCAAAAGCCTAGTTTTAGAAAGACATGTTTCATATAAGACATTGAAGTCTGATGCCATTGATGTGACAACCTATTGTAAGGCTATGATGATTGTTTTCCTAATGTCTATTTCAAGGAAGGATAAATCCTATAGAAGACATAGGTTAGTTGTTTTGATGATGTTTGTTTCCAAGAAGGACACATCTTGTAGCAAACATAAGTTTCAATTGTTTTGTTTCCTTTTTTGGAAATTCATTTGATTTGACTTGATGAAATTGTTGACTTGTTTGTCTTGTTGGTGCATGACTTGATGTGATGTGCTGACAATTTGAATTTGTTTGTGAACCCTAAAGGACTGACCTAGTGCAGCCTCGAGGGCTCATCGATTGATGGCCTTTCCTACATTATACACGCAGAGACTTCGTAGTTTGACTAGACTTTGACAAGACAAGACTGATTGAACAAGAGTGATTTAATTGAAAACATTTGATGTGTGTGATAGTGAATGTGATAAACCCTAATGGAATGACATGGTGCAGCCTTAGAGGCTCATTGATTGATGGCCTTGCCTATGTTATACATACAAAGACCTCATAGTTCAACATGATGAATGAGATTGTCATATATAAAATGAATTGAATTATGATTTTGTACAAACAAACCTAAAAGGATTGACTTAATGCCTCAGGGGAACATCGAGACACTAACTCATTTGATTGCAAAATCCGATGAAAATTTTCAATGAAAGATGGATAATTAGATGTATTGTCGGGTACTAGTGATATTTAATGTGTAATTTTCATTTTTTTTAAATTTTATCCCTGATAACCTTTTTTTTTTTGAAATTGTGAAAAAGAGTTTTCATCAAAATTTTGACGAACATGTGAAGTCAAAATTGAGACCGACATAAATAAAAAGTGAGCTCAACTATTTATTGCAACATCATTTTGTGATACTTATGAATTTGCTCTGCTTGCGAATTTGCTATACTTACGATAGTTTGTGGAGAACTAAGGACGATTTTCTTGGGAAAAATAAAAAAATTCAAGAAGCTATCACCAGGTTGAGGGTAGTCATTGTCCTTTCCCAAAATTCATTTGTGAAGTCAGATTTGTACTTCTAGGTTTGAAAATCATATTTTAAAGCAACATCTCATCATATTTCATTTTTAGACTTGTGCATTTTTAGAGTTGCATTTTCAGATTTTGTTATGCAAGTTCAATATTCTGATTTTAGGAGTCTAACAATTGGAAATCATAGTAAAATTATAATTTAATAAGTTTTGGAATTAGCATTTTAAAGTGTTTTTTGGGGTCATTAACTTCAGACTATCTTCTCTTTTGTAGGGGTGGTTGCATGCCAAATTTTTTTGGTGTAAAATATTAGAATTATTAGATTTTGTTACTTGTCTATGAATAAAAAATATTGGAGTGTGAGTTTGATATTTTTTGAAGATCTAAATATTTAAGCTTGGTAAAGAAAAATCATGTCAGATAATATTAGTCTAGAAAAAAATGAAGAGACACTTGATAGATTATGGGCTAGATTGAATAGAAATGGTGATGGGAAATGTTATTGTCCTTGCACTAATTGCAAGGGATTAAAGATGAGACAACTTTTAATCAAAATAGCTGAGAAACATTGTAGGCAACATGGTCACATTGAAGGGGGGCATGATTATTGTCCATTGGTAAGTTGTTCATTATATGTGTTTATATTGATTGAATTTATAAATGTTTATATCATTTTAACATTATATATATATAAAATCACTTGATCATGATCATGGTTGATTTGTGTCTATCATTATTATAAAGGTGGGGTGCCCTAGGGCACATGATATGGATTTTCATGGCCTGAAGAATGTGGTTTTGCAAGTGGATGAACATGGACCTGTGAATATCGAAGATGAAGTTAATAATCCCATGGAAGAAGATGATCATGTGCTAGAAAACACATTTGAAGATGATGGTATAAATACATTGATCTATGACACATTTAGTGGCAGAGCTGATCATGATGATCAAGATGACTTTGATGATGTTCATGACTTACGTGTACTTGAGAAGGCATATGAGCCCCTTTACGAAGGCTCCCAAACAACTCTTCTCTCTACTATATTGTTGCTGTTGAACTTGAAGGTTATGAATGTTTATCAAACGTAGCAATCTCACAGATGTTAAGGTATGTAATATATGTCATCTTTTTTCATCTATTTTAATTGTTGTTAGTTCATCACTAGTAAATAAAGGATGAAATATGTACCATTAATATTATTTATATTAACAAATTATTTTTGTTGTAGATTGATTGGTGAATTTTTGTTACCACCATCAAATATTTTACCTCACTCATACCGAGATTTATTTGGCATTATGAAAGATATCAGAATGGAGTATCAAGCAATAGATGCATGTCCCAATGATCATATTATATATCATAAACTACATGAATTTGCAACAGAATGCTCAGAATGTCATATCAGTAGATATAAAATAGATCAACTAACAAAAAAGGTGCCTCACAAGCTTCTTCATTATATTCCCATTATTCCACGTATGGAATGATTATTTAGGTGCAAAAGCTTAGCGTAATTTATGGATTACCATGCACGAAATAGAAGTGGAGATGACATTATTCAAATTCCTATAGATGGTTCTACATTTAGGGACATGGAGGAAAAATGGCCACACTTTAAAGAAGAACCTCATAATCTTAGGTCGTAATCTTAGGCTTTCATTGGCAGCGAACGGTGTCAATCCATTTGGAGAGTTGAGATCTATTTACTCGGTGTGGCCTGTTTTGGTTATCAACAATAACATTCCTCCATGGATTTCAATAAAGAGGGAGCACATAATGTTGTCAATGATTGTTCCAGGTATTTGTTTACATGAATTTTCTTTAACGTAGTAGCATCTCATTTGTCTTATTTGTTGCATAATGACTTATATTTTTTTTATTCAATAGTCATGTACAATAATTTATATATATTGCAATAAAATGGTTATAATAATTATGTAATGTTTATGTTCATTCAACTAGGTAAGTACCAAGTTAAAGATATGAATGTATATATTGAGCCTCTTATCGACGAGTTACTAAAGTTATGGAATGGCATCACTATGTATGACGTCTCTAGACCAATAGGACAAAGACAATTTCAATTCCATGCAATTCTTGTATGGAAAATTCATGATGCCCTAGGGCTAACACATTTTTGTGGTATGTTATAACATTTGACTGCACTTTAACAATATTTAATTTTATGAAGTAGATATCATGCATGTTTTTTAAATAATCTATTCATTATATATAACTATAAAAATTGACATATTTAATCCAATTATATATGATCTTGCAGGTCTTCAAACAAAGGGAAAATTTGCATGTCCAATTTGTGGTCGAAAGATGAAATCTCATCGTTCAACAAGTTTAGGAAAGTAGGTGTTTGACAAGTATAGGCACTTCCTCCACAAAAATCATAAGTATTGAACTACTGAAAAACATCTTTTCAATGGGAAAGAAGAGAATACATCAAAACAACGAAAAATGACACCTCGTTTATGGAAGTTGGAATATAATAGAATTAATTGTCAAGGTTATACATCAGATCAAATTGTTTATCTATCATATATTATATGTTTTGAATTTATATTTTTATATTGTGTTGTGTTTACTCATGCTATAATTGACAATGATTTTCATTGTTAATTTTTTTAACTTATATGCTTCATGAAGGTTGTAAAGGCATTAATGGCCAGTTTCCACATGGACTGAAAAGTTATCCCAAACAATTTAGTAGGTTGCCCTACTATGAGCAGCTACAAATTGTGCATTTTTTTGATACAATGCATATTAGAAAGAATATAATAGAAATGTTATGGAAAATATTGGATGGAAGGCATGACAAAGAAAAAATTGTCAAAATTTGTAGTGACATTCAGAAAACCAATCATGTAATGAAAAATGCCATTGAATTAAATAGGGATGGAGACCAAATTAATATAAGTGCCCTTCCTTGGTTATTAACGGAGCAACAAAGCAATGCTATAAAAGAAGCCATATGAAAAGTTCATTTTCCCATAGGATTTGCTGAGAACATAAACAATATAATAACAACAAAAGGTGAATTTGGGTCAGGGATGAAAACACATGATTGGCATACCTTCATTAAGGTAATTATTCTGGTATATTATATACACTTATATAATGCATGTACTTTTCAGTGTATTATGTTTACTACTTTTGGAAAAATAATGAAAAGATCATTTTATAATTGTTGCAGTACGTTCTATGCCTATCTCTCCCAGACAACTTCAACAACAATGTCAAGCAAGTTATATATGATCTTGGAAAATACATGAGGTAAGTAGCGATATTTGTTCAATTCTTTGTATAGATCTTATAATTGCCATTTGTTTTACTTATGTAATATACTATATATTTTTGTTAAATCTCATTAATATATTTGCGCCTTGAATCACTTGTAGATGGATGTCATCTAAAGAAATCCATAAAGAAGATATAAATTATTGGAAGAGAAAAATTAATCGTCTAATGTGTGAAATAAAAAAGTGTTTACCTTTGACATTTTTCAATGTACAAGAACACTACCTCATACACCAGGTTGAGGAGATTAAATTTTTTGGACCTGTACACACAAGGCCAATGTGGATGGTTGAGAGGCACTTGAAATTTTTGAAGGCTTTGGTTAGACAAAGAGCACATCCTAAGGGTTCTATGGTATACCAGACCATGGCGTACATTAGTGAATATCTTCCTAAGTTTGCAGCAAAGATCCATGTAGATCGCATTTGGGATCCCAACTCCATTAACAAATTTGAAGGGGAGTACCTAATGGGGAAAGGTAGATTGAGGAAAGTGAGAGGTAATTATAAGATGGTCATGGAGATTAATTGGAATAAATTTTAAATATGGTTTTTATGTATATTGTACTGATTTAATTATTAATCTTCAATATGTATCAATTATAAATTAACGTCGTATCCGTGGTATTTAACTAATTATACATCATTTGTGAATTTCAATTTTTTTTATATAGTTGGCCGAGAGTGGGATGCACTTCATTTGTACGTCACAAACAATCTTGATTGGATGAAGGTATGGATTGGATGATGTCAACAATTTGGTCGCTCATTAACATGGGAAGGTGTGGCTTCATTGGTTAAAGAAGCTCATCGTAATGGAGATTCCAATGTTACACAAAGGGAAAATGATTTAGCATATGGTTTAAGAGATAAAAATGTATGTATAAATATATTAATCACCCATATTATTTAATTATTTTCAATTATATTGATGTATATATATGTCGAGATTATTTTCTTTGCATACATTCGACCAAGAATAAATATGTTTATCAACTGACAATATTGCAATAATTTTTACATGTTTGACATATTACAGGTGAAACACCACAAGGCTATATGGTGCAATGGTCATAAATTTCAAATCAAAAAGTTGGATGACACGAAGAAAACTTGTGATTCTGGTATAACTGCAGTCTTTCAGGTGACTGATGTTTCATCTAGAAGTGACATACATCCAGAAGTCTCAAAAAATTGATACTATGGGATTTTGAATGATATACTTGAGTGTGACTTTAATTCCTTTAGATTAATTTTGTTCGTCGTCCTATGGTACAGGCTACGATTGAATGAAAATGATCCTAAGAGAATTGTTATTGAACATGATAATGGATTTACCATGTTTAATACAAGATCGATTGAGTGAGCTGGAAATGAGCCCTATGTTCTTCCAAGCCAATTTGAGCAGGTATTTTACTTAGAGGTTCCAAGTAAATTGGGTTGGTGATTTGTTGTTAAACATGATCCAAGAAGAAGGCCGGTAAAGTATAATGTGGTGGAAGAAGAAGATACCAAATATGTAGAAGATGATGTAGATGATGATTATGATCAACAGTTAGTTGATGATGTCCCTAACAAAGATGTCGAAGAGGAGGAACTAGATCATGATGATGTAGGAGTTAATGTTCATGAAGATGATATCTGTGTGGATGATGACATTATAAAGAATGATATCAATGATGATGATGACGATATGACCAATCCTTACAATGTCGAATTTGGATTGGATGATACAAAAAAAGAGTTGGATGAAGAAGAAGGTCAATGACATTGAAATGTATGAGTTATGCGATTATATTATCTATTTGATATTAATTTCTTGATAGAATTATATTTGACTTATGTGGTTATGTAATTAATTCATGATGTTTTTAATTTTTATGCCATTACATAATTAATTTAATGATGTACTTTTTAATTTTTGAAAGGTCAAAAAATTAAAACATTTCAATAGTGATGTTAACAACCTTGAAATTAGTGTGTTATGTTTCATGTGATCATAAAAGATTAAAAAGTGATTTGTAGAGGTGGTTTTTCAATGGTTGAGGTGTAAAGGTCTTTAAAAGGCATAAAGTGATCATTGTAATGGTTGTTGATGGTTGAGGATTTAAAATACAAGCTCTTGACATTCAAAAATATGTGTTTTTCTTCAAAATTTCTATATTTTTCATGTTATGCAACACTATATGGTCACATGCAGCCATATTTTGATGTGAATTCAATTCCATGTCTTGAAGATATGTGTTAGCTTTTATTTGAATCTAATTTGAGGTCTTAAGGTATTTATTTGAGTTAGAAAACTTCATTTCTTTGCATACAGCCCGACTACCCTATTTTTGAGGGTTTTGTTGTCCAAACATGATATAAAGGGGCTCTTACACTTTTTGTGATTATTGTAGCTTGTGTAAGAAGTCCCATGGATACTGTTGTAATTGTAGGATGAATGAATTGGGCATAGGATGCATAAATATGTATGTATATATGTATTTGTATTTTTAAATGTAAATGTAAATGCAATTACTGGATGCTCTCCTAGAACAATAAATGCAACATATCATTAAATAAATCTATATTTATGTATATAAATGTGTATTTCTGAATGAAAGTGTAAATGCAAAGAGCATATGGTTTTGTAGTGTTATAGAGTGTACAATCAATTGTAGGAGAAGAAAGCATGGTAGAATGATTGAATCCAAATTAAAAGGGAGTTGGTGTAAACTTGGATTTCTATGTTGAAGCATCAAATAATGCCTTGAGCATATTTGGATTAATTAAAAAATTTCTTTGGTAGACTATAAAATTTCTAAACCAAGGAAAAAATGTAACAAATCTAAGTCAATCATCTTAAAATGCCTCACTAAGCATACTTACAAATCATGAATCTACTTGGTGTAAGATCCCATAGTTATTCAATTATCAACATAGAGTATAAAACTCAAGAATTTGCTATCTACTATTTGAGTGTAGACTATAGGGTCATGAGGAATCCATATAAAGCTAGAATTGATGAGAAACATTTTGATCTTTTCATACAAATCTCAAGGATCCTATTTCAATCTGCACAATGATTTTCCAATGTTCACACAGAGTTGGAGTTATCACTATTGATAAAATCTAGAGTTTAAAACATGTAAAATTCTTCCTATAAGTCTCCATACAAGAATGCAATTTTGACATCTATTTATGGAATTCAAATCTCTATGTTGCAACCAAGGAGAGTACAAGCCTAATGGAATTCATCTTAGCTATGAGAGAAAAAAGTGCCAGATGTGTGTTAGCTTTTATTTGAATATGATTTGAGGGCTTAAGGCCTTGGTTTGAGTTAGAAAGCTTCATTTCTTTGCATACAACCCAGTTACCCTATTTTTGAGGGTTTTGTAGTCCAAACATCATAGAAAGGGGATCTTACACTTTTTGTGATTACTGTAGCTTGTGTAAGAGGTCCCATGGATACTGTTGCAATTGTAGGATGCATGAATAGGGCATAGGCTTCATAAATATGTATGTATTTGCATTTTTAAATGTAAATATAAATGCAATTACTGGATGCTCTCCTAGAACAATAAATGCAACATATCATTAAAGAAAGCTATATTTATGTATATAAATGTGTATTTCTAAATGCAAGTGTAAATGAAAAGAGCATATGGTTTTGTAGTGTTATAGATACAACATATCCATAAATTTATGTAATTGAAATTCTAAAGTCTTCAACACATATAATATGAAATTGATCAAACTAAATATTAAACTACATTAGAAACAAATGAAAACAACAAATGCATATGTATGTGTATTTGTAAATGTAAGTGTAAAATAAATAAGAATAATGAAAATTATAAAAGAATACAAGGGGAGACCAGTGCCTTGGTATATGGAGTCTAATGAATATCTACAAATGTGGATTTCAATAATGGCAATAATTCAAACTGTCAGGCACAAAAATTGTTTACAACTTCTGTAAACGTGCAAGTGAATAATTGACAAACTCTTCTTGAGATAGAATGGAAATTCTAGTTATGTGATTCTTCTTATTAATCCAAATAACACTTCTCAATTGCTGTGATTGATTAAAATATTTTAATCCCTACTTGAGAGAACTAAATAACCAGATCACACATATATAGCAAATGTACAATGATAAACTAGTATAAACTTGTTATATGAATTTAAAAAATAGAGAAGCATCAGAATGGAGACAATCAAATAACTAAATTTATTTAACAAACAACTAATACCAAAATATTAATCCATAACTTAGATATCTTCATTTACTCTATCGAAATACATGGATCTAAGTCTTTGTATATGAAAGCATTTTTCTAGAAAGCTATCTACTGAATATCTCCTAATGCCTATATTTGTTGCATTACTATGGAATAGATATAAATACATCAAAACTTGGACTTGGGACATGCCCCTTCACAAATGTTCTATTTTACTTAACTAATTAAAAAAAGAGATTAGGCTCTATTTAGCCATAGATGAACATTTGATAAATGATCTAGACAGTCCTGCCATTCATGAGTATCAACATCTCCTAATGCATTCTTGGCTGATATTTCCACCTTTTTCATCCTTTTGTTGTGCTCGTAGCTCTCGTCCAATGTCGAATCCTTCCCTGTAGTATTTTCTAGAATTCCCTACAGCATCAATTCACATTCTTTGATCCACTTGGCTTTCTCTTTCAAATTTTCTCCATCTTCAAATAGTGTAGGAAGTACCATATTCATAACATCAACCAACCCCTTTGCATCTTCTCACAATTCCTCATAATAGTCCCTGTGTCTCTTTATAATTTGGTTAACCATACGAATGACCACACTATCAAGAAAATCTCTTTCATTTAATTCTCAGAAGTTTTATTTAATCCTTCCATCAATTCTCTTGTGTTCCTTCCCTATAACATGGTTCTTTGAATATGCTTCCCATAGCTTATTCAACCAAATTGTTAAGTTGGCCTACCTTTTTCTGATTATTGTAGCGAGTGTATCATATTTACCTTGTGAATATGTAGTTGACTCCTCCCAATGATCTTTTACCTCAAGTGAGCTTTCACCATGTGTTATTAATTTAGGAGGTCCCAAATGTTGTGACTCCTAGCATGTCCTTCAAATGATCATTTTATCTCATGATCCTTTCATTATTCATTTTGTACATTTCCTTTTCTTTTATCAACATTTGTATTTGGGATTTATTCAGTTTTGCCACATTAATCCCAATGTCTGCAGTCACCATAGGATCTACCTCTCCAACCTTCAGAGTCATGACATGTCCAAATGCTTTCTCAATATCAATCACCACTTACTTTCTCTGAGGTGGATACAAGGCCCATATCATGAGTGATCCTTCATTTGGGTTATATTTGGATCTAGCATATATTTTTGTCACCCCCTCTGGACTAAGCTTGTTTTTGGCACTATTATCCTTTAAGAAGCTATCAAAAACTAATGCAAAATTCAAATCAAGCCCTGGAAAGATCATAACTCCAGCATCCTCTAACATTTTCCTTCCTTTTTCAGGGGTCATACTAGCCATTTCTCTATCCACAGTTAATCTCAAATTATTTAGTAGTTGCTCCTCATTTCTTGGTGTAATATTATCAATTGTCTCCCTTATCTCCTTTCCCTTTTGCTTATACAAGAAAGATCTTAATTCTGAAGAATTCACAAATTCATTGTCTACTGTAAATGACCTATATGCCATCTATCTGGTGTCTGTATCTTGGCTCTCTTCAACACTTAGTTCTCTAGGAGGGCAGTTGTAATCTTGAGTTTTTATTCTAGAAATCCTACTCGGTAGATCTCATGGCATATCTTCTCCAGTTTCCTCATCTCTAGAAAAAGGGAACCCTGTATCCGAAAACCCTTGGTTGTATTGCTCCACCACTCTCTCTACTTCCTCTACCTCCAAATTTCTAATCATGTCATCAAACTGATAAGGCACATGATCAAATCATCCAAAGTTTATCCTTTGTTTGGCAGAATCAATATATCCCTCTAGATCAAAACCTTCTCTTGGTGGACCCTTATTCATATTATACTGCATTAATTTGTCAAGGACAAAATCATATCCTTCCTTTGCAAGCACAGTAAAATTACCAAAGCACAAAGTACTAGGCATGAATGCCTATTTTCTGAATGAACCAAAATTCATGAAACTAGAAAAATCCATTTGTCTTACAATTTCTAAATATGCAATCCTATCCGGGACTGTTTTAGGCAAAATGAATTGAGAATCCTCAAAACCAAACACCCTTACCATAGTAGCATCTTCCAAGCAATACCAGTCTCCCCAATTGTGATCAATTGGTCCATTAAAGTCCTTAGGTCTAAGGAAGCATTTTATTTCATCAAACAATGAGTGCGCACAAGGATGACTATAGAATTCATATACTAGCTTTACAAAATATTCTTCAAAATACAGGAAACTGGAATTAGCAAACCTACTGTCCCAAATGGCAGTCCGCAATTGAATGGGTAACAATTTTCCCTCTTTATCAAACTGTGAAACCTTCAATTTTTTTGGCCAAATCCCTAACTCTTGTCTGAAGTACAATACTAGATGCATTAAAAGAGAACAATGCCTAAGGTGTAGAACATGGGATTTATTCTTGATTGCCACCAATGCTAAGTTGAGCTCCTTGGAGACAAATGAAGCATAGTCGAATAACCCAGAATTATGACATTGAATGTTAGCTGCAATTACCCTAGGAACAATGGAAATATACTCAGGGACTTCCATACCCAACACTTTTCCTACTAAGAAATAGGTATATCTCATATAGGGCTTGAATAAGTCCACATGGAATGGAGGCCCATTGCCATTGTCAAGTGGGATAGTTTTACCATCTTGTTTAATTCTATGTAAGGGAAACCTCCAACCCTTGTAAGTGGTGTCCATTCTCCAAAAATCCTTTTCCAAGTTCTCTTCATTCACAATTTTCTCATTACACCACCCTTCCAACTTAAAAACCTCACATATTGAAGCCTCTGATATGTGTACGAACAGTTTCCTATATGGTCCGCATATGGCCTTATGTTTTGAGTCATAGTGGGTGGCCAACAATTTTACCAGCTCTATATTGACAAACACATTAGGGAAAACCATTTTTCCCAAATTTAGATGCCACAGATTACAATATGGCTCAAAATTATGTCTTTTTTGAAAGTGGAATCTAAACAATTCATAGCCTCTTATTGGGGTCCAAATATCTCCTATGTGCTTGCACTTGTCATCCAATTTATCCACTTCTGCCCTCAGTTGCGTAGAGTGCCTACCTTTGGACCCAGAGCCAAGTAATTAGTTAATTAAATCCTAATTCAACTTTCATTCAACACCCTCCAACTCAATTCTAGACTCAACTTTCTACTTCTTACTCTTAGGGTGACTGCTCTCACTTTGTTTTCTACCTTTCAACTTCCCTGAGTTGGTGCCTTTAATATTACTCACTTAAAATTGTAGAAATGAAAAAGTTAAAATGTAGAGGACTTATTGGTTTTGATTGAGGTCTTTCAATTGAAACAATTCTCTGGCCCTTTGCTTGTCTCCTCATTTCCTTCATTACCAATTCCCAATAATGTTCATTTTGCAACAATTTCTTTTCAATTTATGAAATTACCTGTACTCCATGGCACCATTAATGTTTTCTCTAGGAACTAATGTAACAGATTTTCAAATTCCTTACTGCCACATCAAATGAACTGGTCGACAAGACACTTTCAAACTTTGGTCGATCTATACATTATACCCCAACCAATGCTCATTGAATACTCCGATGATTGGGGTAACACTCTACACATCTGACCGATGTTAACATTTGTCTCGTATACATCACCAAGAAGCACCCCAACAATCATTTTGGTTCATTTGTTTCTTAATCGGCCTGAATTTTAGTATTGCTAACACATTCAGTGGTTCCTCCGATGTTATAAGTCTCATCAATAACTTTTATTTTGGTCTTGAATATGTCACGATAACTCTTGTCGGCGTAACTTAGCAGGTCGAGTGAACTTCAGGATTTACACCAATGGCACATGTCTCACTGATATATTCCTAGTGCTCCTGTTGGTGAAAGAAATGATGGTCTTGCCAATGAAACTTCATCGGTGAGACTCTTGGCGATGACCACCAAAGCCAACCCATCAATGAGAGATCAATCAATGACATAGGATAGAAAAATCACTCTGATAGTTCATGTCTTACTGATGACTTCCGTTGGCAAGACAAATCCAATGTCACACTGATCTTACCTCTTTAGGAGTTTTAAATAGACCTACACCATGCCATCATAGAGACTCTTGGTGATGAACACTAAAGCCAACCCATCAGTGAGAGATCAATCATCGACACATGATAGAAAACTCACTCTGATAGTTCAAGTCTTGTTGATGACTTTCGTCGGCAAGACAGATCCAATGTCACACTGATCTAACCTCTAAGGGAGTTTTAAATAGACCTACGCCATGTCATCTTGGAGACTCTTGGCAATGACCACTGAAGCCAACCCATTGGTGAGGGATCAATCATCGACATAGGATAGAAAACTCACTCTGATAGTCCATGTCTTTTAGATGACTTCTGTCAGCAAGACATATCCAATGTCACACCGATGACTTGTCTTGCTAATAGATTCCCTTCATCGATGAGACCATAAGACAATCTCCCCACTATGTCTTCTTTAGTAATCCTAGCTTTGAACATGAGCATAGGTGATCTTCGAATTTACCCACTATCACATCAAATGTTCTATTGGAAAGACAATTAAAATTTAAGCGATCATTTTATTTAGTCTTGAATAATGTTCATTAAACATTATTTTTTTCGGGGAGACATTATGCTGATATCACATAATCTATCCGTCTGATTCATATAAATGTTGCCAAGAGTCACCCTGATGACTATCTTGATCTATTTTTGTCTTCATTGGCAAGACATGGTGTATCACTAAGACATTTAGTAATTTACCTGATGTTATAAGTCTCCCCGATGATTATTCCTTCGATCTCATGTCACCAAGACTCCTTCCAATACAACTCCTTGTGCTTTGATCGGTGAGACAAGAGAGGTTTCTTTTCAATGGAACTTCATTAGTGAGACCTATATGCTCAGTATGACCTTTTCATTTTACCCCGATGGAACTTCTCTTTCTGATGAAAATATTTATTGGTGAGACCATGGAGTGTGTCACCCCGATGTGTATCTTCTTATGTAATATGATTGGTGTGGCATTTCTGTTCTTTCGCCAATATGCTGAAAATGAGAATATAATGATTTATGAATCAGAGAGACCTGCACAAATTCTTGCCAATATGGGTTATTTGAATACTATATTTTGTAGGTTTTTCATGATATCAAATGGTCAAGAATGATGTGATCATATGTGACTATGATGGATTATACTCAAGATAAGGTTTTCTTTAGGGAATCAACGAGTGCAAAATCACTATAAAATTTGTAAAATCACTTGTAATTTCCCTTGAAGTATGTTTAATAACTCCAAAATGGGTGTCTAAAACCATCAAGGGTTTCTCTAGTGTTTTGGGAAAGGTTTGGGTTATTGGGGAAAAACTAGGTTTGCATTGTTACAAGGATTCAAGGAGTCAAAGTGTGAAATCTGACTTCTGTTCTTTGTCAGGCTTTGAGAGTTGTTTGGATTTTTTAAATTGGTCATTCTAAAATTGTTGGAAGCTTCTTAAAAGTAGGTTTATAGGTTGGTTGAGTTGAACCTACTAGGTCTAAATTAGGTAGTTGTTATTGCTAAGGTGGATCACTCCTTTCTGTGAAGGCCATACACTTATGATTGGGTCAAGTGTTCTTTTCTTTAGAAAATTCCTATTTCCTTTTTGATAGGTTATGATTTGATTAGATGGGTTATGAAGCACTTATTTCAAACAAATATATTTATGAAATAAGTATATTGGCATGAAATTAAATATGATTTGTATTCCAATGTAAAAACTACAAAGAATGGAAACAATTCTTTCAACACATAAACTATTATGTAGTAGTCAATTAAAATGAAAAAGCTTACTCTATATTAGTTAGGATACACAACTAAGAAAATGATCTAAAGTGACTCATTTATCCTAGAGGAACTAAGTATATAGTATGTAAAGAAAATCAACAAACCCACAACTACCCCTTTTTTGAAGGAGTTTAGTTTTCTCCCCTTCCTAATCTCACTAATATTGTCTAATTATTTTAAAGAGACAAAGGGTCATGACACAACTTTATTCAACCTAGTAAATAGCTTGGTTAATGAAACTTGACAAAAGCAACAAAACAATTGCTATATTTGGAAATTCATGTTGAATGGAGAGTGATGAAAATAATCTACTTATAGTTTAATAAAACACTATTTTTATAAGAAGGCTTGACATTAGAAAGATAAGTGTTACTCTTAGTTTAATAAAACACTATTATAGTTTTACCAACATATACTATTGTATGCTTGCATGGATTCTTAGTTAATATATGGGGAGAGAAAGAGAGAGAGATAGAGATATATGGGAAGAGAAAGAGAGATGGAGATATATGGGAAGAGAAAGGAAGAGACGTGGAGATAGAGAGTCGATGGATAGGGGGATAGGGAAGGAGAGATGGTGAGAGATAGAGAGGGGGATATAGAGAGGGGGAGGGAGAGAAATGGATATAGATAGGTAGAGGAGGAGAGATAGAGAAGAGGGGGAGAGAGGGAGAGATAGGTTGAAGAGGAAAAGAGAGAAGAGAGGGAACTAGATAGGTAGAAGAGGGAGAGAAAGAAGAGGGGGAAAGGGAGAGCGATATGTAGAAAGGGAGAGAGAGAAGAAGATAGGGGAGAGAGGGAGAGATATCTAAATATATATAGAGGGAGAGGGAGAGACAAGAAAAGGGTGTGTGATATAGAGATAGAGAGGGGATGGTGAAAGAGATAGAGAGATCATGATAGAGGTAGAGAAAGATATGGATAGAAAGAGATAGAGAGAGGAGTTGAGAGGGAAATAAAAGAGGAAATAGAGATAGAGATATAGAGAGAGAGATGGAGGAGAGATGGAGTGAATGAGAGAGAAAGGGGGAGGAGATAGCTCAATAAATAGGGGGAAGAGGGAGTGACATAGATAGTGGGAGATATAGAGAGATAGAGAGAGACAGGGAGAGATATATCAATCACCCTCCCTATATCTCTATCTATTCATCCTTATCTCTTTATCTCTCTACCTCTCACTATCTCCTTGTCTCCCTTTCTATTTATATGTTTGTCATTATATCCCTCTCTCTCTATATTTTATTCTCTATATTTATCTTTGTCTCCTTAAGTGTGCAATGGGTACATTGAAGAGGTCTTGAAGGAGAATTATCATATCTTTAATCAAATGGCATGCTACCTTGAGCATAAATCCCCAAGGACACATGCCATCCTTGGATTGTTTCAACATGAAACAACCAATCAAAATTTAGTTTCTCTCTCTCATATTAATATTCTATTAATATATATTACTATTATATTAAATATATATTATATTAATTATATTTTGTATTATATAAAAATATACTTATTATTAATTATTAATTATAATAATTTTATACATATTTAATAATTTTGTTAAATAATATAATATATCATTATAATAAGTTTAATAATTATATTATTTATTATGTAAAACATAGCTAATATATACTAACTATATTGTAGAATATTAAAACCTAGCTAAATGGTGCCATAATTTTCAATTTAATTAACATAATCTAAAACCTAATGAAGCCAGGTTGTAGCTCATCAAATTGGAGAAGTTAAAGGTCAATACCAGTGTTGAGGATGAGTTTGGAGTAGTGAAAACAAGGTCAATGCCAGCACTGAAGAAGAGTTTGGAGTTAAAAAAAGGTCAATACCAACACTGAAGAAGAGTTTGGAGGTGTGAAAAAAGGTCAATATCAGCACCAAGGAAGAGCTTGGAGGAGTGAAAACAAGGTCAATACCAGCGCTAAGGATGAGGTTGAAGGTACTCAAGGAAAATTGACGACCAAGGGACAATGAGTACTATAAGTTTGGCACCCCCATTCTCTTTAACCTGAAATTTTCATGCCTAGTTTCAAAATATCTTCTCGTACATTGGCACCCCCATTCTCGTAAAATGGTATAAGATAAGACATAAAAAATAAAATAGCTTAGTCTTTCACATTTTTATCGACCAGCCTCAAGTCTTGGAAAAACTCACATAACCTACCCACATCTTGGTTGAGGTCTAGGATTTCATCACACATAGCCTTCATTGCATGAGTCTGAAGCAATTGTAGACTTAGCCCAAGTATATTCTAGGCTAAGAAAGATCTAATGAATGGAAATAGAGGCATACAATTCTTCTTTAATACCTCCACCACAAACATATGCAAGGAAAGGTCTCCTCCCTTCTTGGTAGTGATAACCTCCTCCACACAAACCCTTAAAAATTATGAATAGAGGAATATAATCTTTGAAGAACTCAAAGTTGATTCTCTCCTACCTGATGCAATTAGTCATTTTATCCTTACAAACATTTATAGTGATTACTAGAGGCACATAGACCAATTCTTCATAATAGAATAATTTGATCATACTTTTCCAATGATGGCATTATGAGAAAACCTTAGGTTAAATGAATAATTCCTAGCTAAGTTCTTTAAATCATGTCCAACCGTATAAACGAAGACTACTACTATGTGTAATTGGATACCATGGAGAAAGGATCTTTGGGATCTTTCATCAATCAAGGTATTGTTAAATTTTAACACCTAAAAGTGAGAATGAAGAATCTTTCCTATGATGGTGGCCATCCCATTATAGCTCTTAGAGTTAGAGATAATTATGTTTTGAAGTAGAGATATTTTAAGTTATCAAATCCTACCATCAGACATAATCAAAATGTTGTTGTTTCAAATGACTATGAGCACTAACTTTCACTATTTGAAGATGTTGAAACCTTGTCATAGAGAACTAGAAAATTGATGCAACCACTCATCCTACCTTAAAACATACCAAAAGTCTCCTAGAAATTAGACATAGGAAGATATAAGATGACTTAAAAAAACCCTAAACCCTAAACCCTAAACTTATGACTTAACCAGGCGTAGTACACACTCCCTCCCCATTAACCACTTAGACATATGGAAATTAAATATAATTTTTTTTTCTATTTTTAGTAATGTAGGTGTCCAATAAACCACTTGGTGGTGTTTCCCTTCAAGTTTATTTACTTGAATGAAGAGAAAAAGTCCTTTGATTACAATTAGATAATACATTTGAGGCCTCGGTTGTGTAACTAGTGGACCATAGTCACATTTAACACTTGTTACAAATTTTGGGAGTTAAAACATTAAGTAGATTTGATTTGTGATGGACACATTTGGATGGTAGTAACAATAACTTGCAATATATCAAGACTTGATTACCTTATAACCTATGAAATTCTAGCGATGAAATGATAGATTAATCATAATGTCACCTTGGGATCACATCACCATGAAAGAAATTCACCCAAAAACCTTATGAGTGCAGGTACCACCAAATAGGTATTTATCAGATATGTCTTCCTCGAGTGAGGGAAATTCAAGAAGAGAAGAGGAAAGTGAGACATGTAGGTCTAAAAGAGGGAGATCAACTAGAGGTCAAAAGATTAGAAGAAAATTCCATAAACGCATGGAATTTTTTCTTGCTGAAGGGGGGTCATGTTCTTATGATGATGAGAGAATAGGCGATGTCGAGGTTCCCTTGAGGTACAAACATCTACAGAAACAATGGGTACCCAAGGAACTTCCTCCAATAAACATTGATTTTTGTGTCAACGAGAGGATATATCGCATAGCACTATCGTCATTAAATGGTTTGGGCCTATTTTACATGGATGGCATAAAGGTCTGTTACGAAAAAATTACTAAATCGATGGAGTATGTTAGACCTTGTTACAGTTACAATTATTGGATGTAGCTGGTTCAATATGTACATGAAGTATGCATAGGTATGCACTGTTAGCAAATTATATACAACTCAAAGATAAGGATCAAAATAAAGGAGTGGCTATGTACATTGACGAAAGGCCAAAAGCATTAGGGAATATTGCAAGGTTTATAAATAGTATACTACCTAGGTCAACAAATAAGCAACCCAATTGCATATTCGAGGCACACGAGGGAAACCGTGTATTCGTATGTGCAATAAAATCAATAACTGTAGGGGAAGAGTTGCTAATTAATTACAATTTGAATCACTTAGTTACAAACACAGTTACTAAAGGGGTGGTACGCACTATGTACCATTTTACCCAACCTCTAATTAATGACTCTAATATACCATTTTATTCTTATGTTTTTTTTCGTAAGTCTAATGGTTTTATTTTGGTAACATTTTTTTATATTTAATTTTTGTCACAGCGGGACATTGATCGTACAGGGAAGTCTTCAGCCCAAAGCACAAATCATGATGCATCTTCAGGTGCTTCTACCCAACAGGTTTACCTCATTGTAATTGTACAAATCAGATATGAGAAAAATGTTTTATTATTATGTTTTTTTCATAAGTTTATTGGGTTAATTTTGATAATGTTTTTAATATTCTTGTTGCAGTCGACTGATTAGGGATAGGCACCAGCAGTAGATGAGAGCATCCATAGGGAGGTGCAGTCAATATTTTGTGATGATGACATCACTTATTCAACAAACCTTCTTGATATGATAAGGAAGACCCACAAAAAATGAAATGAAGAAATCCTTAAGTTGTTATTCATAGTGTCTCAAACAAATGAGATAAGAGAGGGTTAAAATATTGAATGAGAGAGAAAAAAACTTGCAAGTTAGTTGTCATGAGGTCTTTAATTATAACATAAGTTCATTCATGGTTTTATATTTTGTACTCTTTTATGTCATGAACTAAAATATGTGTTGTTTTTACAGGCTTTTTTGCATCCTCATGATGCTCCTAGCCATGATCAGGGTACTGCAAGTGCTGCATGAGGAGTAGGGGTTAGTACAAGTGTCCATCCTAATATTCTTGCACATATATCACATCATTTAACATCATCCGTGCCTATATTGTCATCTAAAATGTCAAAAACACATACCATGAAGGCATCCATTACTGCACCCTCTAGCAGTGAACACATGCCAGAACATGTGTCAGGACATGTACCTGGGGATGCAAAGGCCACTAGTACTAGTGATGTTTTAGCAACATTTCCTAGATCTTCCCATATTACTAGTATGAGAACATTTCTGGTCACATTTGTGGTGACCGAGGATTTCGTTCCCATAAAGATAGAGAAGGTCCCAGGTACTTTAATTTTTTTTTATATTATTATATGTAATCCAATTGAAATTTACTTATTGATCACTCTTTTTAGACTAAATTGATCCCATGATCATTTTGCAGGAAATGATGTTTTTTATAAACATCTAAATGATATTACATTGGAGCTCTTCAGGCCCACCATACGTACACGGTGGAATGTCGAAAATCAAGATTTAAAAGATGAGCTCATTAACTGTTTAGTTGTGTTGTTAGGTGATAAAAAATTCAACTTAACCAAGGTCCTTAAGAAAGTTGGTACCTATCTAAAGTATGTGAGGGACCAATATAGGTCACATTTAGAGAAGAATAAAAAGTACGAGCGTCCCCCCATGATTCCGGAGAGGGAGTGGAAGAACCTGTTGTTAGATGGAAAGGAGAAGGCTAAAAAGAAAAAAAGGAAAGACACCACCGAGCCAAGGAAGGTATCATGTGATACTATCAACAATGTAATTATATACTGATTACTCTTTCTTTTTACATAATCTAACGTATTTCAAACTTTTCATAGGTTGCCCGACACATCAAAGACAATAAAGGCAAGACTAGAAAAACACAGGCAACACAAACTTGGCTCTAGTGGTTATATGAAATTAGCCGCATGAATTGTAAGTATCAATAAATGAAATATTGCATCCAAATAATAAATTGCAAGCAATTTTGGTTTTATCACACCATAGAAGCAAAATTCATGATCTTATACAAAAATTTAGGGCTCTGAATTTAATAGAGTTCCCAAAAAAGAGGACTTGAAGATTTCCTTCCAGCAAGGCTATGGAGCCGTGGCTGAATGATTAAGAGTCTCAACTGGGCAAACACAATCTTCCATTGCATTTGACACACAGGTAAATAAACTCAATAAAGTTTATTTAAAATTGAATACTTGTGCAATCTATTCAATATTAATTTCCACCATAAAGTAATTACATGCCTATTTGTTTTAAACATACAAGCAATGATAATACTACAGATGACATTGGAATGCAGCCTGGTGAGGGTGGAGCACAAATTGTAGATGAAGGTCATGGTGTGCATCCCGGTATTGGATGTATTCACATGCTATACAAAACGTAGTATGGATTAATACAATTAAACATCTTTAATTGCAATTGATGTATTAATTAATGTAACCTTTCGTGTTTCAACTTTAGAGCATATAGAGCGTGATCAACATGTTGAGCATGATTAGGCTAGAGAAGATCAGGAACATGATGTGGCCCCATCAGGTAAAGAGGACCACTCTAATGCTCTTTTAAACATATTTAATTGCAATTGGTGTATTAATTAATGTAACCTTTTGTGTTTCAACTTTAGAACATGTAGAGTGTGATCAATGTGTTCAACATGATCAGGCTAGAGAAGATCAAGAACATGATGTGGCCCCATTAGGTAAAGAGGACCGCTCTAATTTTCTTTTAGACATATTTAATTTCAATTGGTGTATTAATTAATGTAACTTTTCATATTTCAACTGTAGATTAGGATTTAGAGGGTGTTCAACATGTTGAGCATGAGTCTATAAGAGAAGTTTAGGAACATGATGTGGACCCATTACGTAAAGAGAACCACTCTAATGTTCTTTTAATTAATGAAATACTTGTAACAATAATAATAAAACATATCAATTTAATATTTCTTTGTTATTGTAGCAGACCCCCCTTGCAGCGATGTCCATGTTGTGAGCACACAACTAGGCGTACATTAAGATCATGAGCAAAGGGAAGAACAACTAAAGGGGGGATAGATGATTTAGAAAATGATACTCCACTTCATATTTTTTTAGCTTTAAAAAAGAAACACAAAAAAAGTGATTGTAATCATATCATGACAACCATATTTTTGATAATATGTAAAAACTGAAAGAATGAATGTTATATGTTAATGAATGAATGTTATATGTTATTAATGGATGAATGAATGAATGTTATATGTTATTAATGGATTAATGAATGATTAATGTTATATGATCGGGTATGGGGAATTGAGAGTGATGTAAGGGGGGGGGGAGGGCCAAATGAATTTCCACCGTCATGTGGTTGGCCCTGTTAAGTAGATAATATTAATCTATTCTTGAAAGAAAAAGAAGCTCAATAAGGTAATGCACTTTTCAATATAAGAAATGCATCATTTGAAGCATCAAAACAATACGCAAAGATGAAAGAAAGTGCTAACTTTTCACTATGGTGACAAAAAAATGATTCTTTATACCCTAAATACATGCTCTGCATCATAATTTAAAGTTGTTTCCATTCCCATGTTCTGAGTTTAGTTTTCTTGTATGGATTTTTATGAATACCACATTGTGTTGTGTGTGGATTTGGTTTCAAAGCTCCGTTTCTTCTATTTTTAGTGGTGACATAACTCTAAAATTTGACTTTTGTGCATAACAGGTTAGTGGAAAAATTGACAGCTCTGAAGGGTTTAGAGGCTCGATTGAGATAGATACATGAATATTTGGATCTTGTTGTTGATGGAAGGCTTCTACTTAACCATGAAATTTTGTACCATCTGTAGGTATGCAAAAATTTCTCTACTTACATTCATGCTTGATCATAAATGTTCTAAATGATATTAATGCTTCAAACTTAAGATTCGTTTCATTGTTATAATGATCAAAATGTTATACTTTTCTATACATTCAAGCGTTCTCTTGCCACCTACCCTTTGCTCTCTCACCCCTCCTTTTAATAATTTTCTTTGTCATAAAAGATTCACATTTCTATCTCATTTACACAAATTTATCTGAAGCTCTAGGAGTGAATAAAGATATGTAAAAGATGATGGATCATGTCTAAACAATAACTTTCCATCTTATAGCTAATTAAATCCTTAATATTTGAATAGTTTAGAGCTCGAATAATGCTTGTATATGCATGTGTAACAATAAGGGAGCATTGATATTTTTCGGCATTTCATTGAGGAAATTGTTTTCTCTTATACCTACGCTCAACTAGACATGGAGGTATATAATATTGGTTTCTGGGTTTTTTCTGTAAGTAGTTAATTTCACAGAGGAACACTAAAATATTCTTAATGTCCTGTCAGGTGTGAAATCATATGAATCACTTGCTGAAGGCACCTTTTTGTATTCATCCAAAAATTGGTTTGTTCTTTTTTATATGTTTCTTGCATGTGTTTTTTTAGGCTCTAAAGATGTAGTTTGGCTCTTTCCTTTGCACTTTTCATCTATTTTGATGATTACAGTAGTTTTTCCTCATAATTTTTTATGTAGATCTATTTGTAACCTTATTTTCTACCAATCAATTTGTAAACCAATCACATATTAAGGACCATTTCACTAACTTGTAGTCATCCATTACTTCATATGTTGTAGGTTGTTTCTTTGTGCCAATAAATCCTGATGATTGTGAGAACTTTAATCCTACAAGTGTACCCACTCTTTCTCAAATAAAAGTCTTACCTTATTTTATAGTACTTTAAATGGTTAATTGAAGGTGCTTCTTTAGATCTGAGATAGTTGAACCCTGGATTAAAATATGGTATTATATGGGAAGTATAATGATAAAACTGAGGTCCATTGAACACAAGCTCCATTCTCTTGACACTGCTCAACATTTTCCCTACACATTTTCTCTTCAATATAGACATTTCTCAACTCCTTCCCTTATTAGCCCTTGGTTGTTCTCAAGTGTAATGATTTTCCTATGCATCTTGCAGTATGTATGTATGATCAGTCATCTCTTATGAAGCATGGATAAACCTTAATGGAATTGTTGTTGTGATTAGACAATTTCCATTGTAAGAATAATCATTTAATTTGTATGGAAGTAAGACTTTTTCATATTATTTGACTTGGTATTGTAAACTTGTCTTTGCAGGGTTCTCTAGGGGGAACAATAGAACTATGATGATAGGTAGAGTTGTACAACACCATAAATCATTTGGCATTATCAATATATTGCTTATAGAATACTCTATGCAAGTAAAATGGAATGTGCAATGACAATTGGTCTCGAATTCAAATATGAATATAAGTACATTACACAAGAAGATGGTATCTATTCTATGATTTAAAAAACTCCAAAATAAGAAAATTAATAGGTTCCACCTATTTAATTTCTCTTAGACACTTGTTTAATCAGCGAGACCCTCAGAATGTCTTGCTAATAGCCAATAGTGTTCAAAACTCTTGAAGAGGTCAGATCGGTGTGACATTGGATATGTCTCGCCAATGGAAGTCATCAACAAGACATGGACTATTGGAGTGAGTTTTCTATCATGTGCTGATGATTGATCTCTCACCGATGGGTTGGATATGATGGTCATCACCAAGAGTCTCTATGATGACATGGTGTAGGTCTATTTAAAACTCTTGAAGAGGTCAGATCGGTGTGACATTGGATCTATCTTGCTGATGGAAGTAATTGGCAAGACATGGACTATCAGAGTGAGTTTTCTATCCTATTCTGATGATTGATCTCTCACTGATGGGTTGGCTTCAGTGGTCATCACCAAAAGTCTCCATGATGACATGGTGTAGGTCTATTTAAAACTCTTATAGAGGTCAGATTGGTGTGACATTGGATCTGTCTTTCCGATAGAAGTCATCGACAATACATGGACTATCGGAGTGAGTTTTCTATCCTGTGCCAATGATTGATCTCTCTCCGATGGGTTGGTTTTGGTGGTCATCACCAAGAGTCTCCGGGATGGTACATTTTAACAAATATTTAAAAAAAAAAAAAATTGCATTGTTTCATCGCAATTTCAACAAAGGAAACCGACGAATCATCAAAAAGGTTTGACAAAGTTGCTATAGCTATGATGAATGCTTCGTTGTAATTACTTTCCCATTTTGTTGAAATGGCGATGAACTTCTGGTGTTGTTTTGATGCTTTAGAAGAACCATTGAAATTGCATTTTGGTTATAATTCATCGGTGCATACACAAAGTTGTCGTCGATATTTCAAGAAACAATAGAGACATTATATGATGTTGATGATTGATGAATCTGGGCTGCTATTTCGATGAAAAATTAGCGACGAAAATTATTTCATTAGTTCATTGGTTGTCCAACAAAGGTTTGTTCCAATACCGATGAATGTTTGTCAGAAAATGGAGTCAAGTTCAGTAGTGAGAGATGGCCTTTCCTACGTCTAGTCATAGAGGAAACATAGTTTGACATGACAAAGATTGACAACTATGATTGACATGATAATGGATTGAGGAACACCATATCGACAAATGATATAGTTCAAGATGAACTTATAATTTTTTTTTCTTGTAATGTAAGTCATGGGAATAACTTCAATTCATTTAGTAAAGTATTTTGTCACTGTAATAATAAACTTGTGTTCGTTAGAGGATGTGGGATGTATCTTTCCTATGATGTCGAGTCCCCATTGGGAAAAAGGCCATGGTGATACATGATTGATCTTAGCTCCTATGATGACACATGTATTAGGTCTCCATGAATTTCACATAATTGACATTTCTTAACAAAGAAATAAGAATCTATTTCCATTGTAGGCCAATAATAACCTAGCCTCATGATATTTTTGGCTAAAGTAGGACCACTAGAATGGGATCCAAATATACCCTCATGTACCCCATGTAAGGTTGCTTGTGCTTCCTCAGTATTGAGACATCTTAAAAGGGTGTTTTCTAAGGCGTTGTTGGTTGACAGATTTTTCCTTCAAAAATAAATATAGGAAGTGACTCAAAATGCCTAGATAGAAGAACAAACATCACCAATAGTTAGAGAAGTTGCCATTGGATTGACAACTTTCCTCTAAATTTTAGAGGTACAACTCCCTCTTAAGATATGCAATGAATGTAATAATGGGGTATGCTTTTCACCAAAAAGCAGAAAAGGTAAATTGACACCTACCCATAACCATGAAGTAGATGTGAAGGATTGATTACAAAATTGAGTGAATGCAAGAAAATGATACAAAATTCATTAGCCCAACACCCACAAATGGGAAACAAGAAAAGAATAAGGAGTAGGTCTTCACAATGGATGAGTTGATTTGAATACAAAGATTTAGAAATAAAAATTCACACAATTTAGCATAACAAAAATTGCATCAGGAAAATAACTACAGAGACACAAAGGAATTTTCTGTCTAAGAAATCATTAATGAATTCACAAATTTATAAACATATTCTTGTTTCCCCCAGTACAAAATTGAGTCTACAGACTCAACTCCTTGTACAATAAACTGTGACTGAAAAGAGAATTCTACTTCTCCTCTTTCCCCTACTTTTAGAACAACAGAAAAAGATCTGCCATACTTACTTCATTGGAAAATAAATAAAATTATTTGGAGATCGTTCACCTTCGTAACTATTTCAAGAAAACTTCTTAACTTCCCTAATTCTTTTGAAATTTACATAATAAGTCTCGTGGGGTAATTTTAAACTTTTAAATGAAGACTATACAAGAATCATTTAAACTCAAAGTCATTAGCCATCCCTAAGCCTGATTTACCACTATTTGCATCTAATTTGGCAACATGGCTTCTTCTATCCTCCAAGTTTGTACTAAAGGTTTCACACTCTATTTGGAATAATTCTGAAATAGGAATATCTAATAGATCATTCACAAGAGGAACAAAAGGAAGATTGTCGATTGGTCGAAGTATCAACCATGAATTTCCAGCTGCCACTGCATCATCACTGGACCTTGTTTCATCTAGTACTGACTCTATCTGATCTTCCTTATGGGTATGTGTAGGATCATGATGGGCCAAAAAGTGGCAATATGATGGGTATGTGGTTGATGAATTTTTTTTTACCCAAAATTGATGAAATGAAAAGGGTTTTTAAAGGAGATTCTTAGCTTTCCACCAATATAAATTATGCTTTCCTTTGAATTTGCTAAGTAATTATTATTCATTTTCTATTCAAATTATGACTAAAGTCTTGATTGATAGACTGATTGAAAAACATCTATAGCTTTCAAACAGTATCACATTTTTTGAGTCCAAAACATGTGTCACATTCTATGCTTCACATACTATAGGATTAAAAAAAAAAATTCATGAAGTTTTGACCAAGTTAAGGTGGTTAGGCGGTATGATTTTTTAATTTTTAAAAATTGTAATAAATTCATAATTAATTGTTTCTTGGGAAAAAAATTACAAAAAATATGCATCACATTGGGACATGAGTCCTCTATTTATATCTAAAATATTGTAAAAACTATTATCATTTTATTGTGGTTAGGGTAGTGGATAGACACTTCTTAATTTTTTTCCACAAATTTAAGTACTATTGCATTGAAATTTCAAATTTTCACTAAATAGATTTAAAAAAAAAAACAAACCTAGTAGTTTAGAAACTACATTCAATTTGCTACAGATTCTATTCTTACATATTTGTGAAATAATATAGACAACTTATTCAAATTTTTACGTCAAATTGCCTAAATCTAATTTTTCAGATTTTTTTGCCACTTAAGGGCATGTTTTTTCCATGATGATCCTGCACATACCCTTGTATAGAGCTAGATCAATACAATGAAACCTGTTGAAAAAAGATAATGCAATTACTTCAATTTTAGTCTCCATTGACACTAATTGCTGAAAATTTCCTGCCTTCTGGGATCCTCATATAATTACTAGAATACTAGGCCTATGTAGATTTTTGTCATGAAATCAGAAAAAAATGTAATCCTAAATAATATTTTTTGGTATTTGGTCTACAGACTAGCCATCTCCAACTTCCTCATAATATGATATTGATATGGATTCTTTGAAGAGCATTATGCGTTCACAATACAATGTTGAGAAAAAATCTTAAAGGCCATATAGAAAACCTCCTTGTAGCTACTTGAAAGGAGTTATTTGCAAATAATTGTATCTTTAAACCCTCCAAGTATTACCAATCCTTCAAAACAACTTTTTGTTTTTGGATGAATTTGTATTTGCATATCCTTTTGAAGAGCATCTTTGAGCAGCAGCTCAATCTACACCACCAACATCATTAGAGTCTTCCATTGCTTGATGAACCAAATTTTCCTCCAGTCTAGTCCTTTGAAAGCATACACTCCATTCAGAAAATCTCTTCAGCTCACATTTCCCACCTATTGAAATTTGGTTTGCCTTGTCTTTGTGAGATACGCCAAACAAGTAATTCTACTCTTTCCAAAAAATTTCCCTAACATAAACACCAAGAAAGATGTTTAAAATTTTGACATCACATGCCATATCTATCTCACCAAGATCCTACTTCTTACTTTCATGGTGTCAATCCTAGACAATAAATTCCAATGCAAAACTTATACCTCTATTCAATATGAAGTGTTGAAGTTTGCAAACCTGATTCCTCACATATTATTATGCTGAAAGGAGCTACATTTCTTATTTCATTACTCCATTTATAATGACTACCATGGAGAGCCTCTTCATTTGTTAATATGCCTCTATAATGGTGCTTGAAGACAAAGATTATAGTTTTTCCCATATTAACTGCATCCCCTTCTGTGTTAATCAACAATTCTTAAAACTTTGGAACCATCACGTGCATTGTCAGGGAGTTAGGGAAAATGATAACTTACGAACCTTGAAGTCGTGCCGCTGTGAAGTTTTGTAACTTGTAAAAGGCTCGATTGCAAAGAAAGTCGGGCTCTCTTGGAGTTTCAAAACTTGTAAAATCCCCGCCAATAAAGAGAAGTTGGGGATCTAGGAAATGCATAACTTCATAACCTTGTTGTTGGGCCTTTATGGAGTTTTGGAACTTGTAAAATCCCTAACACTCAAGAATTGGTGGTGTCCTCCTTATATAGAGGCATTTATTCTAAAATATAAACTTCATAACCATGCCTTTCTCAAAATGATTCCACCTTAGAAAAATTAATTCCTCATAATATTTGAATGTCATGAATTAATTCCAACAATAATGACGCTCGAACTATGCTTTAGCTGAGAGACAAAAATATCCATATCTTCTACAAAACAACTCCATTTTGAGCGGAATTAAGATAACAAGGTAATTGGATTCTTTTGACTAAAACCCATAAATCTTTTTCACTACAACAACCAAGAAATCAAAATTTAACTAAAATTGTGAATCACGAGTGTTAAAAAGTGAAGCTTGATATTTTGCAAACGGTGAGAGATTTGAGCACAAAAACTTTCCAGATTGGGCTCAAGAGGGTTAGGATCACACCCATGAGGGGAATTCAAACTAGCTTGCACATATTTTGAAAATTAATTATTTTCATGATTTGGTAGGCTCAAGGTATATAGGAGAATACTCCAAAAATTGGAAATTTTTTAAAGTTTCATATTTTGGGGTAACAGGTGCATCTATACAAGGTATCTCTAATGATGGTGTATTTAGCCGACTTACAGTTAAAGGTTCTAAGTTGGTTATTTGACAAGTCAAGGGCATGATTTTGGCATTTAGATAGTCAAAGATTTCCTTGTACCACAAGGAATCAGGACCAACAAGAACACACACCATCTCGGAGTCTGGAATATCAAAAGCAGGGACAAAAGGCTATTCTACCAAGAACTCAAACTTAGGCACATTGGTAGGTATGTCTAGTAAGGAGCCAATAGTTACCATGGAATTTTCTGCCTTGTTATGAATACAAAGAATATAATGAAATATGATGCTATCAAAATAATGCTTAAAGCTATTTGCCATCCATTTGTATGGTGAAAGCTTCTCATCCTTTGTATCATAGTCATCATTTACTTGATTACTAATTGATAATCCCCATATACATGTAATTGCTTGATTTTCCATTTAATAGCCATTTGTAACCCTGTTAAAAGAGCCTCATATTCCAATACATTGTTAGTGGATGGAAATACAATTCTAAAAGACTTAGGAATGGTGTCGCACTGTGGCATAATGAATAATATACTAGCCCCTAAACCACGGTTTGTATGGGACCCATCAAAGTATAGCTTCCATGTTGTATCAATGTCAAGTGTAAAAATAAAATTGTTAGGAAAGTTTGAGACTAAAGGGTGATCTTCCTAAGTTAGTGCATCTGCTAATTGATCAGCAATGACTTGTCCTTTTATTTCTTTTCTTTCCATGTACTTGATGTCATATTCACTTAGTATTATTACTCACTTAGCGAGACATCCTATTAATGCTGCCTTACTGAGGAGAAATCTTAGAGGGTCAATCTTTGCAACTAGCATCGTTTGGTGGTTCAACATATAGTGTCTTACTTTTTGAGTAGCAAAAACTATTGCAAGACAAGCACACTCTATAGGACTGTAGTTTAATTCATAACCTACTGGAAGTGCGGCTGATATAGTATATTGCTCTTTCTCGTCCCTCTTTGTCATTTTGTGCAAGAAAAGCTCCTAATGTTGATGTGGTTGTTGTCATATATAATATTAAAGGCTTTCCTTGAATTGGTGGCATTAATACTAGCAGTGTAAGTAGATAGCCCTTAATCTGTTGAAAATCCTCTTGACACTTAGGGGTCCATACAAAAGGTACTCCTTTCTTGAGTAAATGTTGAAATGGGTGTATCTTATCTGCTAGTTGCACTCTAAACTTTCTGATTGACCATAGTCTTCCTTGGATTTTCCTCAGTTGAATTAGATTAGCTGGTGGAGGCATGTCTCTAATTGCTTTCACTTTTGTTGGATCTACCTCAATGCCTCATCTAGATATTATATAGCCTAGAAGTTTCCCTGATTGTATGCCAAACACACACTTTTTAGGATTAAGTCTGACCTTGTATTCTTAAAGTCTTTTGAAAACCTTATCTATAACTTGTAGATGATCTACCCTTGTCAAATATTTAACTATGATATCATCCACATAATCCTCCATGATATCATGCATAAGGTCATGGAATATAGTTGTCATAGCATGTTGGTATGTGGCTCCAACATTTTTCAATCCAAAGGGCATTACATTCTAGCAATAGGTTCCCCATGGGTAAGTAAAAGTTGTCTTTGGCTGATCTTTAGTTGCAATCTTAATTTGGTTATATCCTGAGAATCCATCCATAAGAGATAAAATTTCATAGCCAGCTGTCAAGTCCACTATTATATAATTGTTAGGTAATAGAAAGTCATCTTTCGGGCATGCTTTGTTTATGTCTCAAAAATCAATGTAGATGCTAATTCCCCTAGTCAGTTCTGTTATTGGCTCAAGATTGGATATCCAATCTGCATAGTCCATGGATCTAATAAAACTGACATCCAACAATTTCTTCAACTCAAATTTAACTAACAAGGAAATTTTTGGATGCATTTTTCTGAGTTTCTGTTTAAATGGTTTAGCACCTGGTTGCAGTGGAAAATGATGTAAGACTAACTCAGGATCCAATCTAGGCATATCAACATATGACCATGTGAAGTTTATCTATCTTTCTATAAAGAAGTCTCAAAACTCAAGTTTTTCCTTTTCTATCAGTGACTCTACAAAATAGATTAGCCGTGGATTCCCTTATGTGCCTATGTTGAATTCAACAGTTTCCTCTATCAATAGTGGTGAATTTTCCTATTCAATGAGGAGATTGTTCAACCCTCCATCCTTGGGTGCCTTAGAGAGGTTTTCGCCCTTAGATGCTTCCTTTATTTTTGTTTTTTCATTGTCTAAAGGTGCCTTTCGATTTTCACCTAGAGAGTCATCATTTTCATTTTTATCATTTTTTTTGTTATTTTTGTGACTGGAAGGGTGAATAGACTCCCCAAAATATCCCATGTTGTCTAAGTCAATGGTAAAGCTAGCTTTGTGATCACCATTTGGTATTCCTTCTCGTAATCCTAGGAACTCAGCTATCGCTTTGTCATTCTCAAAGATGTGTAAGGTGGGTGTGCCTTGTTGGTCCCAATCAATAAGTTGGGGATACACTAAGGGCATGTCATCATCAGGGGTGTTAAAGTCTACTGGGGTCAAAGTAAAGACTGAATTGTTGAAATGGTCACAAAAGTTTCTCACCAACTCTTCTTTATTCTTCTTCTTAGGTATAGGTAAACTTTGAGGTGGACAGATTTCCAGGGTTTGGTCATCAGGTATGGTTTGGCCAGATCCCCAAGTAGTAGGATCAAGGGATTCCCAAAAGTAGTTCTTAAGCTACTCTTCTTTCATAGCAAGCTTTTATGGATGAGTATCAGGTGGAATTTGTGAGGAGATAAACATTTGGTCAAGTTCCCCATACATTTTGTCAAGGCCCATAAAGGTAGTGGATGAAAGAGAATCCCACTCATATTCATTAGAGTCAGGAGATGGGCATTAACATTGGTTAGATGGTTTGATAGATGTCTTGATAACTTTAGAAATACTCACTTCCTCTTGTGGGGGGAATGGGATACTAAAATTGCCAATATGAAGCAGTTGATACCCTAGCCCTAAGCCTTTTGGTCACTACAAAAAAAAGATACCTATTCAATCCTTTAATTTTGATGTAGCCCTAACCCATAGTGTCCATTATAGCCTTTATCTCACATTATCTTGAAGCCTTTTCCATATTGATGTGTTTGTATATGTATGGATAGAGGAGGTACTTCATCATCTTCTTTGTACAACCAAGATGTCACATCTTCTTCATTTAGGGATTCCTTAGTCAGTTCTCCCCATTTTATGAAAGTCAATGTAGGAGGGACATGTATAGTGACTCTAGATTGTCTCCTATTTGATGTGGGTAAACTGTATGACTTAGGAGGAACCAACTAACTAACATAATAGGATGCCTTCATGTGATATTCTCCACAACCATTGTCTTGAACCTTAAGCTTAGGAGTGGGAGATGGTAGTTGGGAAATGGATATCATAGAAAGTGTGGATGGATCAACATATAAGGATGAAGTGGATGATGATGCCACTTGATTAACAAGAAATTGATGCTAGGGAATCCCTTTTAAGTTAGTACAATACTAGAATGGATCAGGATCACCATCTATTGTAATTTTTGTGCCATTATATGGAAAATTAAGGCATTGATGATATGTGGATGGGATGGATTTCATGGCATGTATCCATGGTCAGTCTAGAAGAATGTTATAGGGTAGAACGAGATCTAGGACTTGGAAGTTAGTGTCCACAACTGCAGGACTAATCTTGATAGGAAGTGTAACAACTTTCTTAGAAGAACACTTTTCATCGTCATAGGCCTTAATCAAAATACTCTTGGTCATGTCTATGCATGCTTTTGAGAAACCTAGTTCCTTAACCATTTGAAAGGTATAAATGTTTAACCCTACTCCACCTTCTACCAAGACTCATCTGACTTTGGTTTTCTAAACTAGGACCTCAAGATGTAATGGATCATTATGGTTCATCTTCTTAGTTGAATTGTCATTTTTGAAAAAAGTAGCATGGTGAGAATTGGTTAGATGTCCTATCATTTGTTCAAAGTGATTGACATCAAGATCATTGGGTATAGTTGTGCTTTGTAAGGCTTTGTCTAGGATAGCTCGGTGCTCAAGTGAAATGCACAATAGGTCCAAGATAGAGATTTGTGTAGGGATCTTTCCTAACTGATCAAGTAAGTTATATTGTGATTTGGGAGGCTATGGCAGTGTCGGTTGAGGAGGCCCTTGAATGGTTATTTTGGTATGGTGATTATTACTAGCACACTTAGGGGTCTTCTTAATGGCAATGGTATTGACTTGATCATTAGCAGCTCATACATGATTTATGATCATGCCATGGTTATAGTCATACTTGACATTAGCATACTTAACAGGACTGTCATTGGCCTTAGTCCCCAAATTAGAGGCTTTTCCCTTCCCGTGGTCATGCAACAGATTTGAAAAGACCTTATGATTGGTATTTTAGGTTATCTATTTCTTCCCACCAACTTCAATGGTTCTATTTTCAACAAGATCTTGTATGATGTTCTTTAATTGTCAAAAATTTTGCAAACTATGTCCCTTGATCTGATGGTAGTCATAGAAAGAATTATCATCCCACTAGAAAGGTTTAAATTGTCTAGGATCATATGGTATTGGCTCCTGAAGCTGTATAAGGTTGTGTTGCAATAACTATTTGAAAACCGACTCAATAGGTTCCCCTAAGGGAGTGAACTCATATTTTGGAAACTACCCCAACTATTGTGGTTGTTGGTTGTTTTGGGCAATGTTAGGAGTTGGATTGATGGTGTTCAGTGTGTTGGTACAGGGATTATAACATCTAACTGTTATGATTGGTCTTTCTTGTAAGTCTTTGGCATCAACAACCCCATCACTGGTAACATTTTTATTTCGAGACCAAAACTTGTTTCTATCATTGGAGGTGTTCAACACATTTGGTTTTATGTTGGGTGGCTTAAGTTCTCCTTTGTCGATTAGATATTTTTATAGGATAATTCCATTTTCCACTAATTCCACAAATGATGTGCAACAATGTACATGTAAGCTAGCTCTCAGTTTAGAGTTGAGATTTTCTTGGAATATAGTGACCTTTTGTTTTTCAGGTATTTTGACTGGCCATACTTCTCCATCTCTGGAAAAAGGTAATTAAATCTTCTCCTTCCTCTTGTGTAGTGTGACACAAGGTTTCTATGGTAATTTCATTAACGATGTTAAAGGAGAAGTTTCGGATAAAATTTTTCGGCTAGTTCACCCCAAGATTTTATGCCACAAAGTTTAGAGAACCACTCAAGTGGAATTGTAGTAAAACTCCTTGGAAACAATCTCATGAGATAGGTTGGACCATATGGCACATCTATGCATGCCATGGAGAATTCCCTTATGTGTTTGAGCAGATTGTGCTTTCCATTGTAATTAGGAAAATTAGGTACAACATACCCTTGTGGGAAAGGCATCATGTACAATGATTTCTCAAAAAGAAAGGGATATAGATCATGTGCTGAAATAGTTCTCTTGTTAGACACCACCATGTTGTCCATCTATGGTTGGAGGGATTGTATTTGTGTCTATAGGATGTCAACCTATATGAGTGATGTGTTAGCCAGATTGTTAGGGTCCACATATGTGTTTTGAAATCTATCATTTTGTGATGGGTTTTGGTTAAGTGTTGGTATGTAGGGCGTGTTTTGACTCAAAATGTTGGAAAATGGATTTTGAATCAGAATGTTCATGAATGGATTCTGAATTGGAATTTGTGTGAATGGGTTTTTACTTGGGATGTTAGCGAATGGATTTTTTCTTGGAATTTGTGTAAATGGATTTTGACCTGGAGTAGGAATGCTTTGTGAAGGGATGTTTTGGAAAGGTATGTTTTGTGAAGGGATATTTTGTGAAGGGATGTTTTGTGAAGGTATAGGTCAACTCCCATATTGAAAGGAAGGCATGTACCTGGTCTGTGTAACCCCCATCTATGGTATAGTGCCGCTGACGTTCATACTTGGTACAACTGTTGTCTGGGGCATGGTACTAGTAACGGTAGTCATGGGTATAGTAGTTGTTTGTGGAATAGTACTAGTAACACTAGTTGTGGGTATAGCAGTTGTCTGCAATATCATTGGTATAACAGTTGTCATTTTGGTTCTTTTACTTCCAACAGAAGGGCCAAATGGATTAGATGATGTCTTCCCTGTGGAGAAGTTAAAACCTGTTGTCATGCTAGTGCCAAATGGTGAGGTGTGGACTATCGTGCTTTGTGTAGGTACACCAAATGGTATAGTTGCAGTTACTTGTGATATAGTAACACTAGTGATTGTTGTGTTGGTCCCTTGAGTAGTTTGAGCTTGTATGGTACGAATGTCAAATCCTACATGTAATGTAGCACCCTCAGATAGAAATTTTTCTAAGAATCGTTGAGGATCATTTGATAGGTAATAATCTACAAAGGAAGCAAACTTAGGGTCTTGTGCTACAACATCTAGGTCTTCCACTATTATGTGACCTTGTGAGTCTCTATTGATAATTTTTTTCTAGAAATAGCCTATGAAGTCTTGATGAATATGGTCCTTGAGAGGAGCTTGTGAATGAATTGATGTAATCATTTGGGTCTGACATCGTTTCTATCTTTTTTCCTTTTAGATCTTGTCTCTACCATGTAAGATGAGCTCAAAGTGCATGCAATGCAAAACTACACCTATGAATGGTATGAGTGTAACCTATGTTTTTGGGATATTTTGAATGCAAATAAAGGATGTATGAGACTATTTTTTTTTTTTGGTATTTTGTCACAAATAAGGTATATCTAAAATGACTCTAAACTAGGATGATAGTATCTAAGTATGCAAAAAGTCTAACTTAGCTTCTAAGGTAATCAATTTGTGAACCTAAGACAAGGTTACCAACCACCTAAATTCTAGCCAAGCCTACAATGTAATTTTGTCAAGAACCTATGTGGGACTAAGATCAAAGATAAGGTGAGTTCCCAAACAAGACTAATGAGCTGGGAAGACTCACGTGTGGGACAAAGATACACTATTATGAGGTTCAATTGACAATTTAGTTGAAGCAAGGTTCTCCCAAAGCATGGAAAGTAAACCTATTCTAAAATTTGAAAAATGACCTCCCTAAAAGATAAAGATCTAAAGGTAGTATGTAGTCCTAAGATGAAACTAAAATTGCAACTAGGAAGCCTATCTCTATGATTGAATGATCCTAAAAGATGCAAACTTTGAGCAAATCGTTCTATTTTTTGTTCAAGGACTGCTATTATGAGAAACTGGTATGACTGTGTAAAATGGACTGTGACAGGGATTTTTGGTTTTCTATTATCAGGAAATTGCGGTTAAGTTTCTCAAATGCATCGCAATATCTAAAAAATGTAGTTCTAATTTTAGATGCATTTAACTGGTAAACTGTGTCAAAATTGTGATAGGAAATTGTGTCATTCCTGAGTGCAAATGTAGCTCTACTAGCCAGATTCGTCACTGTATTTGATAGAAGCAGTTTTAATTTTAGATGCATTTAACTGGTAAACTGTGTCAAAAATGTGATAGGAAATTGCATCGTTCCCCACTACAAATGCAGCTCTACTAGCCAGATGCATCACTGTATTTGACAAATGCGATTTTTCGATGACAAAGGGTTTTGATAGTTTACCAAATGCGACTCTTGTTATCAGATGCAGTTTTCTAGTGGACAAATGCAACTCGGGATTACAATTATGACTCACTATTTGACAGATGGGACTCAATTCTCTATTTAATGATAGTTTGAACTGTGTTATGACAGATGCAACTTTTGTTATGAAATAACTTGCACAATAGAAGAATATAATATGAAATATGCTACAAATACTTGATAATAACTAAGAATAACAAGCCACTTCAAGGGGGAAAACCTCCAAATATCTCTAATGAGAACACACTTCACAACTTGATGATGAAATAAGATTCACAACCTCCTATATATAACTATTTATGCCTAGGATATCACCTAGGCCAACTTAGATACACCTATATAAGTCTTAGGCTGACCTAAACAACTAAATAACAATATACTAATGATAATATGACTTAATAAAGAGTTAAGATAGCCACAAGCCAACTATTCATAACTCAATGCACACTAATATTAAGGGTGTAGCATGCCCCCCTTCTTCAAAGAAGCATTGTCATCAATGCTAATCAAGTTTGGATTCTTTTGAATGAACTCTTCATCCTCCTATGTGGCATCTTCAACTGGTAAATTCTTCCTTTGGATGAGATACTCAGTGAGAGTTCTATTCCTCAGCTTCTTTGTGTGTGTTTGATGAATGCACTCTGGTTCCAAAATTATTTTTCCTTCTTCATCGATCTCTGGTAGTTTTTTTTGAGTTGGAATATTATGCCCAATTACCTTCTTCAAACAAGAAACATGAAAAACTAGATGTATCTTTGTTGTTGGTGGCAACTCTAGCTTGTAGGAAACACTACCAATCTTTTGCATGATTTGGTATGGACCATAATACCTTGGAGATAACTTATTATTCTTTTTTTGTTGCTTTAGTGAGATTTGGTTATAAGGCTGCAATCTCAAGAAGACCCAATCCCCAACTTCAAAACTTCTTTGACTCCAATGTTGGCTTTCCTATTGTTTCATTCAATTTTGTGCCATGGCTAAATTATCCTTGAGTCCTAAAAGTACCTATTGTTGATGAAGCAAGTGGTCCTCTACTGCCTGCACTCTTGGTGACACTTTTATTGATGATGTGATGGAAGGAGGATGATATTCATAAAGTGCCAAAAATGGAGACATTTTCGATGAGCTATGAAAAGAAGTGTTATACCACCATTTTGCAAGTGGTAGCCAATCTACCAATTGAGACTGTTTCTCTAAAGTGAAAAAATGTAGATATACTTCCAAACACTTATTAACATCCTTAGTTTTCCCATTTGATTGAGGGTGGTATGAAGAGCTATGAGCCAACTGAGTACCGAAACATGAGAATAAATCTTTCCAAAAGTGACTAGTGAAGATAGGATCACGATCACTAACAATAACCTTAGGTGTACCATGTAGCTTTTGGATATTTTCCAAAAAATATTTTTCCACTGCACTTGTTGTAAAAGGATGTGATAATGCAATGAAATGTGCATATTTAGTGAGGCGATCAACTACTACCATGATGACAATATGACCTTTAGATTTGGGAAGCCCTCTAATGAAGTCCATGGATACCTCTTCCCAATGCTGGCTAGGAATAGATAAGGGTTGCAAGAGACCTGGTGTCTTAATTGTCTATCCTTTATTCCTTTCAAAAAAAAAAATTCAACCACAAATTTTTTAACATCACCTTTTAGCCCTTCCCAAAAAAAATCTTGCTTGACTCGATGATATGTCTTCAAAAATCCTGAATGACCACCAACTGGAGACACATGCAGCTCTGTGAGAATCTTGTGTTTAAGATTGGAATTCTTGCAGAGATACAAACATTCTTTATACCAAAGAGTATCTCCCTTCCAACAAAACTTATCTAAACTACTACAATCACTTTTTAATTGTTCAATGAGATTACTTGTCGCAACATCATTTTGCCACTCTGCTTTGGCTTCCTCCACCCAATTTGCTTGTAATATTGAAAGAGCACACAATGAGGCTTCATTTTTCTCATCCTTCCTTGAAAGTGCATTTGCTACATTATTTTCTTTCCCTTTCTTATATACAATCTCAAAGTCATATCCTAACATCTTAGTGACCCATTTTTGTTGCTCTTCAGAAGATAGTTTTTGTTCCAAAAAATATTTTAGGCTATCATGATCTATCTTAACCTTGAAGTGTCTACCCAAAAGATAAGGCCTCCATTGTTTAATTGCATGAAGGATTGCTAGCATTTCCTTCTCATAAATGGGTTTTAGCTGATTCTTACCCTTTAATTGATGACTCTCAAAAGAATTTGGCTGACTTTCTTACATGAGAACTGTTCCTATCCTATTTCCAGAAGCATCACATTCCACAATGAATTCCTTGGTGAATTCAGGAGTGGAAAGCACTGGAGTTGTACACATATCCTCCAATCTCTCAAATGCTATATTAGCATACTCATTCTAATGAAAATAATCCTTCTTCAATAGAGTGGTGAGGGGTGCTACTATACAACCATAATTCTTCACAAATATTCTATAGTACCCTATCAATCCCAAGAAACCCTTTAGTTTCTTAATGGTTTTTGGAATAGGCCATTCCATGATAGCCTTAATTTTGTTAGGGTCCACCTTTACTCCTTCATGTGAAACTATGTGTCCCAAATACTCCACCTCCTTAAGACCAAAAGAACACTTGGATGGCTTAGCATAGAGTTGATGATCTTCAAGTATTTGTAATGCTTGATCCACATGTTGCAAGTGTTCTTCCCAAGTCTTGTTGTAAATCAATATATCATCAAAGAATACTAACACAAACTATCTCAAGAACTTCTTAAAAATGGAATTCATCAAACTTTGGAATGTAGATGGTGCATTGGTAAGACTAAATGGAATCACCAAAAATTCATAATGACCCTCATGAGTCTGAAATGTTGTCTTACAAATATCTTCCTCCTTAATCCAAATTTAGTGATAACCATATCTAAGATCTAACTTGGAAAAATACATAGCTCCATTCAATTCATCTAGCAAATCATCAATAACTGGAATAGGAAACTTATATTTAATGGTGTACATGTTGAGCACTCTATAATCTGGACACATGCACCAAGTATCATCCTTCTTACATACCATCACTACAGGCGAGGAGTAAGCACTTTGGCTATGCCTGATAATTCCCACCTCTAGCATTTCCTCAACATTTTTTTTCTATCTCACTCTTTTGTATGTGTGGATACCTATAAGGATTGATGCTCAATGGGTGGCTCCCTAGAACTAATTGTATAGCATGATCATGATCCCTCTTAAGAGGAAGTCCTTTAGGAATATCTCCAAGAACAATTGAGTGATGATCAATTATACCCTGCAAATCTGGATGAGAAGGAGCATTAGATTGAGAGACTTCTAATGAACATAGCTGGGCCACAAATCCATCCACTCCTTTCTTAAGAAAATTTTGCATTTGATGAGAGCTTAGCATTTGTGGGGATTTTTCCTTCAACCCCCTTAGCTCTACTACCCTTCCTTCTGATTGAAATCTCATGAATAGTTCTTGGAAGTTCATCTCAATCGTTCCCAATGTAGTAAGCCATTATACTCCAAAAACAATATTTGTTGCAACCATGGATATTGCATACATTGGGGTATCAAGTTGATAATCTCCCATGGATAATTTAATGCTATGACACTTCCCTGAACATCTAACTATACCACCATCTGCAATAAAAACCTGAAACTCTGGTGTTGGATATATAAAACAATTTAAACAAGTAGATAACTTTTTGTTGAAGAAATTATGAGTACTACCTGAGTCGATCAACACTGTTACCTTCTACTTCTTTAAGAACCCCACCAAATTGAGAGATTGTGGAGCACTAAAACTTGAGAGTGCATGACAAGAGATGATTGGTTGAGAATCATGTGATTCCTCATTTGACTCCCTTTCATCCTCTAGTATGGGTTCTTCCTCTTCTTCCTCACTTGGACCTTCAATATAGAACAATTTATTTTCACTACATTTATGTCCTCAACTATATTTGCTATCACAATTGAAACACAACCCTTTTTATCTTTTCTCCTCACTTTACTGTGGAGTCAACCTAGTAGGTTGTGTTGAATATCCTTTCTCTCTTGTGACATTATCCCCTTGCTTCTTAGGAATCAAATACTTCTCCTCTACCCTGCATGCTAGTATAAAAGAATCTTTTATGGAGCTAGGGCTAAACATGCGTACCTCATGTTGAATGTGATCCTTGAGACCCCCCAAGAATAAATCATTCAAGTTTTCCTTCATAATTGTATCCACTCTTAAGGATATATTTTGGAATTGCTGAATATAATCCTTAACTGATCCTGTTTGTTGAAGTTTAGCTAGCTGGCTGAAGAAGTTGTCTGTCATGCTATTGCTATATTGTGCTTGGATTTCCTTCATAAAAATTGACCATGAGATAGTGAGCCCATTTTTCCTCCAATGAGTGAAAAGCCAACGATACCAAATGAATTGATCTGGATCTAGATATAGGTAAGCCATCGTGACATTTTTTCCATTTGGTATTTGGTGTACGTCAAAAAAATTCTCCATTTGGTTTATCCATGTTAGAGGATCCTTGCCATAAAACTTGCACATATCCACCTTTGGAAATAAACTCATAGATCCCATAGGAGTATTAAAACTTGTGTCAATGCTAGCTAACCTAGAATTTTCACCTTGGTCACTTGAGAACTCCTTTCTTGGTTCAACCATATAGGTGCTTAACATGTTTCGTATGTCCGAAATATCTCCTCTTAGGTCACACATATCCATCTTCATTGAGGAAATGTCTTCCTTAACCTTACTGATTTCCTCATTAGGAGTAATATCCTCTATTGTTACCCCATCCTTATCAAGAGTCTTTCCCAGAGTGACAACATTCTTTTTGCCCCTTGTTGCAGGCTCCGTCATTTGTGAAAAATTTAATTTTTCAATAACTCTTTTATTTCTACTCAAATTACTCCAATTTTTTTTTTCTGTAATCTCCTTTAATATGTCTTCAAAAACCAATAAAAATCGGGCTCCAATTCAATAATATGTGTGAGATATGCAGATTTCAAAAAAATTGTGTAAAAACCCTAATTTTGCAATAATTCACTTAATTATACTCCAATTATTATGAAATATGTATTGTAGATTATTTAATATGTTCTTCAAAAACCCTTTAAAAATTAGAAAAAAATTCACCAAAATCTAAAAGATATGCTTTTCCCAAAATTGCCTCCAAAATTGAGAAAATACCTTGCTTCTATGGTGCCAAGATCATGCTCTTATACCACTTGTTATGAAATAACTTGAAAAATAGAAGAATATGATATGAAATATGTTGCAAATACTTGATAAAAACTAAGAATAACAAGCCACTTCAAGGGGGAAAACCTCCAAATATCTATAATGAGAACACACTTCACAACTTGATGATGAAATAAGACTCACAACCTCCTATATATACCTATTTATGCCTAGGATATCACCTAGGCCAACTTAGACACACCTATATAAGTCTTAGGCCGGCCTAAAAAATTAAATAACAATATACTAATGATAATATGACTTAATAAAGAGTTAAGATAGCCACAAGATGACTATTCATAACTCAATGTACATTAATATTAAGGGTGTAGTATTTGAAAAATGCGGTTTTTCGATGACAAAGGGTTTTTTACAATTTAATAGATGTGACTCTTGTTATTAGATGCGGGTTTCTAGTGGAAAAATGTGACTCGGGATTACAATTATTACTCATTGTTTGATAGATGGGACTCGATTCTCTGGTTAATGATAGTTTGGACTGTGTTATGATAGATGCGACTTTCTACTTGACAGATGCAACTCTTGTTATCAATTGCAGTTTTCTGATAGAGTTGATAGTTTTGACCAAATTTTGGAAAATAACAAACATAGGAAACACAATATTTCAATTTGTTTCAACACAAATAATGTTAATTTTAGTAACATACAAGTACAATCCTAGGTTGGTAGTGACAATACCTATTGACTTATCACTTGGTTTTCCCAAGCTACACTTATCCAGAGTAGATGATTAGAAGTTTGATCCCATTGGCTCCCATCCACGACACTCATTTATATAGGGCAGCCAAGTTTTAGTACCCATAAAACTCCCATGGCATAATTTTCATCTCTACTAAGGACTGTAAAAATGTGAGACAACTTCAGAGGTCTGACCTCTTACACCAATAGACAGAAGGATTTTGGCTTAACTAAAGACAATTGGATTCTTTAGTCAGGGCATTCGTTCACAGAAGCTATACATACAACTTGTACCCATTGTTGTCTATCCCATCGGCATAACCCCAGGTGATACTTGCATTTACTCAAGTACCCATTTTTATATACTGAGTGGAGGTGGCTTGGCTTTAGCCTAATCCCAGTCCGAGTCATCTCAGGGTGAGTACTTTTTCCCACCGAGGAAGGCCCAATTTCTAGAGTCAGCAAAAATTTCTCTTACACCTGAAGGATAACACAAATGCACAAGGGGAGAGGATACTCCTATATGTTGAATTGGATTCTAAACTAAACACTTGTGTAGAAGCACCAAACATGAAGAAAATAGTTAATTTTTAAAACCCAAATGAAGATTATCTAAGCTACTATATAGTCTGTTTCAAAAGAAATATTTGACTCATGTCTTACAAAACAATTCATCAGTACTTTTAGTATTGTCTTCATCAATTGTCCTACAAAAAGAGTCAATTTTTTTTCTTCTACAAACATCTTGAAAACACTATGTTAACTACAAAAAAGCACACACGTTGAAAATTTCAAAATTAGTACCAAATAAATCAATTGAAAATTTTAGATCTCAGAATTTGGAAGAAAGAAATATAAAAATTTACTAGTCAATTGTGTCACTGTTTTACGAGTCAAATGCATCGCTGTTATCCACATATGCATTGCGGATACTCAGATGCATCTTTTTTCTCATCAAATGTGGCTCACAGAGTCAATTACATCATTTTTTTGATGAAATGCGTTGTTTTGTACAAAACCTATAAAACTAAAAAAAAAGCTACGATCTTTTTTGAAGACTGTGTCTTCATGTTGGGTTCACCAAAATGTAATGCAGGAAAATAGTAGGAAAGTAATAGATTATAGAAAATTCAAAGCAAACTAACCTACATCAACAACAAAGCATAAAGGAAAGCTAAAACATGAAACAATCTTACCAAGCATCAATAAAACTCCATGATTAATCTCTGTTGTCCTTCTCCATTTCATCTTTGAATGATATTTTCCCTCAGATTTTTTAGTATTTGTGCAAATATAGCCTCAATATATGTGATTAATTACGAAACATCAACGATTCAAACAAATTTCTCTCAAAAATCATAAGATTTTGAGAGAGAGAATAATGACAAAGGTTGGACAATTTATAGAAAATTGATTGTTCAAATGAAAGGCTGAGATCGAAAGATGAATGGATGATCAAGATTAAAATTAGGTCATGCATTCAAATTAGGGTTTTGTGAGTGAAAGTTAGAAGACACAAATGTCTGAGAGATTAAATTAAATAATAATTTAATCTTCAGTGAAGACTATTCAAAAATTAGAAGAATAGAATTTGCATGTCAAGTTGACAATTTGCATGGAGGAAAGAGTCTGTTTGAACACACACATAAATTATTTAATTAATTAAGATTATTTAATTAATAGACGTGCACATGAAAAAGGTGAGACTAGATAATTGAATGATTAAATTGAGAAAGATCTGTTTGTTAGAAACAATATTGACTCAAAAGATAACTAGATGCTTTAATTTAGATCTCAACTCAAGTGATAATGAATAATTAGATAACTTAGCGATTACCCAATTATAGAAGAATATGCTAGGAATAATTCCTTTTATGAATTAAATGATTAGTTTAATTCAACATTTTCAATTAAGGGATTAAATAAATTAGAATTTATTTAATTGACTTGAAGAAAAGGTTTAGTGAATAATTAAATAATTTAAAAGATTATTTAATTATAGTCGAAATGCAATAAAGATAAATTAAATAATAATTTTATTTAATTTAAGGAAGGGAATAATGCTAATTAGTGATGCAATTAAATAAATGAAATTTATTTAATTAATCAGGATTAAATGATGGTAGAATAATTTAATTAAATAATCAAAATTATTTAATTAATAGATGGAAAGGGACTTTAGAAACATAACTAAATAATTAAGATTATTTAATTATAACAATGACAATGGTGAGTAATGAAGAAATTGAAGTTGCGGGCCTAAACCCATTTTTAGTGTCTACAGACACATCAACCTCTCATTGAACAAAAATGCCAATAATTTGTAATGATTCTTAATGCAATATTGAGATGAGGAATAATTTAATAACTTTGTAAAATAGAATTTGATTAATACATGTGTAAAAATATAGCTAAACTTGTTCCACCAACCATATCTAAAAGGTATCTAGTTTGGACAATCATTCCATTTCAAAATTGAATAATCATTACATTTCAAAATATAACTCAATTTTAGTTAATTTGTTGTCAGATTTAAAGAATATATTCCATACATTGTCATCATCTTCTTGGGCATTGAGGATGTAAGTTTACATAATGAAGATAGTTCATTTACCAAAGCAAGATGGCCATAGAGTTTCAACACCATAATGCACTTCTTCCCACTAGTGTATCAATGGAATGGCTGAAGTTTAGATTCTAAAGAAACCCCTATTTAGACATTATGAAATGCTAAGATACCTACTTTGAATTTACTTTCTTTTGTTTTTTTCTCCTTGATGACATTTGGACACCATAAAATGATGGAAATCATGATTAAGTATGCCTAATGTTTGTTTGTTTAAATCAATGTTGAAATAAATTGAAATGTCTAGATGTAATACTTTTTTTTCTTAGTAATTATCACAAATGCTTCTTAACTTTCAATGGAAATTAATATAATGATGTTAAAATATGATAATTTAACTAAGAAAAAATATATTATTTTTCTCTTATTTCCTAGTCATGCACAACTGCATGCTAATGACTAAAAGTAACTCTTTCAATATCCCAACCACTCAATCTCACATGACTACCCTCTATAAGGAGTGTTACATATGTGAGTGTTTCATTAGGTTTTCCATGATATATAGCTTTACCCTATATTGTGTGAATGAGATATATATTTGGTTATTTAAATCCAATACCATATGTTGAAATCCCACTTTGTTTATTTGACACATATTCTTTATTGTTAACAAACTCTTTGTTAGAATTGAATTGGATTTAGAATTTAAAGAATCATTTTCTCTCATTAAAACAATTTATTTGAATGAATTAGCCTCTCTTCATGCACATCAAATACACATTAATATTAATATATGTGTAATTAACTATTAATATATGAGTGAGTGGAAGATCATGGGGGTCCAAATAGTGGTGATGTAAAAAACATGTGACATGAGGAGGGAAAATCATGGAAATCCCATTTGACTTTTTACTTGGGTTGGTAAAAAGTAAAATTTGTATGGTAAACACAAAAGAAAAAAGGATATTAATGGATATTCGTCATAGACATACTTATAAATTTTTAGAGATCAGGCCATGCATAATAATTATTATAATATATATTAAATATAATAATATTATATTATATAATAATATATTGTTATTATATTATATAATAATATAATATTATATATTATATATTATATAATATTATAATATTATATATTATATAATATTATAATATTATATATTATATAATAATATATTATTATTATATATTACATTATTATGTTATATATTATATAATAATAAAATATTATTGTAATGTTACATATTATAATACTAATATATATTAATATTATCATCATAATAAATTATATAATAATAATAATATAATATTATATATTATATAATAATATAATTTTATTATATTATGTATTATAATATTAGTATATATTAATATTAATATTAATAGCCCAACATATGTGAAATATTTAAAAAAATTCTCTCTGAAATGGACATCCATTTCAGAGAGCTTCTATAATATAAAAAGGCTCTCCAAAACAAATATCAATTTTGGAGAAGTATAAGTAAAGAAAGGAAACTTTTTAACTCATTCTAATTGTCAAGAGGTTTTTAATAGTGTGGGTAGAGCTCGGGAAACAGATTTCCAAAGCAATTAAATATTTTTTTGTTGTTGTCTAAATCAAGATTTATCATCTTCCCTTCAATTTTAACAACATTCAAGCGAGGTGAGTTGAATTTTATTTGTTTTTTTGATATTTTAATTGTTTTCTCTATTTTTAACATATATATTAGGTAATTTTTTTATAGATTTTAGTAATTAGTATAAAATTATGTTAATTTTAAAAATTATAATTTTAAATGGGGTTTAAATGGAAGAAATTGATAGAGAAAACTCTCCACCAAACCCTCCTCCAAATGCTCCTTGAATTTAGGATTTAATTGAGATAAATATGATTGAACTGAAGAACATTGCTGAGAATGTAACACCCCACCAAAAAACCCTAGAGGACAAAACTAACTAGAATAATGACACAATTTTTTGTTGTTCAAAGTAAAATAACATGAAATGTAAATCATATATAAACATAACATATAAGAATCTATGTCCTCTAAGGTTCTATGACTGCATTACGAACATTCTATTAACAAGGTCTAAACATACATAATGAACTAACTATCAATAAGAGTTCATCCTAAATCCATTGCATTAAATGAATAAACACATACCTTTCCATATCATAACATTAGATAAGCAATCATCAAAGATCATATATATATAGCTACAAGTACATATGCAAATTCCCTTTCCATGAGGGTACATCATTACATTGTTACAAACTTACATCAAAGCTTCCTTGAATACAACATGAAGAGTACATCAAGATTACATTACATGATACATATGATATACAGGTTCAATACATAACACAAGCAATTGTCTCTCAAACTAGTAAAAGATCTAAAATATGTTACATAAGGTACATCCTCCATGCTCACAAACAACAGTTGGGAAACCCAATGGAGGAAAAAGCACAAGCCACCCGACCATATGGAACCCTAAGGTCCACCCCCATGCTAGGAGATAACAATAAGGTCCCACTACTCAAAAAAGTCAAGATGATAGTAGCACAAAACAAATGGCTAACATGACTCCAATACACAAAGTACAACATAACACCTCACAATAGAGTCACCGCTTGTAGAGGCACACAAACAACAAGGGGAACACAAGACTAGGGAATGCTAGGTTTCTATAGGGAATAGTGTCATCACATGGTCCTGACATGGATTACCTTGATGGTCTCTCACTAGACGCTAACCCCCGTCTATGGTTACCCTAATAGTTTCTCACTAAATGCTAGCCCCATAGGGTGACACATGTGAAACCAACATTCCTTTCGTGAGGAAAAGGAAGTTGATCTTGCCAACCAAACCTTCTCAACCCATCCTTATCCTAAATGAGCACTACATGCATGGGTGAGACATTACCAATTATCTTGTTTATGTGAAAATTACCCATCCTCCCAATTCATTACTTAGGTTATCACTGAATTAAGAAACTCTCTAATTGGTTAACCTGATAGTCTCTCACTAGACACTGACCCCCATTGAGAGCCACTCCCCCTACTTGCAACTAGAAGACCCTACACAAAACATAGGGTAAAGCCATCTTTCACAAAATACAAAACCACATGAACATACACATAGAGTGAGTCATGAACTATCTCACACACAAATCCCAACCATAACAGTGAATAAGTAGTGCAAGGCTAAAGACCCTCTTGTACCCATTTCAAAGACATTACCAACCATTTCAAAATGAAATATTCATAAAACTCAACATACAAAACATTTCCCCCTAGCCTCTAAAAGACACCATTAACCACTTTGCATAGACGACTCCCACTAAACAAACAATAATCAAAACTCTCCCATTTCCACTAGTTATGCACATTATCCATAACAAGCACACAAATAAAAATTGCAATCATGAAATCAACATATGTTATTAAATCAACTGTCAACAAGCATGAAGGAAATCAACATGTTTAACTAACCAACATGATAATCTAAATTCATTATCTCATAATTCCTTTAACCACTTAGATATAAGTAACTCATTTCCCCTATTTAATTTTCTGATTCATTTATCTACATAAGCAATTAATCACAAGGACAAATTATTCTATTTCTAATAACCCTAATATGATCAAATGCAACTCATAAAATAAAACATATCAAAACTCTTAATATAACAAGTGCAATACTTTAGAAGTTCCTAAAGGTTTATGGCTAAGTAACTTAAATAACAATAATAATAAAACATGTAAAATATTTCTACTTATTCTTATCTCTTCTTTTCTAACCCCTCACTTCTATTTCTATTTCTTTGCAATTTCAATACCTACATTAAATTTTTTTAAAAAAACTCTTACTTAAATTTCCAATACACTTATCTAGCTTACTCAATTACTTACAAAAACAAAATTATTCTTTCTGTATGACCATCATATATATGTACACGTACAAGAACGGTCTATATTCCAATTAATGTGTATCATAGCTATTCAAGTACTTGATCTAGGATATATCACTTTCAACTATATAAGAGAAAATAACTTGACAATCTAAAATTGGAATTTCATTTAGAACTAATAGATCCTAATGGTCAATGTAATACCAACTTTGTCAACTATCCAAATATATCTATAGTATTAACCTATCAATAATTCTACAATAAAATTTCACTCCAATACTTATGAAAATAGAATATATGTAATTTAATAATTTGAATCTCCTTAAGATTTGAAACCTTTTTAAAAAAGCATAATCTATATAAACAAATAAAAAATAAAGAAAAGCAATACAATCATAAACCTAAATATTTCTTCAAACTCTCAAAATAGAATGTCATATTTATTCCGTAATAGTAACATGGTAAAATCTTACAAACTTTATGATTTATTCTAAAATTTCATTAATAAATTGCAATATATATCTAAACACAAACATTACCTTAACTTCATATTAAGAATTGGATTCATATATATATATATATATATATATATATATATATATATATATATATATATATATATATATATATATATATATATATCTTATATCATGAAATGCATATATATATATAATATAATTTGGGCTGACATGTATCATATATCAATAGGATCGCTGCCGAGATAGACTAGGTTTGAAGGAATGAAGAGATCATGTTAGAAACGCAGCATCAATAAAATCCATATTTGGAATTGACACATTGCTCTTACCTATTACGTCTCTGCAGATGGGTGTAACCTTGTAAAGGCATCAACTCTAAAACATTATACTGAATTGTTTCCTTTGCATCGCGACCTTTAAAGAAACTAAATAACCCTCTTCATAACAGAATTTAGTGTAGATGGAGACAGATGGTAGCTAAGGAATTAAAAGACACAATGAATGTAGTTGGATTGAAATCATACAATGGTACATGCTTCTACGTGTACGAGGCAGACCGCATCCACATACATGGAAGGATATGCAAAGTTGGAGAAATTGGCTTGGCTTAGCAAAGGTGGCAGGAAAGCTCCAGATTTAAGTCTATCTTTAATGCACTTCAAAATTTGTCAAGAACCTTTAAGCATACCTTGGGATGTGAACCATAGACAACATTTTATACAGGGACATCGTTTGGAGGGAATTGGCGATGCCAACCAAAGCAATCTGAAAACAAAGGCTTGCACTACATTGGTGTGCACTGATGGACTTGCATGCAAAAAGTGAGAACATAGACAAGGCGCGTGATCCGTTTGACAGAGGGGCCTCTAGCGATGTCATCTCATGGAATGTAATCATTGCAGGATATGTACAAAATGGACTTGACGGAAAGGCTTAGAACTTTTAAGCAAATGCAAACATCGTGAAGGTTAAGCGGATAGGGCTGCGCATACTTCTCTCATCAGTAACCTTTATTGCATTACATTTATAGTCGATCCTTAGATGTGCATGGTTGACCTTCATGTCGCGCTGGCTATCTTGGAAACCCCAAACCTCATTACTAAGATGCCGGTTGAATAAGGTCGTTGTAGTTCTAGATCTCGACCTAGATCAATTACAGGTTCCTAATACATTTTTCAGCATCGATCTCAGAATACAACTATTTCCAAACTTGAAAATCATCCTGTAGAATGATGAATTCGATCTATCTAATCTATCTACACTATCAATAGAATACTTATGTAAATTCAAAAGCATTGTATAACATTCCTAGTAATTTTTCAGCATAACTAGACTGCATCTACACATCTATTATCGTCTTCAAACTTAAAGGATGGTATCGAATCTACTGTATTGTTATTAATCTATCCATACTAACCATAGTAAAATTGCAAGGTGACAAATTAATATCACTCTTCGTTCATATTTTCAGAAGGTAGTAGTGACTCACCTGTAAAAGTTCTCCTTAGTTTGGTGAGACCTTGTTTCCCTTCCTCTTAATAGTGCTAAAATCTTCCTTGAAATGTATTGCTTCTCCGTTTGCAACAGTCCACTTCTCCAAAGCCTTAATCTAATCTTTCGCTATTTTCCCCCAATCTAGTTTTTTTTGAAAACCATTAGTCGAATGCAATTATTTCACAGATTATTCTTGCAGACAAAGTTTTCTATTCGAAAGCAAAAAAATCCATAGTGATCCATAATCTCTCTCCCAAAAATGATCTTTATTAACTCAGGAGAGCTATTGATTTTTCCAACACAAAAATCATATAAAAAATCTCACAAAATAATAAATTTCTATTCTTCAAACAGTTCGAAGTCATGTATGTGCTCGGAGAATTCTTTTGCCATCTTTTCATTGTTTTAGCCGATTGCCCATTATCTCCTTCCAATATAATATTTTATTTTATGTTATATTATTTTCTCACCTTTTTAATTTATTTAAACTCAAAAATCTCCAATAAAATAACCAGTTTCCTTTCAACAATCAGTTCAGATTTGTGCATGCACTTGCATGAAAATCCTTCCATCTTTATATTGCTTTTACTATTTATTTATTAAAATAATCCATTGTAATTCTATTTTATTTTATTTAATTTTACTTTAATTTATTTTAATATTACATTTCACACCAAAATTATTAATAAACATATTTATATCTTTTATCAAAATACTTTTACTTGATAAATTATTTAATAAATCAATCAATCAAACCAATTATTTTCACTTATTGTAGACACCAAAAATTGACCTAGGTCCGCAAGCTCTATTTTCACGTCTTTTGTCCTAACATAATTAAAATATTTAATTATGTCCTATTGTCCACTTTCAACTATTAATTAAATAATATTTAATTATTTAATTAATTCATATCTCTTTCTTCTTCCTGATTATTTAGATAAATATTTTTTGTTTATTTATTTAAATACGTCATTAATTGTCTAAAGTCTTTCCATAATTAAATAAATTTCTTAATTTATTTAATTATCCATGTCCCCTAAATTCTTATTTATTTAATTACGTCACTAATTCTTCGAAGTCTTCTTTTAATTAAATAAATTCTTTAATTTATCTAATTATTGCCACCTTGTCACTTCTTCTCATTTTAAATAAAATTATTTATTTAAAATGGTACCACTTCTAATTTCCTTTATTTTAGTAAATAATTGGCATTTATTATTTGTTGTCACATAATTTCCCTCTTTTGAATTAAATTAATTTTTAATTCAAAATAGTTTCTTTCCTCTAAAAATCAAATAATTGTTATTATTATTTGATTTTACAGCCACCTCTTTTTCTGTGCCAATCTTATTTCTTGTCACATGCATTGTCAGCCCTTCATTTGATTTTCTAAAAATCAATCTTGTCCACTCATTTTGAGTTTGTCCTAATGATTCCCTACCCCTTATTGTGGGTTGTCAAATTGAATCATGTCCATTGATTTTAGGGAACTTGTCAACTTTTAATCTTGGCCACCATTCCTTCAAAATTATATTTTCTATAAAATAGCAATTTTGCTCTCATTTTGTCACCTCATGCTAGTATATTGTCATCTTGTGCACTGGCTACTTGTCATTCTAGGCTATTTTTTGCATACTTTAGAGTCATTTTTAGGCATTTGTGAGGTCATTTTAAATAAATCCTTCAATACTTGTGTAGGACATTGGCATAGTCATTGGTTACTCGCATAAAATCTTAGGGAAACTATCATTTACAACAAGTTAGAAGGTGTAATGGAGGTCAACCATTGAGATTGAGGACTTATGGTAATGTCATTTCATTTGTTTTCATGTTTTTCTTCTTTGCACTCCATTATTTACTTTGGGTTTTGGTTTTCTTAGTTATTAATATACTAACTTGAATTTTCCCTAAGTTACATTGGTGAACCCGACACTTTTTAAATTGTTTTTGTTGTTTTCCGTATGACTTTTTGTTTTGTTTTGTAGCTATAGGTACAAAATGACACATTCACAACCTTTAACACTGCAAACGCCATGTTGCGACTCATTCGCTTAATAGAACTATGCATTTGCAGGGCCGAGCCACATTTGACAGTTAGAGTGATGCATTCAACGAACCTAATATGCATTTTGATTGATTGTACAACACTTTTGTAGATTGTAACACATTTTTTTTGCAAGTTAACGCATTCGGCTTGTAGATTCTGATGGACAAACCTGAGTCACATTTGATGTACAGAGTGACACATTCACTTGGTAAATTCTTGCATTTTCTTATTTTCTTCCTACAATCTGTTATTTCTTCTACATTCTACTAGACTAGGGTTTTGTGGTTACTAATGAGTTGTTGTAGCATGTGGCATTGAAGCTTTTGTGGGTCCAAGAAATATTTGTGAAACTACTAACTTGTGGTTTTCCAGCCTCGTTAGTCCAAGATTTATTTTTGAAACATTGTGTTTGCGATTTCTAGTTTAGAAAACACTTTAATTGGTGCACTAAAATGAACATGTGCTTGATTCTTTTTAATTGTGTTTGAAGGTGGTAGGTGATTATGCTCTCACCTTGTGCAAACTAGGTGATCAAAAAATTAGACCCACCTTATTTTGTGTAACCCTTACGATTCAATAATCAAAGTATCCTCTCCCCTTACACACTTGTGTGGTCCTAGGTGTAAGAGAAATGGTTATTGACTCTAGAACTTGGGCTTTCCTTGGTGGAAAAAAGTACTCACCCCAAGGCAACTCAGATCGACAATAAAGCTCTATGGTTGAGTACCCAAGACCAGTATACAAATTTGAATAATAATGAAAAGCCTAGGATAACAAGTGTGAATGTGTCATAAATACAAAGAAGTACTCCCCAAAATCCTATTGAGTGTAACCTCTTTAGGCTGGAGTGCCACCTAAATAGTGATTAATCTTTTCCCCATGTATGGCCACTTGAATGGGGTCCCAAACAAAATACTTTTTTTTGTAGTAGTCAAAAACCTTCTATCTACTAGCGTAGCAATGATCGTTGTAAAGGAATCCACATCTTCACTGTCTTTAGTAGAGGTGATAAGCCTGCCATGGGAGTTTTATGGGGGCTGGAAGCTTGTTTGGCCTAAGAAGAGAGTGCACTATAAGGGGGAGCCCATGCAACCAAGCTTCTGGATTCACATACTAAGGATATGTGGTTGGGGAAACCCAAGTGGAATCTAGCAGATATTGTCCTAGCCTAACCATAGGATCGTGCTTGTCTTTATTGTTCTTGATTACACACTCAAAATATCGTGCTTTCCAAGTTTTTTCTAGATTTTGAAACAAAACAAACAACACTCACAAATCTAGAAATAAATAGTCAACCTCAAACAATTTGGATTTTTGACCAAAACATTAGAAAACTTAGAATTTTTACATTTTGTAATGCATATGCTAAAATGCATTCCCTACTTTATAACACATTTGATAGTTCTTGCAATGCATCTACTCTGATAAACCGCATTCGCTACTTTAAACACCACATACGCCTGGCTTGCAATGCATTTTCTCTTGAGAAAGTCACATTCACAAAATTAAGCCACATCTAGCATCTGTAAAGCCACATTTTCTTATACTGCAACACATTCGCCAGACTATAACACATATGTTGCCTAAAACAATGCATTTTCTTGGAAGGAATGAAAACCCTGTTATAGACTAGAATTTCAGTCCAAACTATTTTAGCCTCTTGTCAAACATTTTTTTCTAGAAGTCTCTGTCAGAAACTAGACTTGAAATTGCTCAAAATTTTCATCATTCAACCACTAGCTTGCATTTTTACCATAGATTTAATTTTCCAAAATTTTAGTTGCATTCACTAGGCTCCATAATCATCATTTCCAACATTAGCTTGTCCTTAGGTTTTCATCTTTGCATACTTTGGATTAGGCTAACCTCATCACAATTTGCAAAATCATTTCTTTCAAAAGTAGGTTATCTTGGGACTTAGTCATCATTCCTCTTTATAGTCATTGTCCTTTTTGTGAGAATTTCCAACTCAACAGTCTAGTTAGGAAAACTCACTAGTCATTTTGACCTTGTCACTTAGTCCCTTTAAACAAGTTCTTTGGTAACTAAAATTGAGATATATATTAATCTTAGAGTGGTTAGGCACCCCTTTCTCCAAATTGCATTCATCTTAGTTCATACCTTGCATATCCTAAAATATTGTTCATTCTAGTCCTCATTTTGCACCTAGACTTTGCATTAGTCAACATAATCATCCTAGTCCTCATTTTACACCTATACCTTACAATTTGGCATTTTTCTAGTCATCATTGTCACCTTGGCTTTTGGCATCTTTTCTTAACAATCTCGTCATTTTTCCCTAGGTAAACATCATCACCTCTTTGCATTGTTATCTTTTATCCAAAAAGACAAAAACATAGGCTAGTGCCATCCTTGCATTGTCATCATCATCTTCATTTGAGAAATTCCCTTTTATGGTGGAAACTAGACTTCAAAGAAAGAAAAGACAAATGGAAAACTTTGGACAAGATTTCAACACCAACACCAACACCAACCCCAATTACATGAACCAAAATTGGACTTTTGATGACCCATTTAGCAACACAAATATACAATCCTCCATGAACATGCCAACATCCTCTCGAAATCCATTTGAACAATTCATACATAAAGACCAAAATAGACAAGTATACATTGAGGACTTAGAGGCAACAACCCAAAATCTTGACATAGCTTCATTTGTAGAGGACTTGGTCTTGAACGATGCTGACAGATACCTTGCTATGCTTTTAGACCAAGGGGAAAGATTACCAAAAGGATTTGACATTAATACCATACGACCTGCCTCCCCTAACAATGTGGCACAAAACACAACACCTCAATAAGACACAAACAATACCTCCAACAATAACATTGTTGTTACCACACAAGTTGTCACTAGCACCATTAATGTTACATCTAGTGGCACCATAAGTCAAAAAACATCCAACTCAATCAATGCAACATCTATTGGAGGAACATCTACAACGTCACAAACAACATCACAATCCATGCCTACCATGTCCACGTCATCTTCACAAACAATAGGAGCCACCTTTGGGTCTACATCAATGGGGGAAAACTCCTCAAATCCCATGTTTGGAACTTCATCTATGACCATGGGGGGATCCTCGTCACATCCTTATGGTGGAACCTCATTTAACCCCTATGGAGGAAATAATGATGCATTTTTATTAGAGGCCCTCAACCGAACGTTAACACATCATCACAATTAAACATCAATGCCTCTCAAGGACAAAATATAAACATCCTAGGGTGTTGCCACAATATTGTGTCTCACTTTTGGGATGTACTGATTTTTGCGTAAATCACTCTTTTTTATAAAAAATAATGATTTAACTCTTAAGAGGCTCCATATAAAGGGTTTTAATTAAATAGGGATATATAATACCCTCTTAGATCAAACCCCCTTGGATAGAACCCATCTAGTATTAAAACATACCCACAATGGAGTCTCCTTTGCACCTATCAAAATGCTGGAAAAAAACCACATTTTCTTTACCTTTTGAGGGATTAAATAACATCATTTAAAAATTTGTTTTTCAAGATTGTAGCCCTTGAAACAAGCTTTCCAACAAGTATAGATTTGATATATTTTTATTTTGTCATGTATTTAATTTTCAATTTTTACTATACATAAGTTTTCCTCTCAACATCAAGCTCTTAGTTGTCCAAAGGTGGAAAAATAGTAAACCATTGTAATTTTTTTTCAAAAAATACCCATTCCCTAGGTATTGATGTCCTTGTTTCACCTAAAAAATAAAAATTGGATTTTGATATATACACAAAAAGTTAGGTTGTACGACACACACGTATGTCCAAATTATAGTTATAGTGACTTCAAAAATTATTTGAAAAAAAATATATGCAACAAAAAATTATGAAAAAATATCCTTTACCTAGATATTGATGTTGAGAATATATATTCCAAAAAATTAGAATTTAATCCTCTATAGAAAAAAAGTTATGTTGTACGACACAAACATTACTTTCTAAAAATGTTGTTTTTGTCTAAAACTAGTTATTAAAGGAGATGTTGAAAGATTCATGATTTATTTTGAAAAAATTGGAAAAAAATATATTTAGAATCTAAACTCAAATTGACACAAATCACTAATTCACATCATCTTCAAATTCTTAATGGTTTAGCTGCTATAGGTCCCAAAAGATGAATATACAATTAAAAATATTAATGTAAATTTCCATCTTGGGCAAAAAGTGAGACGCAGTATTGTGATTTCACCCTCCACATGGACAATTCTCCCAATATGGACAAGGAAATAAAATGACCCAACAAATGAATACCTTTGGGCATCAAATGAGTCAAGGGCATCAGATCGGGCTCAAATATCGACAAATATGGTTGGGTCACATATCCCCACACATTCATCACAAATTCATATGCAACAACAAATTCCTTATCAAAACTAGTAAATACCAGCAACCATCCAACCAAAACATATCATACATCTCACAACAACACATGTCACAACCAAACTCAAACCTTCTTTCACTATCAATGGGGACCCATGGGATACCCATCACTCCCATGTGTGATGTGACCGATAATCCCATTATTGATGCCTTGACAACTATAGTGGAAAATCTTTAGAAAAAGATAGAAGACATGGAATCATCCAATAAAAAGACACCAATGTCATATGACCTATGTCCATATCCTTTTGACACAACTTTGTACATGCCACCATTTCCTCTTGGGTATGTGGCACAAAATTTCACCAAATATAAGGTAAAAACAAATCCACTTGAGCACATAAGAGAATTCACAAGCTGTGTGGATATTGCCTATGAACACACATAATTAATGAGATTATTCCCTAAGAGTCTTGCCAGCTTGACATTAGAATGGTTTTACTTGTTGCAAAAGGGAATAAAGTCATGGAAAGAACTTGCAGAAAAAATTGTGCGAAATTATACATATAACATTGACACAAAAACCTCCCTCACCAATCTATGCACACTCATGCAAGAAGATGCGGGTGAGACCTTCATACCATTCTTCCAAAGATGGAGAGGCCTAGCAAGTCATCACATAGAAATACCTGAAAAAGAGAAAGTTGACATGTTTGTAAAAACACTCCTAGGACCATTGAAAAATGGCTTGCAAGTCCATTGTTGTACAACCTTTGCGGACCTAGTCAAACAAGGTGTCCAAGTTGAGCAGGCCCTCATCACCAAAGGGAGACTAAAGTATGGTCCTAAAAACACAAATGTAAATCCCCCTGCTGACAAAAACAAATAATGGGTTAAGAACAAACATTTCACCAATGATGGTGTGGTAGATGCTAAGGCTATAAACACAATGAGTCTTGTGCTTACTCTTAAAGGGGATCAACCAAAAAATACACAGATGATGACATACACATATGTTTCTAATGTTATAAAAACAAATCAAAATAACCAAGGAAATTAGAGTAACCAAAATCAAAGGCAACCCTAACAACCTAGACAATTCCCTAGAGGTCGCACATACACCCCCTTGGGTGAGCCCATTGAAGAAGTCCTTAAGAAATGCCTTCAGAATGGTGTCATCACACTTGAGGTCCCAAAACCATATGACCTAGGGAAATTTAAACCATCTTGGTGGGAAGACAATGAATTTTTTGATTATCATAGGGAAAAAGGACATACAACCTCCTCTTGTTGACAACTAAAAAATATGGTACAAGACCTTATCGAGAAGCATATTATTGAGGTTGGTGGACCACAATTTTCTTCTAATTCAGATCATACCATACACAAGAACCCATTGTAGGATCATGGTTCTAGTAACCCTTCCACGCCAAATTCCAATAACAATAATCGATCCAACCATGCCTACATAGCATATGATTATTCCAATGGACCTATCATACATCACATTAGAACAACTGATGAACATGTCAACATAGTTACTGTCAGAAAAGCTCTTGAATGTTATACCACTACTTGTAGAGGAAAAGTCACCATAGTTGGTCCTCCTCCTCATAGGAAACCAAAGATAACAATAGCTGGCCCATCCATTCCATAGCCGCAATTCCGTCCACCAACCAAGCAGTCCCAGTCTAAAGGACATTTTAACCTTATTGACCAACTTGGGAAGACACCTGCATAGATCTTTATCCTTGAGTTGCTATACAACTCTTTCGCACATAAAGATATCTTGGACAACACATTGTAAGAGTCTTTTGTTCCCCAAGATATTGATGTCAGCCAATTTGAGGCCATGGTGGGATATCTTATTGCTCCCCACCGTATAAATTTTTCAGACCAAGACTATTCATTGTCCAAATCTAATCATAATGATGCCATCCACATCGAAGTTTTTATCCATAAGAATAAGGTTAGATGAGTCTTATTAGATGGTGGAGTAGGACTAAATATATGCTCCTTAAAATTGGTTAAGGCACTAGGATTTTTTGATGCTTGTGTAGATGCCATGAGAAGCATTGTTATAAAGGCATACAATGATGAAGAACGCTCATCCCAGGGCATAATTACACTTCTAATTTGCATTGGACCAATCATTGTGGACACCACTTGTCAGGTCCTGGATCTAGACCTCTCATATAACATTTTACTCAGTTGAACTTGGATCCACACTCTGAAAGTCATCCCTCCATGTATCATCAATGTCTAAAGTTTCCCTTTGAGGGTATCAAGATTACCATCTATGGAGACCCTGATCCATTCCAATATTGCACCAACTTTTGAGGTGTCTTGAAACGTCAAGTTCCTATCAATCGTGAAGCTTCAACATCTTCATCTTCCAAATACATTGACCCATCAACACTTGCAAAGCCTTCCATGTCTTCATCCACTACCTCCACATCCACTTTTGCTTCTTTGTCAATCACAACATCCACTACATCATCTACAACTTCATCCATCACCCCAAGTGTCGACCCAAATATGTGTGGTGAGTACAAGCTGAATAAAACCTATTGCATAATGAAGATGCCCAAGTCTCCTCAGGTCTACGACAAGCCTTGCTTCATGATATTGACAAAGAAAATTTTCAGAGTCCCTCCAAATACAATTTTCATAAAGTGAGGCGAAATGAATCAGGAGGACACTAACGATATACTATCCTAGATTTATAGAGAACCACAAGATCTAACTCCCTTTCCAGTAACAATATATGGTAAAGGATATGACATGATAAAAGAAAAAGGCTATGAAAGAAAAATTTGCCTCAACAAGGATAAAAATGGAAGACGTGAGCCAATATCAGTTTCAATAAGACCAAAACATCTTGGGCTATGCTTAGGGTGATGAGAATCTGGCGATCCTAGTACTAATGTGCTTCCTAGTGAGCTAGTGAATGCTTCAGACTATGTTGAGACAACTAAGGAAACCTCCTCTAAAACTAACTCCCACGAATGGGAATTTGGCTCTAAGTGATCCTTAAGTGACTACTGTCTTGACAATCTATTCATTGAACTTGGAGAGCCCACCTTTGCACAACGATTTTGGCAAATGTTTAAGCTTGACTCAAATCCTGGATCATCTTCTAGTCCCATTTTCCATAACCCTAACATACCTACCCAGTCATCCCAACCTAATGATCATTATTTGGATTCACTTGAATTTCCACATGACACTACTGAACCTAACCTTGACTCCACTCCCTTCGTCCCTTGCTTCGCTGATGAGTTTGAATCAAGTGAGGAAAAGTACTGGATATAATTTGACATAGAGCTAGATGATGATAACTTCATTTTTAACATCTCTGCATCCATTTGCATGCTTTCTGCATCATCCCTCCCTTCACTAACACTAATGATGGAATATCCTTAGTTTACCTTGACCTAATCAACTAGAACCAATAGGGCCAGTAATCAACACTTTTCAGAATGATGAGGCAATTGCAGAATTTATGGAAATACGTGAGGGAATTCTGAGTGGGGACCACAAAGTTGGATTTACCACTGACTTAGACTATGCTTCTTACTTCGAGGAGACTATGCCATCCTCTAGTCACAAAATTAAAAAGAAAAAGAAAATAAAAAATGATGCGTCTTTAGGTGAAAACCGAAATGCACCTTCTGACGATAAAATAGTAAAAATAAAGGACATATCCGAGGGTGAAAACCTCACTGAGGTGCCCAAGGATGGAGGATTGGACTTTCTCCTCATAGACAGAGAAAAATCAGAAATGCTCATCGAAGATACCATAGAATTTAATATAGTTGCTGTGGAGGACCCCAAAATGGTTCTCTTTCTAGCATCACTGATAGAAGACGAAAAGCTAGAATTTCAAAAGTTTTTCTCCAAATGCAAGATAAAATTTGCATGGTCTTATGCTGAAATGCCCAGACTAGATCCAGAGTTAGTGTTGCACCACTTGCCATTATTTCCAGACGCCAAGCTAGTTAAGCAAAAGTTAAGGAAAATGCACCCACAAGTCACTTTACTGGTCAAATCTGAACTTAAGAAATTGTTGGACACAAGTTTTTTCAGGTCAATGGACTATGTAGAATGGATATCCAACCTCCTCCCTATCACCAATCCTACTAGAAAAAATTGCATATGCACATATTTTTTGGATCTTAACAAAGAGTTCCCTAAAGATGACTTCCCACTACCGAACATTGACATTATTGTGGACCTCATAGCTAGGTATGAGATGTTGTCTCTTATGGATGGTTTCTCCAGTTATAATTAGATTCATATTTCCCTTGAAGAACAACACAAAATAACTTTCACATGTCCTTGGGGTACATACTATTGGACTGTCATGCCATTTGGTCTCAAAAATGTAGGTGCCACATATCAAAGAGCCATGATGACAATATTCCACAATATGATGCATACATTGATGGAAGAATATGTGGATGAAATTTTAGTGAAGTCATTGACTAGAAAATACCATCTCAGAGTATTGGAAAAAGTTTTCAAGAGACTAGAAGAATATAAGGTCCATTTGAACTTGAAAAAGTGTCTTTGGTGTAACATCAGGAAAATTGTTGGGGTACATAGTTTCCCATCGAGGCATTGAAGTAGACCCTACCAAAGTCAAAGCTATATTGGACATGCCTCCTCCAAAAGGAATTAGTGACCTAAGAACATTACAAGGTAGACTTCAATACATCAAGCATTTCATTGCTCAACTTGTGGATAAATACCAACCACTCCAGTATCTCCTGCACAAGGGTATTCCCTTTGTGTGGATGGATAAATGCCAGGAAACATTTGAACAGATCGAACAATACTTATTGTCACCTCTAGTTCTCATGCTTCCCATCCAAGGAAAGTCATTAATTCTATATATCTCTGCAACCATGTCGGCACTGGGGGCATTATTGGCACAAAATGACTATGAAGAAAAAGAAAGAGCCATTTATTACATCAGTCAGACACTGGTTGGGTATGAGCTAAATTACACACCCATTGAGTGTGCTTGTTTGGCAGTTGTCTTCGTGGCCCAAAAGCTAAGGAATTATATGTTAAACCACAAGACATAGTTGGTAGCGAAGATTGACCCGTTGAAATACCTTCTAGGCCACGCAACATTGACAGATCATTTAGAAAAATGGGTTATGGTCTTGAGTGAATATGACATTCAATATGTGGAATAGAAAGCCATCAAAGGAAAAGTGATAGCAGACCAACTGGTAGACGCACTTGTAACAACTAATCATCCTCTTGTAATAGAGTTTCCAAATGAATCCATTTTCCACATAGAGCCCAAAAGACCTTGGCAATTATATTTTGATGGATCTCATACTAGTCATGGCTTAGGAGTAGGAATACTGTTCATCACCCCACAAGGAGATTCCATCCCGAATTCATTCCATATCACATTTCCTTGCACAAATAACATAGTGGAATATGAGGCACTCATTACAGGACTCTGAATGGCTGTGAAGTGGAAAACTAGGAACCTCCATGTCTTCAGCAATTCCCAATTGGTTATAAACCAAGTAAATGATGAGTATGAAACCAAAGATTAAAAGCTAATGCCTTATAAATATATGGTTGATATTTTTTTGACATACTTTCATAGGCTATCTTTTGAATAGATTCCACAAGCACAAAATAAGGCTACAGACCCTATGACAATAATCGGGTCTTTGCTTGACATTCCTAGTAACGTTCCACAGTTTGAGTTTTTGGTAGAGTAGTTATTGGTTCTAGAATATGATGTACTTAAATCAGAAATCGAGCTTTTTGGTTCTATCTCCTCTTGGTATGAAGACATCTATGACTACCTTCATTCACAAAACCTTCCCCCTAACTTGTCCAATAACTAGAGAAAGTCCTTTATCCGCAAAGCTGCATGTTACACCATCATCAGCGACACCCTTTACCACTGTAGCTTTGACAACACCCTTCTCTGTTGTCTTGACACTAATGAAGAAAAAATGACCTTACATGAAGTACATGAGGGTATATGTGGGTCCCATTCGAGTGGCCTAGATTTAGCCAAAAAGATTATGAGACTTGGATACTATTGGCCGACAATAGAAAAGGATGCATTAGATTTTGTGAGAACGTTCCGCCAATGTCAAATTCATAGTGATTCAATTCATGCTCCAACACAAGAATTGAGAGCAATCACTTCTCCTTGGCCTTTCGCACAATGGGGACTTTATCTCGTGGGAAAGCACCCTACATCCTCCAATGGTCACAAATTAATTATCACAGCCATTGAGTATTTTACTAAGTGGATCGAAGCCATCCCACTCACCTACATTACCAACAAACAAATTTCCAAATTTATCCTTAATTATAACATTTTTTAGTACGACATTCCACAATCCATCATCATGGATAATGGTCGTCCCTTCAAAAATCAAGATGTCCGTAAACTTTGTGAACGCTTCCATATCCGCCACCACTTTTCCATGCCTTACTACCCACAAGGGAATGGTCAAGTTGAGGTGTCTAATAAAATGATTATCAAACTTCTTAAGAAGTCTGTCAATGACATTGGCCATGACTAGCACATCCAACTCATTCTTGCTTTGTGCCCACATACCGCACTAGCATCCGTACCCCTATTGGTGCCACTCTATTTTCCATCATCTTTGGAACCGAATCCATCTTTCCCATAGAGGTTGAAATTCCATCCCTACATGTCTCCATGAAAGGTCTGATCACTGATGAAGAGTATAGATAGTCACAACTGCATGAATTAGAAATGATAGACGAACACAAACATAATGCCTTGAACCACTTGCAAGCATACCAAAATCATCTTTGCAAAAGCTACAATGAAAGAGTAATGACTTGGAAGTTTGACATTGGCGATCTAGTTCTCATGCAGAACCTTAAGAATCAGTCAGATAGGGAAAAACCAAGCAATTTTGAGCCTAATTGGTTGGGTCCTTAAATCAATACCATATCATTTGGTTCTAGTGCATATTAGTTGGCTACTCCTAATGCTGAACAATTGATAGAGCCAATCAACATTCTACATTTGCAAAAATTCTATGCATAACATCAGAGAGGCCTAGCTGACAACCATTAAAAATATAAAAGAATTGAAAAATATAAAAAATCATCACCTTGATGAAAACCTGGCAAACAAGCATCCTAGTGACACCAAAAAAATAATAAAATTGACAAAAATAAAGAGAAATAATTCATCCAATAGTGAAAACCTAGTAAGCAGGCATTTTGGATAAGTACCATGGTGAAAACCTAGAAAACAAGCACCATGTGTAACTAGTCAATCATTGTTGTGCCATCTACTGTCATTCTATCTACCTTAGTCCCTAATAAACATCCACTTTTTTGACATTCATCATAACACTTCACCCCAACATCATGATATTTTCGTCCATGGATGACAATGGTTGACATCAAGTCTTGCATATTGTCCACTATCCATACTGGTCATGCCTTTTACATCTCATTTCACCTGGCTCATTCCCAACTTGACTAGGGGAAAATTGTTACCATGAGACTGTAGTGGGTACCGCACATGGTCCTAACGATAAAAAAAGCCCTGAAAAATTCATAAAAATCATAAAAAGTCTTGAAAATAGCCTAAAAATCATAAAAAGTCCTAAAAAAATAATAAAAATCATAAAAAAGTCTTGACAAAATCATAAAAAGTCCTAAAAAGAGCCTAAAAATCATAAAAGTCCTAAAAAAATAATTTTTTTTATAAAAAGTCCTTAAAAAAGACCTAAAAATTAAAAAATGTCCTGAAGAAAACACAAAAACATTCAAATAGTATCAAAATCCCAAAAATAGAGTCATGTCAATCAACATAGTCACATCAATCAAAGTCATGTTAGTCCTTGTCATTGTCGAACTATGTTGTCTCTGAACATTTGCTACATATGCAAGGCTCATCTTTGAGCCCTTGAGACATTAGGTCAGTCTTCTTAGGTTTGCTAAAATAAAATCATGATTCAATCTTTGGTCAAGAAGACAATGTCATTGGTCGTGTCAAACTACGAGGTCTCTAAGTATGACGTAGGCAAGGCCATCTATCGATGAGCCCTCGAGGCCACACTAGGTCAATCCATTAGGGTTAATTGCACAATTTTCTCACACACGTCAAACAATCTACAAATTTATCAGCTCCTCTAACAGTTCTCAAATAGACAATCTCCTTAAGCAGACTTTGACAATTCTTCAATCAAACATGAAAACTATCTTGGCATGGCAAACTCAGTCAAATTAGTCAAACTTAGTCAAACTTGGTCAAACTAGTCCAGTCGTCAAATCTTGGTTATTCTTCAGATGTGTCCTTCTGAAGAGAAAGCCTCATCACTTATTCGTGTCCTAGGATGTGTCCTTAGGCATCATCATGGTCATCTGGCATTTCGAGGATTCTCACAATATTTGAGATATATTCCTCTTTACATTGACATTATTTAGGATATGTCTTTCCTAAATTTGGCATCTTGACATCGACATTATTCAGAATGTGTCCTTCCTCAATATGACATCTTGGTGTCGAACATTGTTCAGGATGTGTCCTTCCTGAACTTGACATCAATTTGGCATCCTGATATCGTCAACATCGACATCTTGACATCAAAACACTCGACATTCAGACACACTTGACACACTTGAAAAATTTGACACTTTGGCATCTAGACATGAAAACACTTGGCATTTACTTTTTTTCATCATACTATTAGTTCCTCGACGATGTCCTGACAATAGGATTTAGAGGAGCAGTGACATATTATGATGATTTTTTTTGTATTATTTTGTCTTTTGGTAGTCATGTGACTAGTTCCTTGAGGATGTCCTAACAACAGGATTTAGAGGAGCAATGAAGTTTCATGATTTGTTGTGCTTATCTTTATTGTTTGTAGTTGATTGTGACAAAAAAATTGGGGCAATTGCGCTTTTAGTATGAGTCACGATCATCATTATTTGTGATTGCCCGTTTCAGGTGATGGTACAACCTTGCACACCTTGATCTATGTCATATCTATTGGTTGTCATTGCACCAAAAGATCGACCTGTTAATGCCTGATACAACCACTTGACTTAACAAGCACAGGAGGCAGTTAAGCTCTTGTCACAAACCACCGCAGCGCTGCACTGAACAAGGAGACCAAGGGTGCACACCTTGCAAAAATCACCCCCAGAGCAAGCACAGGGATTTGAACCCATGACCTTGGCTCTGATACCAATTGTTGGTTGCCATTGCACCAAAAGATTGACATGTTAATGCCTGATACAACCACTTGACTTAACAAGCATGGGAGGCGGTTAATCCCTTGTCACAAACCACTGCAACGCTACACTGAACAAGGAGACCAATGGCGCACACCTTGCAACAATATCATGGTGTTTGTTGGCCATTACAATAATATGTCCAATGATGATTAAGAGAAATAATTATTAGTCCTATAACAATGTGTTGAAAGATTTTTTGTCATACTTTCATTTCCTTCTCTCTTGTCATTTCACTTCTATCTCTTGATGATATCTTGTGAGATACAAAAATACATCTTCATACATAATCATATAGGCATTGCATTCCATCTATAAATTTGCATGTAAGTCATAAAATTCATTCATTAAACATATAATTACATCCATGCATTTGCATATAAAACCAGTTAGGAATATCATTGCATAAAACATCACATCTCATATTATCCATACACAACATTGTCATATATTAATACATCCATAATCATAAAAATATCATTTATTAGACTCAAAACATAAAAGCATATCATCATCATGTCAATATCATCAATAGCATCATGAGGGAATATAATCATAAATAGAGCATGGCATCTCATCATAAATGCATCCATGGCATAGGAATACAAATAACATCATCATAAGGATCATAAATATGCATAAACATCACATGGTCATCATAACTGCATCATCATAAACATGGTCAACACATAATGCATCATCACATAGCATAAATTAAATAGGCCACATCAAAACTGCATCGCATATATATAATCTCAAAAATATGATGTCACAGGATAGAGTCACGAGATATCCCAAAACTAAGAGCTCGCAGGCTTGAGGATCAAAATATAAATGTCTAAAATGTCCTAATACAAGATAGTAATAAACATGTCTATGTTGAGCTCTCCTCATCCCCTCAAGGAGAAGATCTAGGGGATCAATCCTTTTCCAAAGGAATGAATGCCATCATAGTCACTATAACCTGTGCATGGGAAGCTCTGGGATCTATCATAGTGGCCCATGTTTGTGCAACTGAGCCTGATGGTACTGTCATTGAGGGCATCATTTGAACTATCGTATGCACCTGGGATGTCACTATTTCCTGCATTTGAGAAGCTGATGGATTTGTTACTAGAGGTTGGTTGTACGCTGAATTGTGCCCTAACCTAGTGGAGCCATGATTGTGACCTAGCTTGTGACTCAAGGAATGTCTGTGCGAGTGGCTAGACCTGTGACCTGATGAATTCCCTGAGGAGGAGGATCCCTCTGTACTACCTTGATGCCTACTACCACTGCTTGTCCTCATATGCAACCATGTCAATGTCAGATCTTGCCTCTCGGGTGGCACCACCTGCTCATATAACAATCTGTATCATCCCAGATGGGTACTCACCCTGGAAAGCTCCTGTGCCATATCTCCTAAGGGTCCCAAGCATAACTGTGCAAACTCTGCGCACCATTGAGCTAACTCTTGTTGATGGATCACTCCCTGATCCCGCTCTACCCTAACCACCTCCAACTATGCCTGTAGGGCCTTGACCTATGTTGTGTTCTCATCCAACCTCCTTTGTAGATCTTCTATTCTTTGATCTATGCTTACATCAACTAGTAGTGGTGGCCCTGTAGGTGCCCCATCATCTCCCTATATCATCTTCCACCTCAGCAGTCACTTTGCCTCATCTACGGCCTCATCATCATCTCCTATCTCCTCCTCATCCCCCACACCCTCCTCTCCCTCGATAACTCCCTCCTCTCCCAAAACTGACAGCTCCATCTCCTATCCCACATGCTCCTCATGTCTCTCCTCCTCTGCATGATCCTCATGTCTCTCCTCATCTGCATGATCCTCATGTCTCTCCTCCTTTGCATGCTCCTCCTCTCTCTCCTCATCCTTGGCTACCTTGGGGATAGGATCTAGTGCCACTCTAGCGACTCGTTGTCTCACCCTCCTCCCATGCCTCCCACTGTCTCCTCTCCTTCTCCTCATGTCATCTCCCCCATTGTCTCCATCATCTCCATATCTCCCTCCACCCATGCCTTCATCTCTCCCTTAGCCTCTGCCCCTCTGTCTCCGGATCTGCCTCCCCAACCACCTCGTGGCATGCATGGTATGACTGATCTCCTATCAATAGGTGTTGGTGCATCTAGATCTGTCAAAGGGACTAGCCTGTGACTTTAGCACCATAAATCATAATTTTCTATGGTACCTGGATCTACAATCCCTCCCCTCCACCCCCACTGCTGGGCTACTAACCCATAAATCTGTTGCATGGCGAATGGCATAGATATCGATGGACCCCATGTTGACTCTCTAGATGATCTGGAATACTTGGTTGTACCATAGGAACACCCTTCTACTCGCTAAATTGTCGCAAGACCCTTTGTGGTAGGTACATCTCAATAATAAGCCGACTCTGCATTGTACAACCAATCAAATATTTGTATTGCCTACAAAAGTTGAGGTGATCGACCTCATCCTCCCACTGCCTATAATCTCTGTATGGCCTCCAGATGAACGATATCATGGTGTCAATCCTATGCCTCCACCAACTCATCTCACCATATTGGGTCTATTGTAATGTGCCTACATAGTAATAAACAAAGGGCATGCCAGCCGCCAGCTATGGTCTCTTGATAGGCAGAAAAAAAATAGCGACGTGCTCCCATGCCCAAATCATCAAAAGTTTCATCTCACATATAATGCTCTATGCTCTCCCATAGGCTACCTTGTGTAGCTAATGATATAACATACCCAACAAGAAAGGACCCTAGGCATACATGATCCTATCTTGTCTCATCTAGACAAGTGCATCTCCCCAACCAATAGGAAGTCTGTGTCCTCAGCGGTTAGGAATCAATACACCTTCGATCAATGTCACTAGTAGCTTGGCATCAAATCACCCATAATGCTTCACCATGAACTCCCAACGAATCTCATATCCATCAATCCCTAGTCGTACACCCTGGTCATGATAACAAAATGTAAATGTTTGATAACCATGTTGTGGATTGTACATAACCCACTCTCCTCTGATCAACAAGCGAAGGATCTGATACACGTCCTTAAGGGTAACTATGATCTCCCCCATCAGCAAATGGAAAGAGCAGGTCCCCGAATGCCATCTCTCACAAAATGTAGTCAGAAGCCCCCTATTTTCCTGAATAATGGGCATATAAGTGACATAATAAAGGCTGAGCTGCATTAACCGTCATCGCTCCCTGTCTCACAATTGGTCCTAAAATCCATAAGAGGATGGTCTACTCTCGTGCACTAACTATATTTGCACATGTCAAAACACATGTCAGCACCTTATCGAAAGTCATCATTATCATTCGTCTAATTCAAAAGCATTCAAAATTTGAAAATAAAAAAAGTTAGCTTTGGTCCAAGTCAAAGTCATATGCATTGCACTGACTACATTTGTGTCACAATAAGGCATTTGCATCATTTCGTACTGCGATTGTGTTTCGATTAAAAAATTACGTTGTTCAAGTCCGTGTTTGCATCGTAGAAGGGCACTTGTGTCACAATTTTTATCACATGCGTCACTCAGTTCAAATGTGTAGCTTCAGTCCATGAATGTGTCACAATATTTTGAATGTGGTGGTACATCCTTTGTTCGTGGCATGACTTGACAATTGCGTCATAGTTTTTCATAAATGCATCACACCTTTTTGTCCTATCTTAACTACCCTTGGTGGTTGCGACATGATGCATCAATGTGTCAAACACGATTTTTTATGCAACTTACGCGAATGCCTATGCGTTGCGTCACATTCATTCCTAGCCCTAAAAATCATAAAAGGCACGAAAAATGATAAAATGACAAAGTGGGTAAGGCGTACTCACGGCTGGCTCCAAGCCCTCTGGCCATCGAAAAGTCTTGATGATGTATCTATGGTGCTCTATGACTGGAATCACCATCGTTCTGGTTGCTCTCCTCACTCTAGGCTCTCCAAATTTACTATTTCAAAAGTGAAAATGAATTGACTTTTACCACTTTTTCAACCTATTTATAGGGTCAAAGTGGTATTTTTCAAAAAAATTATTACTGGAAGCTCTTTTCAAGGACCACATTTGACTACACTTTTGGTTGCTTTAACCTTGTCCAAATTCAAAACCGTTTGTGCCATTTATTTTCTAGTCATTAAATTAGCTTGTCAGAACATTTTCCAAATTTTTCTATTGTCGGGCCAAAATTTGAAAATTTTCCTGAGGGGCCATGGATACTCCATATCTTTGCTGAGGCATGACTTTGACTTATTTTCTTTGTCACAATGTGACAAGCTGCATTATGACAAAGAGGGGCAAAATGTAGACACCAAAAATTGACCTAGGTCTACAAGCTCTATTTTCACCTCTTTCATCCTAGCATAATTAAAATATTTATTTATGTCCCATTGTCCACTTTCAACTATTAATTAAATAATATTTAATTATTTAATTAATTCATGTCTCTTTATTCTTCCTGATTATTTAAATAAATAAATTTTGTTTATTTATTTAAATACATCATTAATTGTCTAAAGTCTTTCCATAATTAAATAAATTTCTTAATTTATTTAATTATCCTTGTCCCCTAAATTCTTCTTGATTATTTAAATAAATAAATCTTATTTATTTAATTATGTCACTAATTCTTGAGTCTTCTTTTAATTAAATAAATTCTTTAATTTATTTAATTATTCGACCTTGTCACTTCTTTTCATTTTAAATAAAATTATTTATTTAAAATGGTCCCACTTGTAATTTCCTTCATTTTAGTAAATAATTGGCATTTATTATTTTCTATCACATGAGTTCCCTCTTTTGAATTAAATTAATTTTTAATTCAAAATAGTCTTTTTCCTCTAAAAATCAAATAACTGCTATTATTATTTGATTTTCCAGCCACCTCTTTTTCTATGCCAATCTTATTTCTTGTCACATGCATTGTTAGCTCTTCATTTGATTTTCTACAAATCAATCTTGTCCACTCATTTTGAGTTTGTCCTAATGTTTCCCTAACCCTAATTGTGGGTTGTCAAATTGAATCTTGTCCATTGATTTCAAGGTACTTGTCAACTTTTAATCTTGTCCATTCCTTCAAAATTGTATTTTCTATAAAATGGAAAATTTGCTCTCATTTTGTCACCTTATGCTAGTATATTGTCATCTTGTGCACTGGCTACTTGTGATTCTAGGCTATTTTCTGCATACTTTAGAGTCATTTTTAGGCATTTGTGAGGTCATTTTAGATAAATCCTTCAACACTTGTGTAGGACATTGTCATAGTCATAGGTTGTTCACATAAAATCTTAGGGTAACTATCATTTACAACAAGCTAGAAGGTGTAATGGAGGTCAGCCATGGATATTGAGGACATATGGTAATATCATTTCATTTGTTTTCATGTTTTTCTCCTTTGCACTCCATTATTTACTTTGGGTTTTGGTTTTCTTAGTTATTAATATACTAACCTGAATTTTCCCTGAGTTACACTTATCATAATACCTTTTAACATAATAATTCTATTTTAATATGGTAATTAATTAGAAACATTACTCAACCAATTTTAAATCAAATAGACTAAACACCAATCAATACCTGGCCACAAAGTGAAGTCAAAAAGTAAGACCACAACAATACTAACCAATCAACCATCATACGGTCAACACTGACAAGGTGAATCATGGAGAGGCACTACAGAGAAATATTGTAACCAACTACATTTGTATTCAATAACACCTAATATAGAGTCCATAATAAGTCATGTGCAAGACATCACATGGAACCATACTTCGTTTCAACACTAGAGAGATGCAAAAATTTTGGAATATGGTAATGGTTTGGGTTATGATGAGATTAAAAAATTAGAAATATCTAAAGTCAATTTAGACCAATATTTTGTGACCCAAAAAATTGGACAAACTATTGGTTTACATAAACAAAAAATTTCCATAAAATGATGCGTGCATATGAGGGCATAACAAGAAAAAAATGTGATTGTTGGTAGATGGTGTTTGATAAACCACCAAGGAACAATCTCAATGTCCCTTTTATTTTCTCTACAAATTATATGTGAAGTTTCTCTTAGGAAAACATGTGAACTATTTTGATTTCAAGCATTTTTAGGGAGTAGTTATGGGAATGGCCCAAGATAGACCTGGGGCAATGCATCAGATGCAAGTTTCATAAGTTCCCCCTCCTTGTATTCCCCCCCACCTCGAGTAGCCCATCCAAACATTGGTTCAAATGTGATAATGCATACTCTTGGTCATACACTCTTTGACTGGTCATTTGATTACATAGTCCCCACAATTTACCTAAGTACCTAATAATGATACTGCTAGTGGTTCAATTGATGTTGGTAGAGCATCATCATCGAGACATATTTGTGTTCCTCATTACTATAACTTATGTGCAACCATATATGTCTAGGTCCTAGTGGAGATACCACTGAGCTTCCCCTAGACACAACTGAGTATGAGGTACATGATGCGACACTTGGAGGAGATGAGGCAATAGTGCATACTACATATGCAAAGACATGTGAGGGAAGAACATATGTAGAGCTATACATAGTTGGAGATGGGGAGTATAAACAACAATCTTATGTATAGGTAAAACTAAAATTTATTTCATAGTGCATTTCATTTAAAATTATTATAACAAATTATACATTTCTAATGTATAGATAAGTGGGAATGAATAGTTGATGAATGAGGATGAGATTAGAGAAGTACATCATGTGGTACTATTTCAACCATTAAATTTGGACTAGACATGGTATAATTTTGTGTATATGTAATTTTTTTTATTGCACACATATCATTTCAATTGTGGTTAGTTAAATACATACTAATTTATATCTTGATCTTATTTTAATTTTTCATTGTACTCTAGATGTGACTAATGTAACACCTTTTACTGTGTCATGTACTAAAACACTTGATCATCCTTAGAGACAATCACTTTTAGAGTGAGTCACAGTCAAGGTCATTGAACTAAATTTTAGTTCAATTAATAGTTTAGTTAGAATTTATACAACTTATTTTAGTCATTTAGATGTCAATTTTAAATATAGTATGGTTATATGTAAAACATGCTCCTCGGTGACATTCACATAGTTGCAACCCACAAGGAGATGGAAAGCATCCTCAAAATCTGCTTCACGCATGAAACATCTATTAGGCATAACAAAATCCCTATTCCACAAGTTATTGGTAGTAAGCACCTTGTTTTGGCCAAATAACTAGAAATCATATTAATCTTGGGGATCAATTTTGGATTGCACAAGGACACCCAAAAGGGATGAGGACCAAGAAGATCAAATTGTTGGGAAAAGTTACAAGCAAAAAAAGTTTTCCATTAGTGGAGAAATACCACACCACTCGATCAGGATAAGGGGAAACCAAAATATGGACTGAAGCAAGAAACTTTTGAAGAACACTAATACCTAGATGAACTCTTTGAAGATTCTTCTTTATAGAATCAACAAGATAATCAACAACATAACAACCAAAAGAAAGAATACAAAGGTCCCTAAAATGACACACCCAAAGCACATATTTAAGGGGTTCATTCCCAATCCACCAATCATCTTAGAAAATAATATGATACTAATTTCCCAAGGACCATATGAACCCATTAGTAATTAAAAGTATAGATTTCATCATGAAGTTCAATAAATCAAAACCAGGAGGCTCAAAATTAGATGAAAGGAATTCTTTGATCTAATCAATCCCATGAAGATACTTAGTGGAAAGAATTTGAGACTAGTATTCTGGGAAAGAAGTTTCCAAAACTATTTGGAAAGAAGGGAGAAATTATATTCTCTAATTTTTCTAATCCCCAAACCTCCAAGTTTCTTAGGCTTGCAAACCTCATCCCAAGAAATAAGGTGCATCTATTTCATCTCCTCAATCTTAGACCATAAGAATTTTTTCTAAATACTCTCGATCTTATCTAAAAAATTCTTAGGAATAAGGAAGAGACTCATTGCATAGACCGAAAGATTATGGACGATAGCTTTAATTAATTGGACTTTACTTGCCTAGCTAAGTAAAGCTCCCTTCCAATCAACCAACTTAGAATTAAATTTATCAATAATACCCCTCCAAAAGGAATCCGAAATAGAGTTTGAGCAAAGAGGAATATCAAGATAGGTTGAGGGAAACTCCCCAATTTCACGCTATATAATTCTAGAAATACTATGCTTCCTCAGTTCATGAGCATCAAGAAAGAAAATGGTGCTCTTTGGAAGACTAATTTTCTACCTTGAAGCAACTTCATACCGAAGAGAAATAGAGTGAACAATTTTATCCTCTCTCACAAAATCCTCCCCTAAAATGTTAGTATCATCAATAAACTCTTGATGAGAGAAAATTTGATTACTAGAGCAAGGGGAAAGACCCATCATGGAACCATCCTACACTAAATTTTGAATAAATTTGCCTAGAGCTTCAACCATAATTATGAAGAGGGAAGGGGAGATAGGATCACCTTGCATTAGACCTCTAGAACTATTAAAGAAATGAGAAGGAGAGACTTTGATTAAGATAAAAAATATTGGAGAAGAGATCAAATTCCAAACCAATTGAAGAAACTTATTCTGAAAACCAAAGGCCTTAAGGATTTTTAACAAAAAATTCCAATTCACCCTCTCATAAGCTTTCATAAGGTCCAATTTTATTAAAAATACCACCTTCTTGTTGACCATCAAAGAATGGATATTTCATAAATTGTAAAGATCAAATCCAAAATCTATCAAATAGGAACAAAATCATTTTGTTGCAAAGAAATAATTTGGGGGAGAACCTCTTGAAATCTCAATTCCAACAATTTGGAAAATATTTTATATATAGAATTGCACAAACTAATCAAATGAAAATGAACAAAAGAAGAAATCCCATGCTTCTTAGGGACTAGAACAATAAAAGTAAAGTTCCTTCAGAATATTTCTGCTCCCAATAACTCTTTCATAACATCTAAAATATCCTTAGAAACAATATCCTAGAAGATTTGGAAGAAAAACACGTGGAAACCATCTATCCCAGGGGTTTTATTACCTTGAAAAGAAAATACAAAACGTTTGATTTCATCAATAGTGGGAATTGAAACTAGCTTACTATTCAAATCCTCCAAAATGATCCCAAGAATAACATTTAAGGACTCTTGGAAATTCGAATCTAGAACAAGATCATCAGAAAATAAATTAGCAAAGAAAGATGAGGTAACCTACACAATATCCTCCTCCTTATCAATAACTAGATCATTACAATGGATGGATTTAATTTTTTTAGAAGCACGATGTTTCAACTTTGATAAATGAAAGAATATAGTTTTTCTATCCCCACTCTTCAACCAAATAGCCCTTGATATCTACTTCCAAAACTCTTCTTTTCTATAGATGAGAATGTGTAGTCAAGAAGGTAGAGAATTATCTTGAGTATTAAAAAGGGAATCGTAACCAAAATATTGGTTAGACCTCTAGAGGCTGTCAAGTTCCTCCTTAATAAATACTTTTTCATTGAAAATTTGATTGAAAGAGGACTTGTTCCAACTTGTTCCACTTTTGAACGTTAGATTTAATATAGCCAATATTTTTAGCCATTCTAAACATAGCCATTCCATCCACCTTAATATCCCACCAAGAATAAATTTTGTCCCTAATATTCAGGTGATTAATCCACATCTTTTCAAATTTGAAGGGAAAATGATTTTTTCTCCCCAACAAATCTATAGAAAGAGAGATAGGGAAATGATCAGATCCTAGTCTAGTAAGAGAAAAAAGAGAACAAGCATAGGAATGAAGCTAGTCAAGTGAAAGAAGAGCATGATCAAACTTCACTTGAATAATAACATCACCAAATATTCTATTAGACCAAGTAAACGTAGCCCTTTGAAGGTCTAAATCCAAAAAAGCATGATTATTGATAAATTTCATCACATCAAATATACTATCATCAGAAATCTGGGATCCACTCTTTTTCTTATGATCATAAAGAGGGCTATTGAAATATCACAAGACAAACCATTTCTCTTGGAACTAAGATTTAAAGTGGCTCAAATTTCCCCACAACCCATTTCTAGCACACTTAGTATTAGGAACATAAATATTAGAAATGATTCCAAGAAGAATCATCAAGAACATGCTTAAAGGAAGTAGCAACATGATTAGAATCCCCAAAAAGCGTAGAACCATGAACCACCTTATGATAAAAAAAGTTGCAATCCCAACGAATGCCCCATCAACACCAAAGCTATGCATAACACAATATTTAAATAAAAGGTTTTTAATCTTATCTAGTTTCTCACTAACCATTTTAGTATCATGAATAATAATAATGTTAGGCCTATGATCCCTAACTAGATTGGAAATAAGATCATACTTATGAGGATTATTTAACCCTTGAATATTCCAAGAAAGAATATTCATAAAGAATTCTGAGTTTTTCTCTTCAAGAAAATTTCAAATATAGTTTTCTGGGTGCCATCTACAACTTCCATTTTACTCTCCTTTTCTCTAGTTTGTTGGGATGAAGGTCTTCCTTTCCCCCTAGTATCAAAACCACAATTCATTTTTTACCTATTCCTAGTAATTGCTCCCAGTGGAGAAGAAGGTATATGCCTATTTCTTCCTTTAACCATAACAAACATAGGCTCCTTAGTAATCCCCATAGAAGGAACCAACTTCAATGCTAAAGGCTCATTATTCTCTAACTGCAAGGATTTTCTATTAAGATCTTGGACATGCCTTCAAAATATTCAACAAGATCCCCTTTATGAGAAGGAGGAATATTACCACATAGATCAATATCATCTCCCTTAAGATCCTCACAAAGGATGTACTTTGCTTGCTCAAACTCAACTTCCCCTAGCTCAACACATAACTTAGGGCTTATAGGAGGCACATCCTCCACCTACTTAGCTGAAAGCTTCAATACAACAACTTGAGTCTGAAACTCCTTAGGTAGAACCTTTGACACAAGACTAAAAAGATCTATTCCATCAACATCAACAACAATAAAAATGGGCTTTGAACCTTACTAACACTCCCCAAGCTCAATACTTGAGCATCTGTAGGATTCGAGGACTCTGACCACCCATTCTCCTTCTATTCCTCAAGAGGGGTTTTTTGAATCTTAGTTGGTCATTTATTAGCCCATTTTTCCACCTTCGTACAAAGGAACAAGAAAATAGTATGGACTCAAATTCCACTAGTTGGTTCCAAACACCCAACTTCAAGTTTATATTAACCAAAGAAGGAAGGTCTACTGTTTGTTCCACACTAACACAAAAGTGGGGATACATCAAGTGCCTCCTAGAGGACGTAATTTGATCAATGTAGAAAAAATTACCAAAAGTGTCACAATCCCTTTAAAATTTAATTATCCCAAAATTCCAACAGTAGACTAGGGAGTCTAACCCAAACAAGGGTCGAAGAGAAATAACATAAACTAGGAGTAAAAACTAGTTCCAATTTTTTTAGCATTAGGGTAGATTTTACAAGAATCCAAGGACCCCCATAAGAGCACCTAACAAATCATCCTCATAGTTGAAAGAGAAATAGAAAAACCCTTTCACCACAACTACCACATTAACCTGACTCTTGGTCCTCCATCTCTTAAGGGTAAAAGACCAAACCATCTCAATGTTAAAAGAGGACCTAGGAACTTTCCAAATAATGACATATCTGTACTAGACAAATTTTTCTCAATAATATAGTCTAGAACAAAGATAGAAAACTCACTAGTAGAAGGGTTAGAAATAAAACCCTCTGAGGGTGAAGAGATTTTGAATTTCAGTTTCTCTCCAAAAAGGTTTGACCACTTTGAACCTACAGCTGACCCATCGAAGCAATTCTAATTGCAAGCATCATCATTGATAACCTTAGGAATAATACTTGCTGATGAAAACCCACAAACAAAAGACACAAAGGGGGCCCCCTCTGAGATAGCACAAGCCACAACTTCCAACACAATTGAAGTAACCAAAATAGAGGCCTTGGTAAGCAAAATAAGTGGCTCACTTGACACACAAGTAGCAAGACAACCATTTGCCACCCCCTTACAATCAGTAGACTGACTACCATTACCACTAACCTTCAAACTGTGATTTCTCGCCCATTGCAAATTTGAAAATTTTTCTCCCCCTGAAGACACCTCCATTACTAACTCCATGTATTATATGTTTGAAACTATGGTAGGTGGTATACATTTTGGAATATAAGGTATGGTTGTGGGCAAGGAAACTTGTTTTCCTCCTTGGTTTTGAGAATTTATGAATTCTTGAGTGTAACTAGTTTTTGTAGGAAGTTATAGCCTTGATGGTGAATTAGGAAGTTAGAGGAGAGAGTTAGCTTTCAAATGAACTTGGATTGGTATATCTTCATCATGTTTTGTTCAAGTTATTGTTATTTTGGTGATTGCAGGTCAAAACCTCACCTGGGGTTTCCAGTGACATAGAAAATTCAATATATTTGTTTTCCTCCATTAAAAAGTTATGAAAATTTGTGGATAGGTCTATTTTGGGAATTACTAAAAACACTTTGAAGGATAGTTCATAGCTTCCAAATTTTATGGATTTCTTAATGACAATTTGATTACATTTGTTTGAAAAACAGTTAAAAACCTTAGTTTAATGAAGGCTTGATGAAATCTATGAATTGTGTGATGAAGGTTGGATGGGAAATCATGGTGGTATGTTTTTAGAGGTCTAAAAAACTCAATAATCTCACATTTAATGCTGTCCCATTGTTGTTTTCCTTGGTGGTGTTCCATTATAGTTCTTTTTCCTTAGTTGCATTAAAGCCCTATTTGAAATGTGTCAAGTTAGTCTTGTTTGAGTCATTTCGTCTGCATCATTTTGGTATCAGAGCTAGAAGACCCTCAGAGTGAAAGGTATGCACTAGGACAAGAGTGTTGTGAGTGAAATTTTGTTGTGGGTATGAAAGAGATCTAGTGACTTTATCCTTGAATAGCGATGAAATTAGGTAGAAGGTGTGTAGATTTCTTTCACTGAGAGGAAGTGGGTCGAAGAGGTCTTGGAGAGTGTATCTTCTAGAATCCTATTGGGTAGAGGATAGTTGTGTGTGTTAAGGTATTGGGATACTAAAAGAATGGAAGTGTTGAGGAGAATAATCCATGAAGACTTGAAGAGTAAGAAGTTGTCAAGCAAGAAACAAGACATGAGAAGAGAAAGGAGTGAGATGAAGAAGAAAGATGAAAAGGTAATAAAAATAAATATTTAGTAAGAGATAACAGTGATGAAACAGGATTTGGAACAAATGCAAAAAACATTCAAAGAAAGAATACGAAGTATAGTAACAAGTGTGTGGAGTTGGAACATCACCATTCACAAAATTGTCAAGTGGCCAATAAAGGAAATCGTGGAAGGAAGAAAGAGGAAAAAATTGAGAAGAAAGATAAAAAAATTAATCAAGATGATGGTAGAGCCAAATCCATCCAAGGAAGAGGAAAAATATGAAGAAAATGAGTCCATTGAGACTCAAAATTTTGTTTCTAACAATATTTGTCATTATGTTTTTATAGGTGTAGTAGATGAAGATGAAGATGGAAAAGAGTATAAAGAAGAAGGAGAAGTGAATGAAGTGTATGAAGATTTTTATGCAAATGTAGCACAATATGGTGGAAAAACAATAGAGGTACTAGTTGTATTTTGTGATTTTATGGATGATGAATATGCTGGCCAATTGTATTCAAACGATGAAGATGTAGACATAGAAATTAGTAATGTGGCATATGAACAAGAAATAGAGTTTTGGAACCTTGAAGTTGAGAAGATGCTAAGTAAGAGATGGTGCAAAAAGAAGAAGAAGAAATATCCAGGGAAAGGAATGCAAAGCATACAACAGGGTGTAAAGAGCATCAACTTTTGGAAATGATTTTTCAGTTGAATGACAAGTGGTAGCAAAGTGGAAGACCTAAGGTCAAAATGAAACATCATTTGCAAGCAGAGAAAGATTCCAAATATTAAATTTTCAGGTTGCACAAGTCCATGATGGAAGACATTAACAAATTTGCAGATCACATCTCAGATGGAACTGAGATTTTTCTTCCCCTTGGGTGTATGGTGCAGGGGCATCAGGAGCCTCATTTAGCTTAATTTTTTTATTTGGGAGTCTTAGGTTTGTTAGGATAATTTTAAATATCCTAAGGTCATTTATGACCATTTTGAATCATATGGGTTCATTTTGGAGTGTTTAGAGGGTTTTTGATTAAAATGTAAAAATTGCCAAAGGTTGCTAAAAGTTGTCATGCAACTTTGTCCAAGTGGAAAAAAAGAAAAGAAACTATTACATGCAAAGAAAGAAACATTTATAATCAGTTATAATTGGTCTTAAATGTATTCATGTACCCTAAAGAGTTGAATGGAGAGGGAAGAACTGATTTTGAAGTTTTTTGGTGAATGAAAGCATGCATTTTTGTGCATTTTCTAACATTGCAGACTTGTTCTTTCCTTTTGTATGGATCTATACTTTCTTGTACGGATAGGATACTTCCTATAGAATAGGAAGGAATGAGATACCTTTCATTTTTAATTGGTTTGGTCAATTTTTGTTATTCTTTTCAAAAGTTATAGCATTTTTGGTGTCAATAGTTGCAGATTTTTCACTCTTTTGCAATAAGAAATTATTCTTGTAGATATTTGTACAACCTGTAATAGCTAGGGCAGTCATCGAAAAAGTTAAAGATATTTTTTAGGGTTCAATTTTTTTTGGTTTGGTATCATTTTAAGTTAATTTGAGAAAGTTATGACAAAAATTCTCTAGATGGTCATGTTCAGAAATTAGGGTTTCCACTTTGATAAAAAAATTCATTTCTCATGATCCGTATAGTGAAAAATTCTATAAACTTGTATAAAGTTCAGTTTTCATGTCTTATTTCATATTTCAAAGCCCTAGGAAAATATTTGATTTTATGTGAGGTGAATTATTTGAATGTGTGTCTCATTTTGCAAGAAAACTGTCATAAAATCCTAGTTGCTAAAGGGTTGAACAAATCTTTGCATAATTTGATAATGGTTGAGTGTAGAATAATTGAGATTTTTTTTGAAAATACTGAAATGTCCAAGAACTCATGCATAACACTATTTTTCCTTGTTGAATTCCTATTAGGCTATTGTAGAAATGTTTCCAAGATGAACTAGGATGCACCTAGTTATGATTTATGATAAATCATTGTATCAAATGTGTTAGTGGAACCAAGTTTAAGCATCTCCTTCCCTTGCATAATGTTAGTATCAATTATGAGACACTTTGATTTCTTGAGCATAATTTATCAACTTCATAAGGTTATCCACAATAGGTACCATTTCTCCTACTAAATATTCAGTGCTTAATTAATCTTGAAGGTCCTCTAAATCTTTGTCCAGTTGTTTCAAATTATCCTCGAGAACATGTGAAATAGTAGTATGTAGGTCCACATAAATGTTTGATTATGAGGTAGTCAATGGTATTGTAATATTATGAATGGATTCCAAGATGGGTTGGGTGTTAATAACACCTTGCATGAAGGATTTCCTAGGCTCCACAACAAATATAGATACAATGTGTGGTGCCAAAAGTAGCCAAATTCATCTCACATGGGTATTAGCAGTAGGAAACCAAGTTGTGAAGCTCATATGAGTTTAAAAACACTTGAGTATGCCTAATTTGAATGTCAAGATAAAGGAAAGTCACAAAATCAATTTAATGAGAGAGCCAAACCACATAGAAAACATAATAAACAATTTTGTGTGAGACAAATTTGGCTAGTATAGGGTGCAAGGACACCCTAGATTGGAAGGGTTTTTGCTAAATTAAAGGGTTTAATATTTGTAATAGTGTTTTAAGTGTTATGTTATGTGATAGTGCAAGTCTAATAGTAAATAAATTTCTATAATTTGATTGATTTGTGATTTTGAAATGAAAAATACAACTATGTAAGAAATATTTAAAATGTTCAAGAAACAAAATAAGATTACAAATGTAATTTTTAGATTCAAAATGCATAGATTTACTAATTCTACTGTGTAAAATCTATAAATGAAAATATTGATATCTTTTTGCAACAATAAGAATGCACCAAGTTCCACTTTTTCACTATATACAAATTGCATAAATGAATGCTTCAAACACTTTTAGATTTTATTTTATATTTAATATGACCTAATGCAGGTTTGTAAATGAAATCAAGATGCAAATATAACTTATGATCTGACTAAAATTAATCCTATTTTAACTTTGAATGCAATATACTATGCAATTTTTTTACTTTTTCAATGATTTTTCATGAAATGATGGATGCCTAAATGATGAATACAAAATAATGCAAGATTAACCTTAGATATAAGATGATATACTTCATATTTTAGAAGGTACATATAATTTAAATCATTCAAGTTCACCAAAATGTTTGCTGTGAAAAAGGAATCCTAGGTACAATGTCTAGATCACTAACACCAATCCTTTTCCACTAAACATTAGAATCCAAATAATCAAGGATGTGTGATTGTCTAACAACCTAAAGGTGAATCAATCAACCTTGGATCTAAATTTTGGGGGGTTGTGGATTAGAATAAGATTGGATTTTTGATGTGATGTTATGATGCAACTAGCTAAACTATGAATTTACAACATTCTATTATGAATCATAACAAATTGAGTACAAAAAAAAAAAAGTTTTAAAAATAAGGAGGGTAGATACACATGCACATGACCTATACATTTGAGTTGAATCTTGCTAGTATAGGACACAAGGACACCATAGACTAAGAACCTAGTTCTTAAAAAATTGATTTCACAAGGTAGAGGTCCCTAGTTTGTAGCTTCTCTCTTCTAGGTTTGGTTGTTAGATCTTCACTTGTTATTGAGAAAATGCAAATTTTGTGACTTTTCAACTTGTAGGGTTTTGATGCATGAATGATAAAATTGCCTTTAATCTTCCTCCAAATCACTTCATATTTGCAACCTACATACATAAATGGAGGGGAAGGGTTGTATCATATATGAGCTTCCCTCAGTCAAACCCCATGTTGGTATTTCTACCTCCACAATGGAAAATTTGCTGATAAAATATAGTGTCTCCTTTTGAGCAATAGAGGATAAATAATAAATAAAAAATGAATTAAAAAATTGATGCAAATCACCACTTAGATTTGATATCCTTGATGGATTGAAGTTAGGTATGTGCAAGATCATCATGAAAAAAATAGGCCCTTAAGTGGCGATAAAATTCAGAAAAATCAGAGTTAGGAAACTTGACGTAGAAATTTGAATAAGTTATCTATATTATTTCAAAAATATGTAAGAATAGAATCTATAGAAAATTGAATGAATTTTCTAAACTACTAGTTTTATTTTTTAGTTTTTAAATCTATTTGGTGAAAATTTGAAATTTCAATGTAGTAGTACTTAAATTTCAGGGAAAAAATAAGTAGGAGTTTGTTTGACCACCCTAACCGCAATAAAATGATAATATTTTTTACAAGATTTTAGATATAAGTAGAGGAATCATGTCCTGATGTGATGTATATTTTTTTGTAATTTTTTTCTAAGTAAATAATTAATTATGAATTTTTTATTACAACTTTTTAAAAATATAAAAAATCGTATGTATGACCACCTTAACTTGGTCAAAACTTCATGAATTTCAATTTTTTTTTTAATCCTATATTATGTGAAGCATAGAATGTGACAAATGTTTTAGATTCAAAAAATGTGATACCGTTTGAAAGATATAGATGTTTTTCAATCAACCTATCAATCAGGACTTTAGTCATAATTCAAATAGAAAATGAATAATAATAATTTATTAAATTCAAATTAAAGCATAATTTATATTGGTGGAAAGCTGAATCTCCTTTAAAAACCCTTTTTGTTTCATCAATTTTGGGTAAAAACAAGTCGTTAGCCACATACCCTACACATACCCATCATATTGCCACTTTTTGGCCCATCATGATCCTACACATACCCATTACACTCATCACCTTCAAAGATAATTTTTTTCTTGACTTGATTTGATTTGAAGACCTACAAGCTTTAGTACTAAAAAATGAAATGAATGCAGAACATGAAAAAAACTCACATAAAACTCCGCATGATGCTTGGATGATGGAATTCTTCTAATAGTTGAAAATTAAATCCTAATAGTTGAAAATTAGAATTTGAATTTCAAATAATAAATTACTGATATTGACATATTTAAATTTGGATCCAAAATAGGGAGTCTAGGGCACTCTATGCCTAAGGTCCTAGATTATTGCTTTCTTGGGATCCAAAGTGTCGGGGGAAAAATATTAAATGCCTACTTTGATTTCCAAAGTTTGATTTATTGATAAATGTTTTAAAATGGGAAGTTACAAGAAAAATTAGGAATTTAAATGCATAACTAGGTCCAAGCACTTTGGGGGAGCAAAACCTGGTGTGAAATTTCTAAGGGTAACAATTTATGATGCTATAGGTAGATTTTTTGCACATGCATTTTTATGTGTTTCCTACTATGTATTGTGCACCAAATTTTATTATGGTACTCTTAGCTTGTGGGTGGGATTATGAACATGCCCAATGATTGGGATGTGGGATCTCCATTTCCTTGTTGATTTTTTTTGGTAGGTTTTGGTGGATTAAATTAGAGCATACTTTCTATTGGATTGACAATTTTCATTCCATTCATGGGTTGGATATTACTTCATCTTCTTAGGTTCAGAGTAGTCAGAACATGTTCTTGAAAAGAATCCTAAATGATTTTCTATTATAAATTTTTATGAAAATATTGTAAATGTTTATTGAAATTGTCTTCAAAAGTCATTTGAAAGCATTGTTGAAAAAAATGGTATATGTATTATTTTAAAAAAAAAGTTTTTGAAAGAAAGAAATATATTTCTTATTGTTGCATTTTACCCATTTAGAGTTTTCAAAAGTTATATATCTTGGTTAAATGCAGGTAAGTGGCCATGGTTGTTTAACTATTCGCTTTGAAAGTAATTTTTTTGCATGTGTGCTTCCAATACCTCCTAGTTATGTTGGAAATTATCATGCAAGTAATTTTTTTCTTCTTATTATGTTTTTTACATTAAAAAACTCATGCTTTACTTCAATTCATATTTTCAAAAAATATATTTTTTCTATACACACACATACTTCTTATTTTCCAAATAAATAATGTGTGTGTATTGCTCCTTATACATACATACATACATACATACATACATACATACATACATACATATATATATGTATGCATGTATGTATATATATATATATATACACATACATATGCATACATACACACACATGTGAAAATGCTTGTCTCAGTTTCATTAAAAAAAAAAACTAATAAATATACCTATATATTTTATAATATTGAAAACAAAAAAGAGTAACAAAACAAAAGAAATTAAATAAAATATGAAGGAAGGGCTAAAGCCCTAGCCACCATAGTGGTGGCCATGAGGAGTTGATATCCAACCCCCATAGGTCCATGAGTCTATAGGGTATGGAGGCTCCACCCTTGCCCCTTCCTTTGGGATGCAATACCTTGTGGAAGCCACCACCCTTGTAATGGGGTGCAACCTCCCATAGGAGTTGATCACAACACCACCTCTCAATGTTGTTGTGTAGATATATTACTTCTAGTTTTTTTATTCTTTCTAATTAAGAATATATATAAAATCATCCATTTTTATTAGTAAGTATAAAACTTGCATAAAGAATACAATCACTCTATATATATACATATGCATTCATATGCATATATACATATACATACATACATATATACACATATACATACATATATATACATATACATGTGTAGGAAATTTTATTCCTTTACAATTTCACATTATGTTTTGTCCCCCAAATTTATTGGACTTAATTAAGCTTCTAATTTGCCAAATTATGCATTCCAAAGCCCAATTTTTACCATTTTTTGAAGGGGAACCAACATTGAAAAAATACATTCAATCATTAAATTTCCTTGGATCAAGTGTGTCATGGAAGTTTGTTCTAGGACCCATTCACCCATGGGTAAATGTGTCCCCCTCCTTAGCCAAAACCCACATTTGAATGTTGTTGGCAACATTTTAACATCCAAAATTCAAATTGTAAGTGTCAACCTTTAGAATCTATTTTTTGGGAAATTGGATAAAAACCTATAAATAAATAATTATTTTATCATTTGAAAGCTAACTAGAAAGAAACAACTTTTGAGGAGAAAATACTATTCTCAAGAGCATTCAAGAGCAACATTATCAACCAATTATTACAACAATTCAAGATCCAACATTATGCTCATGTTGTCTTTTGAAGGCTAACATTGTTATAGGTCTTCAAGCATTCAAGCATTCAAGAAAATAGATCAAGGAAGATCCAAACCATTTGAGTAATGTGTATGAATTCAATCCTTCAAGGAAGCCATTGAAGGGTGGTGAGTTGTAGCAATTTTGTTCATTCATCATTTCCTTCCTTCCCATTATGGTTTGATCATTGGAATTGTATTGTGAAAGTGGGAACACTTATCATGGGGTTCAATTAAGGAAAACCCCTATATGACACAATATTTTGCCTCTTTTGTGAATGTGCAGGTTATATGTTTGAAGAGTATTGAAGTGTGTTTGAACATCCTTTTTGAATTGTTGCACTTGTTGTCATCAAAGTTGTCAAGCCATGGAAACTAAGTTATAGAATTTATTGATGACATTTTGACAATGGAACAACTAGAAAACTGAAGCTCAGATCCAACACCAGAGGACTACAAAAATAGTTTTAGGACCCCCTTACAAAGATACATTTTCCATTAGGTGACCCAATCTTTATAGGCACATAAAAACCAATTTTTTTGAGTAGGTTTGTTGTCACTCTACACTTAGATCTGTTGAAACTTGACTATTTTAGACTATTTACTTTCAAGAAATTGCATTTATCATACAAGATCATTTATTTTGATTAGCATAAACATTTAAAATTATTTTCATATCATTGATTAGGCCCTAAGGATATAGATCGAGGTTTCATTGGCTCGCCATTGAGGTTGAAAGTTAGTATATGCACCTTGTTGTTCTGTATCTTAATAAAATCAATAGAAAAGTGGAATTGATCCTAGGTTCCATACACTTGGGATCTCTCTTCCATTTTCTCTACATTTCATTTTCGTGAACCTAACATATGACATCATAGCTTGGGATCATTTTGTTTTGTATTTCTTATTTAGGGTTGCATATTTCATAATTTACACCATAAAAACTCAAAAATATCCAAAACTATTGCATACATATTGCATAATAGATTGCATTAGGTGATATTTCCTTTTATTTCATTCAAACTTGCACTCATAATTATCACTTTTTCTTATACATTATCATACATTTCCATTTGCATTTCATTGAAGAATTCTAGAAAAATAGTCATTATCAGATCTATTTATAGATAGGATTAGCAACCTTAAACATCAACTCAAACACTCAATTTTTAATTTTTTATAACCTTGTACAAAGACTCATTTGTCATTGGGTGACCTTTTCCTTGTATAGGTGCTTCTACAAAAAATTTGCACATCTTTCTCTCTCTATATGCTTAGTTTCACTGTACTTACATATTTCCATTTTAGTTTCAAAAATTGCATAATATGAAGAATTTTGCATTTAGTTCATAAAGGTAAAAAAAGGTGCATTAATTAAAATTAAAGTTTGCATTCCAAAATCATCATGTTTTCAGATCTATGTATCTTATAATCAGTCAATTATCATATTTTAGATCTAAAAAATTATTTTTAAACTTGTTCAAATAGCATTAATATTCTTGTATACTTTCATATTTACATTTTTATTAGTAAATATATAAAACTTGCATAAAAAATACAATCACTCTATATATATACATATACATATACATACATATGCATATGCATATACATATACATACATACATACACACACACATATATGTGTATGTATGTATGTATGTATGTATGTATGTATGTATGTATGTATGTATGTATATATATATGTATATGTATGTGTGTGTGTGTATATATATATACATATATATATATATGTATATATATGTATATATATATATACACACACACATACATATACATATACATATATATATATATATATATATATATACATCTGCATATACATATATATACACATTCACACACATACAAATATATACATACATATATGTGTTTGTGTATAAAATCATACACATGCATACATATGCATATATAGTAGTTAGAATATGTCTCCTTTGATTTTTTATAAAAATATAGCATATATATAGAGAAAATAATAAATAAATGAATTATAATGAATATTTTATAAAATAAATAAATAAAATGCACAAGATTGTATACAATCATAATGCACTGACCAAATTTCAAATTGCTGCAGATATACTAAATATTGAAGGCCCAAAGCTATAATTGTGGGCACTAAGAGAAGGAAAATTTGTAAAGATATGTCAATTTATTAATATATAGGTGCACACCTAGGGGATATGATTTCAACTCATCAAAGAGTAATTTGAGTCCAACTCATATAGCCAAGATTAGAGGCACCCACCTAATAAAAGAAGAAGACTATTTTTCACTAAGCTAGGTACCTTGTATGCCAGCGAATCCCATGGGTGTTAAGGTGCACCTATGCAAAGGAAATTCAAAATCCTAGTTAATAGTTTCCAATGACAGAGGAATATATACACTGGTGATCCCACAATAGTGGTTTACACTTTTTGGTAGATCCGTTTATATAATTATTTAAGCCTTGAAAAGTTCCATTTAAAGGATTCCAATTGAAGAGGGTTTGATTAAACCACCTTAGATCAAACCCCCTTGGATAGAACCCCGCTAGTTTTGAACCATACCTATAACAGAGTCTTCTTTACACCTATCAAAATGCTAATAAAAAACAACTTTTGATTCACCTTTTGGGGATATCAAACAAATTCATTTAATTTTTCTTTGTAAATATGTAGTCCTTATTATAAGCTTCCCAAAAAGTGTAATTTTAAATAAATTTAATTTGATTATTATATTTATTTTTTATTTCTTATGAATTTAGGTTTTTCACCAAAAATGAAACTCTTTGTTCTACACATGTGAAAAGCTAGCAGATTATCAAAAACAAAATTGAAAAATATTAGTGCACTAGATATTGATGTCCTTGATCCAACAAAAAAAAAGAATTTTGATATATACAAAAGTAGTTATGTTTTAGCTAGTAAATCACATCTAAATTGTAACTGCTTTGACTTTGAAACTTAATTAAGAAAAAATATTCAATAAAATGCTATGAAACCAATTACATGCACTAGATATTGTAGTTATGAATCTAAATTTGAAAAAAATAGAATTTTATCCTTCATAGAGAAAACGTTGTGTTAGCCAGTAACACCACTCTTTAAAAATGGTGTTTACTGTTAAAAACTAGTTTTTGAAGGAGATGGAAAAGGAAGTGAAATATGGTTCCAAATTTTTTGAAAAAAATATATTTAGAATCTACAAAAAAAAATCATAAATCACTAGTTTGCATCATCTTCAAATTCCTCACAGTTTAGCCGCTATAGGTGCTCAAAAGTGAAGATTTAGTTAAAAAAAAATCAGTTCAATGTCTAGTTTGGCCAAAAATTGTAAACCAGTATTGTGGGATCACCCACACACATATAAAGAGAATAAAAGCCTAAAATCCAAACACCTTTGTCAAGCATGTGTATGAGATAGGAACAAACACTTGCATAAAGGTCAATAGTTTAAAAGAGAAAAACTTATATGTATTAGCATATAGGATAAGTATCAGGTGAACTTCATCAAAGTAGACACAATTCAAAACCTATGTACAAGCACATGTAAGGGATATAGGTGCATGCCTCTTAAAGAAGGTAATTTTCTTTGAGAACAGATAAGCCTTTGTATAGGCACATCTATGCATACAAATGAGTCAAACTATTTTAAGAAAGGAGCAAGAGATAGCATATAGGGGCACACCTGGGTGGTTGGCACATACCTAAAAAAAGAAAAAAATTCATTGTTAAATTCAACTTCCAATTGTAAATATTAAGGTGCAATTCACAGAGGTAGATGTGTGCATTTTTTGAGGAGGTTGTCAAGTTACATAGAAACATGTCATATGACTTTGTATAAATGCATATATAGAAAAAGAAGCATAATGGGGACAACAAATTTAATATCAAGGATTTTTTATTTTTACAAAAATATGACATTTTTCACAGTAGTTGTAGGTGGATAATTTTGAAGGAAAAGCGTAGTAACTACAACTATAGGTAGAAAATTTTAAAAGGAAAATGATAGTAAAAACAGTTGTATCTGCTATATTTTCTCCAATATCTTCATTCTTCCCTCCATTGGTGCACGTGGATACCTCCTCCTTTGGCCACCAAGGAAAACTCATACCTCCTTATGGAACTTGTGCTAAATACAAGTATTTCCTCATAAGCCATATTTTGTACTTATTGATGAAGATATGGTCCCCTGCTAAGTACCTGCATAACTTGGACTCCACTCCTTTGAAAGAATAATTTGTGTTGAAGTTTCTAATGTATCTCTTCTAGCTTCGGTCCTTGAAATATTTGGCCTAGAGGAAATGATTGTGATGGAGGATAAAGATTGGCAGTTATCATGTCGAAACAATGAGTCTACACCTTGGAAAGGAGTTACAAATGTATAATTTTTTGTTGCCACTTTATTGTATGGTGGAAAATGATCACTTGGCCACAAATGTATAATTTTTTTGCTGTTGCTTCAAAAGGATGCCTATGGCAACTTTAACTGCACAAAATTGAGAAATCTCTATGCCTTTTAGCCGAGTGTAGTCACTAAGTCTCTCCTGCACATTTTGGTTGAGCTTGCTCCCAATTATTTTCTCCTATTTCCTATTTGTATATTTTTATATATAACTATTTGAACCATAGATTTTTGGGTCTATGTACTTCTCTTGCACTCTTAGGGTTTTTCACCTAAAAGGAGAGAGTTAAACCTCAAAAACCTAGGAGGTTCACTCAATATAAGATATGTATGATGAAATTATGTCTAAATTAAATGTTATAGATGCAACTAATTGATAATATTTATTGATTAAGGATGCTAAACTATTGAAATGCAACTTGTTTGAAAACACATTGTGTTATGCAAAAATGAACTAGAAATGAATGCAAAACTTAACAGAAATGAATCAAACTGAAAGTGTGCACCTGGGATATTTATGAAGGCTAGAAATAAAATTTTAAATGCTGATGATGCTAGAATTTAGGCCTGGTGGGACTCATTTTCCATTCTGAGTGAATCAGTCCCAGTTTTGTGAAACTGAACCGGAGCTCGTTTCGGACAAAAGGGTATCCAAAAATGCAAAAAACCAAAATTTGAGCCTGGAGTGGGACTCATTCACCACTAATGGATAATTAGTCCATTTTTTAATTTCTAGAAACTCAAAAATGGAATATGTAGCTTTCAGATTACTCAATCTGCACCTCCAAGTGTCCGGATCTGAAACTGTCAGAATCGGGTTTGAAAATAACTTTTTCTTGATGCTTTGAATTGAATGATGAGAAGAAGAATTGAATAAATTTAGAATACAATCTTCAATGATTCTTAATCCTCCAAGATTCCTAAATATATAAACACACAAGACAAGAAAGAGGAATTGTTGATTGTTAAGGCATGGGGGGTTTTCCTTGGTCAAACCCCTTTTAGGTAATTAAACCAAAATGATGAAATAATGGAATAAAACATGAAATAATGGAATAAATTAAATTTCCATGATGAATTATCTTGAAACTCTACAAAAATACATAAATAATCTTCCCTTGCACGTCCTTAAAAGCTTTCTCAATGACTTGCAATGACAAAACCCTAAGTTGCTTGATTTGATATGAAAAATTGATGGATGAATAATGATGAGAGATAAGAGATGTGTAAAATGAGGATAAAAATAATTATTTATAGAAAAGTGTACCTTAGTATCTTGATTATACTTCATCACAGGCCGACATGTAGAAAATGTTAAAACCTAATTTTTCCCACTCAAACCCAAAAAAATGATTCAAAATGAGACTCATTCACCACTAATGGTGAATGGGTCCCACCTAGATGGGAAAAATTCATCACTAAGGGAGAATGGGTCCCATAGGGGTCATTTTTACTTGCTGGAATGCCAAGAAGTCAAAAAATTAGGCTTGTATGATGACTATGTCGGTTATTTGAACAAATTGTGCCTCGAGATACACAATACAGGATAATATAGGATAGGAATATTATTGATGATGTGGATTTAAAATAGGGCTTTAGACACATAATTCAATGTGAAAGTGTAATTAAATACACTTTCAACACTAAAATAAGGTCCACAAGCCTAGGAAGGCACAAGAACCAATGTGAATGTACAAGATACATTACAACACTAGTTTATCATTAAATTCACTTTACAAGCCTTCAAAATTAATGTGATGATGTGTTAAATAAATTTTATAATTTTGAATAGGTTTATTAGGTCTAGAAAACCATGAAAGTATCTTACAACACTTTACAACACCTTTACAAGATGCCAATAAACACATTCTATTAAGTGTAGAAGGGTCCAAGACCTAGTGTGGATGCATAATATGCCTCACAACACCTAAATCAAGGCCACATTAAGTCCATTTATCATGAATTATCCCATGTCAAGCAAAGGGTCCTTTTTTTATACAACACATTAAGCCCCCACTTTAGTGAGAGGATGAATCTACTTCAAACTCACACTAAAGTAGACATTAAAGAGAGATTCACATGTATTGATATAGTTGAAAAAGAATGACAAAGATCAAAGGAGGTGGCCAAGCCGCCAAGACTGAATATCCTAACTCAACCATCAATATACAAAATCATGGAACTTAGGAAAAGTGGAAAGAAACTAGGATGAAAAAGGTGCACTCACTTTGGGCCCACAAAACTTCTGGTTGTTCGTGGGGTGAGAAGGGCCAAAAAATTAAAAAAGGAAAAGAGTAACATACGCTAGTTGGCATGCACTTACAAACACAAAAGGGGAAATTCATGCCGCTAGTTGGGTACCCCACTCAACCATGCCAAAGTTATACCTCCTGATAACTTTAACAAGGTGCCAAAAAGATTTTTGAGCTCCATGATGTAAGCAAAACTTCGTATGCTTGACATCATAGACATTGTTAATGCAAGATAGTGTAAGGATTGGTCAAAAGGATTTTGCTTTGTTCATGTAAGGTCTCATCTTAGGGGACATCATGCTCAATGTATCCAAAAGAGGATAAGTAAAAAGAAGTAAAATGCTCTTGGATGAAATCAAGCCTAATGGAACCACCAAGAAAAAGATGCATTGCAAGAAGAAAGAAATCACACAATGAAATGTCAGTGGTGATGTATGCCCCCACTATAAAGCAGTTGTGAGCAACATTATTGAGAGAAATTTCTTTAAAGTAGAAGAGAAAGAAGAAGACATCAGAGCTAACTCAAAAAGCCCTATGTCAAGTCATATGTTTCGGATAATCTATGTCATGAAAGAGAGAATAGTATGTCATATGTGAACCAACTTAAGGCATGTTGTCCACATCCCAAGCTTGCTCTTATGTAATCATGAAAAGTTAATGACTAGCCAAAGAAGGCAATGCCGAGTGACATACGAGGACAAGGCTACACAAAATTTTTCCCTCACTTAGTGCAAAGAAAAGGTGAGCCAAAAGGATGAGTGAAATGTGTTCCTCTGAAAATTGCTCACATGTCCACTTGTCAGAAAGCGATGATGGCGATCCAAGATCTTGTGAAGACAGAGTTGGAGCAAGCTACAAAAGAGATGAAGATGGTGGGCCAACAATGTTGATGTGGCTATCAACAAAGAGGACTGGAATGTCCTCAAAATAATCCTACAAATTTGCAATATAAGACTCTACAAACAAGGATGATATGTCTGCAATATATAAATCCAAAGTAGCTATGTCTGGAAGATGTATGATGCCTTGTTGCAAGAAGCCATTGGAAGCTTTCAAAGAAGCAACACAAAACTCAGAATCAGCAACAGATGCAAAAACAAAAGAGTCCTCAAAGAGAAGACATATGTCCTCAATGTTGTTGTCATGATCAAGGAGGAGAGACTCTACAAACAAATGATGAATGTCTGAAAGGATGACATCTTGCTGATCAAGAGGACAAGAGTGAACCTGCAAAAGAGAATCTAAAGTAGCCTTTGGAGAAGCCAGAATCTCTTTCAAAATAGCAGGTGAAGGAGACTGAATAACTGCCAATATAGGAGGTGTAGAAAGAGGAGAAACATGAAGAGATGTCTCTGTGTCATTAGGACAATCAAGACTCTTCCAATAATAAGCTCCTCTTCAGTATCATTGTCATACAAAGGATCATCCTCATTATCACAGGAGAAGCATGTCAATAGTGGGATTATCTGGGAATGGAGGTTCAGTGGGATCTCCATATATTTCCCATAGAGTGGTCCAGAGAGTGCAAGGGCACTCAATGTGTGACAAAGCCCATGATGTGTGGTCCCCAACACTTAAACCAATTAATCCTAAGACATGATCATTTCTACTTTCCCATATAGATTTCTGCCAACATGCAGTTGGTTTAGGAATAAGTCTAAACAAATGCGGCAATGAATGAATCCATCGGTAGTGCTTTAGGATTCCATCACACCAAGACTTATAGTTTCCTTCTCCCAAACTGATGAGAGATGGATGATTTCTAATTCCAATTTTTAGACTAGATATTTACTCCTTTTGGAACTTTATTTCAGTCCATTAATTATAAAATGCCCTACATAATCCCCCCAAAGAAAAATACAGAAAAATGACACTTTTATAAGTTGAGTGTATGGACTATATAAGTTGACTGCATGAATTTCTAATAAATTCCCCTTGATTTTTGACACTTTATCATTGTGCATAAACAAATATTGTTTAGTTGCACTTACAATTTTAGAAAATGTCTATAAAAGAGGAGAAACTAATTACATGCAAAAGCCAAACTTCAGCCTACCAGAGAACTCCACGCCTGCTTGCACCTTGGTTGGGTGCTGAGAAGGGTGAACTAGTTGTAGCAAAAGCAAATCGCACCTCTATGAGTGCCTTCCAATGACTTTCACCCCTCAGTAGCATTCTCACTATGAGCGCCGGCTTGTGCAACAATGGCTTCTAAACAATGTAATGCACGATGCCTGCCTCTGCCAATTGGATCGACCTCTCTACTCTGAAAATCAAGTAATTCGCAGTCTTTGGTCACAAATTTATGAATCGATGCACCATATGCCTTGCTAGAAGATCTAGGCAAGCTTCCTTCAAGAGTTTGCGCTACTATCAAAAGCTTCTATTGGCTTGAAATTACCTCCTGCTCTGATACCATGTTGGAATTGTGAAACAAGCACAAAACCACAAGCCATAGGATCAATCAACAAACAAAACACCTTCCACACAAGAGATCTCCAAACAAATGTATGCAATTAACTTCAACAAGAAAAAGCTACAGAAGAGAGAAAACTTTCAAGAAGATATGAAAGCTACAGATATTCTCCCATTCATAATTACAATGAGATCAAATCCTTATGAAAGGAGATCAAGAAACCCTAAAAGGGAAACCCTAGTGTGCACACTTAATAATTAATAAATAATTAATTATTAATATGCCTAAGTTTAGCTTAAGTAACTAAAGTGAGAAGTGACTTAATTAATTAACCAATATGATTAAATTAATTAAGTAAAACAACTTATTACTCTAACAACATATATATTGTATTGTATTAACATTGGAAAATTTGGTATACAAAGTAAATAGAGCTTTTACAGACTTCTAGAAGTAGCTAGAAAATGCTTTCAAAAGCTATAGTGAGAATAAACTGGAAGATGAAAATACCTAAAAACAAAGCTAACAATAGAGGAGTCTGGAGAATTCCATACTAAGTGCATTTACCTACTTTACCTACAAGCTATGAACAGTTGAGTTAATACTAACACCCCCTTCTAATCTCAACTATTATAGTTATCAACACTAACAATCTCCAAGTGTTTTCTTTGAAGCTCAAAAGTATTTTTTCCCAATGGTTTTGTAAAAATATTTTCTAGCTAATCTCGTGATTCACAAAAGTCGAGAAATTTTTTCATTATGGACAAGTTCTCGAATGAAATGAAAGAGAGTGTCAATATATTTTCTTTTCTTGTGGAAGACATGATATTTAGACAAGACAATTGCTGAGCTTTTATCACAGAAAAAAGGAGTTGGCTCCTATTCAATATGTGCAAGATCATTCAATATTCTTCTTAGCCATACTGTTTGACAAATTGTTGTAGTTGCAGCCACATACTCTGCCTCTGCCAAAGATATTGAAACTATGGGTTGTTTCTCGGATGCCCATGAAATGAGATTGTCACTATCCCTATTTTAAATAAGTAATTTATAATTCAATAATATTATTTTGATGCTTTAGTATTTAATATAGTGAATGATTATATTGTTTGTACTTTTGAATGGTTAATTAAATTAATTTTTGGAGAATAAAATTGCAATGAAACAAAAGGATTAATTATAATTTAATTAGAATAATTATTCTAATTGCAATTGAATGTTAATTTTTTATTATTTATTTGGAATGAATATTTAATTTGCAATTAAATGTTATTTCTTTATTATTTATTTAGGATAACTATTTCTTTTGAAATTTGAAAATGGTATTTCCTAACTATTTACTGAGGTTAAGTACATAGTTTGCAACTAAAGTAGAATTTCCCTATTATTAATTATCAAGGATAAATACCATGCATGGAAATAAATTTTATTATTATTATTATTTTCAAGATTAGGTATTGGAAAACTAAAATAAATCTTTAAAAGAGGAAAATCAATAACGGAAAAAAAAATACATAAAAGCTTTCTTGATCTTTATTTTCTGGTAAGAACAATAACTATAAAAAAAAATAAAAAAATAGTGGATGCAGTGAATTAAAAATGGTAGAAATAGAAGAGGAAAAATAAGAGGAAGAGGAGAATTTACAGAAGGAGACTTCCATGAACACAAAATAGGCAAAAAAGAATAATCAAGAAGGGAAACTCAAATTGGAAGCAATTTTCTAGGTTTTTAGATTCTTTCCATTGCATTTATAATTCAAAATGGGAGAATGATTGATTGTATTGTGAAAAGATTGAAAGCTATTTGTGGATAATCTCTATACTTGAAAGTTTGGTGTTTAAATGCTTCTATTTTTCTATAGGAAATTCATTATCTTGGTTGAACAAATCTATACATTCTTTCCTAATTATATATGTGTGTGTGTGTGTGTGTGTGTGTGTGTGTGTGTGTGTGTGTGTGTGTGTGCAAAGCCCTGTATTGAGATTGCCATTGGTTCTTTAATTAAAATATTGATTCTAATAATATCATATATTTTAATATATATGTATACATATACCATACTATATACATACATATATATATATCAATTGAAATCGAAATGCATCGTATTGAATCATTGAATATTTATTTGGTGCATGTGAAAGAAGTTTTTTTAAAGAATTAAAAGGGGGGGCTTCTATAGTCGCACCCTCCCCATGGGAGAGGGCTATGTTGTGGAGGCAGCGCCCTCCACAGGCAGTGTCCTCCCCAATGGATGCATCAGCCTTGTGGCTTAACATTGCTTAAAAATATACTTGAATATAAATATATTCAATGCCTAATAAATTTACATATATTTATACGGTATTTTATACTTACAATATAATATTCTGAGTTAAAATGATTTACATTCTGAAGATCCATATATATTATATTTACTTCTATTTTTATATAGATAGTTTTTGAAGATCCACACACACACACACACACACACACACACACACACACACACACACACACACACACATATAGACATATATATATATATATATATATATATATATATATATATATATATATATATATATATATAACATGTGTATATTTATATTTAGTTGAGAATGAACAAAACAATTTGTTTGTAATGAATAGATATTAAAAACTTAGAGTGTTGTATTTTTGTGATACATGGTAGAATATATACATATGCATATTTGTGAATTCATGGGCATGTTTAATTTTAAAAAGTAAATATATTTTTGATTTGAAGGAATTTCCTTCAATTATGTGTAAGAAGAATTAAATTTTGAAAGGAATAGTTATAAAAATCTGACTTGGAGTGATGTATTTTTCTTTATATAAAAAAAAGGGGTAAAAACTTTATTGAACCTCAAAATCAAGCATTACATCAAATTCAAGGGTGACAGCCTAAAGAATCCAAAAAAAACAAATAGAGCTAAAGAACACATCAACCCGCACCCTCGCCATCCTCAGCAAGAACCCTCTTCAAGTCGAAACAGAGCTCCTGAGGGATCTGAACCCTATCCTCAATCTTCCAACCATCCTAACACTTAGAAGCCCATTTTGCCAAATAATTAGTTGTCCTATTCCACCCCCTTGGGATATGGACAAAAGACACTGTCTCCATCAAAGTGCCAATTTGCAGAATCTACTACACTATCACTGCCAACTGCCAGCTAACACCAGACACCTTTTATTCATAAAGAAAATTAACCATGACTTGAGAATCTGACTCACAAATAACTTGACACTATCCCAACTCATAGGCTCATTCCAGAGCATAGAGGATCACCAAGCCTACCATAAGGTTGATAGTCTGCTGACCTTTATGGAGAGAAAATAGGAAAACCACCAAACCAAAAAAATCCATGTTGATCCCACCAATTCCAGCAGGTCTCAGATTACCCCTAGAAGAACCATCAGTATTAATCTTCAAAATTCCAACCAGAGGGGGCTGCTAGTTCCCCAATCTTTGAACTTGCTCCCTCACTCACCTACCTCTCATACAACAAGAAGAGGTTGAGGAAAACCCATGTATACCTAGCCTAGCCACCATCTCTACATCCCTTTTCTCTAGTGGCAACACCACATCTCCCTTAGCTTGAATCGTCTCCTAAATCATACAGAGGATTTTGAGCCACACCTATTGTATCCATAAATTCTCCCCTCTAAAAAATCCTCTTATTTCTTTCCATCCAAACCTGACACAATAAGAAAATAGGCCCAACATACCAAACATCCTAAAGAAAGGAATCCAATGAGGGAGGTCTTCCCAAGCTATACCAGAAGTCCACCAAGGAGGAGGCATGAATGCATGGAATATTCCAAACTCCCCACCAAGAATTCCAAATTTGTAGAGTAAAAGGGCACCCAAAAAATAGATGAGAAGAATCCTCCTCACCTCTCCCACAAAGAACACACCTAGAGGGGTTCTAAAACCCCTGCTTCTAGATATTGGACCCATGTCAGGCACCTATTCCATGCCAAATTCCAAATGAAGCAGTTGCATTTCGGCCAAGAAAACTTATTCCACACCCTCTTCCACCAAGGAACTTCCACCCCCTCAGTCCTTTGGGAAAGCAACCTCTGGTAATCTGAAGCCATAGTGTACTGACCTTTCTGGTTGAGTTCCCACACAAGAACATCCTTATCCCTTAGGGAGCTACACTATCTACTAGAGAGAATATTATGAAGCATCGCACACTCCTCCAAGCCCACCACCCGCCACTCATTGGGATTCTTCCACCTAGCACTCACAAGCTGCCCATTAAAAGAGAACACCTTAAAGTCACTCACCCTCTCCTAGCCATCCTCCCAAATCTCCTACTTAGGGTCGCCAGGTGAGGAAACTAATAAATAATGGGGGAATTTCCATTCCAAGAGTCATACCAAAACTAAGCCTCCATCCCTCGCTTACAAATCCAAAATAAGCCATCCTTTACAAGCACAACTCCTTTCTTGAGAGTGGCCCCAATAGCCAAACCCTTTCCCACCAAAGGGTAACAAGGGATATCTTCTCGAGGAATATCCTGAAAATTCTTATGGGAGAGAATCCTCGCCCAAATTTGATCCTACTCAGTGCACCAACACCAATAGAGTTTAGCTACCAGTGTCGTTCCTACCACCGAGGACTACCTCAGCCCTAAACCACCATACTACTTGGGACAACACATTGTATCCCATCTAACAAGGCTCCATTTGGAAGACATCAAATAGCTTGACCAAAGGAACTGTCAAGCTAAAGAGTCTAGCTCCCTAACAAATCCCATCAAGCCCACTTGAAGCATACACCGATATATGGGAGAGCCTAAACCACCGACTTAAGCAACTGAACATGACCCACAAAGGACAACCAACGGTTGGTCTAGTGAGTAAATTTCACATGAAATTTATCTAGAATAGGCTACCACAACTCCCTAGTTAACCTTCTCATAGCAATAGGAATCCCAAGATAAGTCAAAGAAGAGCCCCAACCTAGAAACAAAGAGTCTGAGAAATTCTCCTCTGAATAGAAGCTAGAGTGTTAAAGAAAAAGAGGGAAGACTTGTCTTCATTAATTAATTGACCTGAAGCCACAAGATAAATGTCCAAAGCCTTGCAAATATTCATAGCTTCCTGAATAGTGTCCACACCCATCATGGTTGTGTCATCCACAAACTACAAATGGGACTGTGGGGGTAAGTCACCTCCTCACTTCCACCCCTGGATAAGATCCAACTTCACATGTCTTCTCAGAAGGTGACCCAAACCTTCAACCAGCAGAATAAACAAGGATAAAGAGGGTTACTTTGCCTCAGTCCCCGAGAAGTGTCAAAAAGCTCAGAGTGGTCCCCATTAATTAGAGCAGAGAAAGAAACTGAAGTGACGCAACTCATAACCCATTGAATCCACTCTTCTCCAAAGCCAAAAGCAGCAAGAACCTTATGAAGGAAAGACCATCAGACTCTATCATATGCCTTAGCCATATCAAGCTTGATAAACATAGCCTTTTCTCTAGAATTGGCCATAAAATGAATTATCTCAGAAGCTATAACAATACCATCCAAAATCTGCCTACCCTCCACAAAACCACTTTGCTCCTTAGAAATGAGCACCTGCTAACTTTTTCAGCCTATTAGCAATTAGCTTGGAGATAATCTTATACACCACATTGCAAAGAGATATGGGATGAAAATGGATTAACCTATCCACCCCTTCACACTTGGGTATGCACACAAGGAAGGGAGAATTCAATGCCCTTAATATCTACTTATTCCTTCGATATTCTTGGACTACAACCAATAAGTCCAATTTGATAATCTCCCAAAACTCTTGAAAGAACTCAATCGGGAAACCATTAGGGCCTGGGGCTTTCCCCTTCATCTAAAACACAATCCCCTCCAGCTCCTCCAAAGTGATCTTTCCCATAAGATGATCCATCATTTCCCTAGACATCAAGGAAGGGATACACGAAAGAACCTGAGCTTCCTCCTCTGAGCTACCCTACAAATCCTCTTTGAATAAGGAAGTAAAATATTGAACCACTTCATTCGACATGTCATGAAACAAAGAAAGGGTTTCTCCCCTCTCATTGACCAAGGAAGGAATAGAATTACCATGATGCCTAGCCTTTACCAAATTGAAAAAGAAAGCAGAATTCATATCTCCCTCCTGGAGCCACTCAACCCAGGATTTTTGATTCCAAAATATCTCCTCCCTTAATTCCCATTTCTCCAACACTTTCAAGGCCCTAGATTCCTCCTTCAACAAATTCTCAGTCACCCTATTCTCCCTAATTACCCTAGTAATACCATCTAGCTCAGCTTGAGCAACAATCTTGGAATTGAAAATATTTCTGAAGCATTGTTTGTTCCAATGCTTAAGCTAATATTTAACAAATTGAGGAATCTTTGCAAAGACATAGATCATTGTACCATATGGAGGTCTACATCCTGCCACCACTGAGCTACATAGCCATGGAGCTCTAGATCATGCAACCACATAAGTTGGAACTTAAAGGATGGAGACTAAGACAGCTGAGCAAAGAGGATGGGGAGTTTTATAGGCCAATGGTCTAAACCCCTCCAGTCCAAAATCTCTGAGCTAGAAGACCACAAACCACCAACCCAAAAGTTGGAGACTATGAACCGATCTAGATGCTTCGAAATGTAGTTGTCACCAACCCTCTGATTGTTCTAGGTAAATTGTATGTTTCTAGGTTTCATATCAACAAAATTTTGAGCAGATATGTTATCATAGAGTAGCAACACAGAGGCATCCAGCCTCACAAAACCACCCCACTTCTCTACCAGCTCTATAATAACATTGAAATCACCCCCAATAATCCAAGGATGGTAGGGAGCCATGTCACGAATAGAAAAAATGTTGGACCACAAGAGGTCCTTTCCCAACAACTCAATCGATGCATACTCATTGGAATAAAGAACAACTTCCCCTGTCATGAAACAAGAAGCCACCATGGAGAGAGAGGACTTAAAAGACACCCACCATTGGGGGAAAATATTTCAAGGGTTCCATAAGCAAGCCACTCCCTCGCCCCCTGCCCCCCCTGAAGACCCTTAAGTGGCAATGCATTGGCATTCACCATTCTTCCATAACTTAGGAACTAGGCCCATCATACACTCAATAGAAAGCTTGGTCTCCTACAGAAAAAAGGACATCAAGAGAATGACATCTGACTAGATCTCAAACAACTTTTGTCTAGGGCCACTGTTCAAGCCCCTTACATTCCATGAAAGAAATATCATTTCAAGGGGATTGAGAAGTGCAAATCTAGAGTCTTGATTGACCCTGGCTCCATCAATGTCTCCCCTATCATTTTGATTTTTTCCACATCTTTCTTCCTACCAAGCTTAGAAGCTTTTTCCACCCCCTTTCTTAAGATATTTTTGCAAAATTCCCAAATGAGGAGATAGCTTGGTATTCTTACCCACCTCTATTCCCGATCTCTGTGAAGGATGAGACAAAGCCTTATTTCCCTCCACTACTTCAGTAACATGACCCAACTCCTCTAGAGCCACCATCTGTTGATCTATTTCTAAATTCAGAGTCCCATCAACCTTTGAAGCAAGAGGGACCCCTACAATGAGCCCTTCCTACCCTAAACCTCCCCCATACTGCCCAAAGCTTGGTAAGCCCACTCCCGCTTCCTATTGATTATCCTGAACTGTGTCCACCGGAGGCCCAGGCTAGTTGGAATCCATAATCCCTTTATCCAAATATAATAATATCATATTGAATTCTTGTTGGTTAAGATCATCCAACACCTTGAACTTGTTAAAATTAACATCATCCTTCCTTTCCTTCAGTGTCCTTTTCTGCCCCTTATTTCTATACCGAGCTTGGACAGGCGTAAAACTATCATCCCTGACACCACCTCATAGAGTAGGATCCTTGCCCTTATCCATCCCAGGTGGATTACAAGGAAGTTGAGAAGATTGAGCCTCCAAAGGTTTGGCATTTGGACAACTATGCTATAAGTAGCCATACTCATGGAAAAACTGGCATTGAAAAGGTAAGGTCTTGTAGTCTATTTGTTGCACCCATAAATACTCTTCTACACACACCTCTATAGAATCTAGCAATGCTTTACTTAAATCAATTTCCACACAAAACTAGACATATTTCATTACCTTCTTGAATTGAATCTATTGCGACAAACCAACAAGTCTACCTAGCCTTGATGCTTGTAAATACAAAACATCATCGTACCAGCATTCCACTGGGAGCCTCAAAAAATGAACCCAAATTGGAACCCGACTCGGGAGCTCCCCAGTCGGGTTGAAGCCTGCATGCCAAGGTTTAATAAACAAGCCCACCTGGTTGTAAAAGTAAGGACCCCCCTAAAAGATCCTAATCCGGTCTGCCATGCAATCAAATGTAACCATAAATAGCCATTTTCTAGAAGTTGGATCTCCCATCTCCTCCCCAGGCATCCAAGTTCTTAGAGCACAGGCTTCCAAAAATTGCAAAGAGATTCTCAATCCTAAAAACTTGTAGTATAGGGAATGCCTTGAGTAATAATCAATATCCTCCATGAGCATCTCCATCAGAATCACTACATTCGGCCTCTCCTTGCATCTTTCCAGATAGCCATTGATTTTTGTAATCTAAGGACCATCAGACGAGCTCGATCCATCCAACCCTAGATCTGACAAAAATAAATTATTATCAAACACATTCAAAACATGGGATGATGCCTTAGCACCCAACACTAAGAAAAAATTCAAAGAGGGAGGATCCCTAGATGATTCTCCACTTGCCATAGTACTACTCACACCTTGATACGAGCCTGCAAGAATCAAATCCAAAGAAACAAAACCCCCTTCACTGCATGCACACCCCACACAATGATCCACCCAAAACCAAGGAAAGACGTTCCTCTCCCGATGTCAATGGAAGATGAGACAACAACCACAAAAAAACACCCCCAAGGCGAAGGCTTTCTAGATGACACCCGTTTCACAAAAGAGAACAAATTAGGGCACAAAGCCTGCCCAAACACCAACCCTCTCCTTTCTGGCAGGTCATGCCTAAATCACAACCCACACATAGTGTAGAAAGGGGATCCCTCTAAGGAAGAGCCTGAAAAAAAAAGGAAAACCACCTACAGAGATAGAGCAAAACCCCCCCCAAACGCACTAAAAATCCCACCCCTGAGCAACAAAGCACACAACGAAACCAATCCACAACTCCCAACATACATGCACACACCAAACCTAGCTTGTAGCCTTGGCCAAGATGGTTGCGGGCACCTATCACAGAGCCCGTGTGAACACCATCCCTTTGGAGTGATGTATTTTTTATTATTTTGTTGTGAGTGATTTAAATAAAAAAGAAAATTTGATAATTATCCTTGATATTGAATAATGTTTACTATTGCATTCATGTATTGAATTAGTGTACTAGTGGGATTGTAGTCATTTTTTCTAAGATTAGACAATTAGAATATAAACCCACACTAAAAAGAAATTAAATAAATGTTGGTAATATAATAAATGTGAAAAATTAGCCTTATTTCTTGAGCAGAGTTAAATATGAGTGGTGTTGTCATTCATATTCACTCCTTTGGCAAATAATTTTCCCCACCTTGTATTTAAATGGTGTATTGATAGATTGGTTACTTGTGAGTAATGCATTGGTGGAGTTCTTGTGTTAATAAGTTTTAGAAGTCTTATAGGGGCTTGAGATTCATGTTACATTGTGTAGTAATTAAAAGAGTACTTAAGAATGATAAATATTTAACCAAGTAAAGAAATCAAAATTAAGTTATTATGTTTAATTTAGAAACAATATTTAACATATTCCATTGAAGGAAAATATTCAAAGTATGAGATTCATATAGGAGGACAAAATTAAAGATTGGAATATGAAATTTGAAGATATTTTATAACACTTGATCAATATATATATAGATGTAGATTGCAATTAACCTATGCATATTATGTAATGCGAATCAGTTGGGGAGTTTATAAAAGATAAATAAGTGTTAAATCATACTTCACCTTATTAAAGTTTAGGTTTAAGGATGACATTCTTCTCATGCATCATGGTTTATCATGCACATAAAAAGAAAATAGGTACTCCCTCACTTAGTTGATCTTGAGATTTGCACTTGAATGTATACTCATATATATACTCATTAGCTTATATATGTATTCTCATACATACATGAGCTATACCTTCTTAATTTTTATATAGTATTGTTCCCTTATTGTTGAAACCTCTATTAATCAATGAGATTAGAAGTAAGCATTCTTGTTATAATTGCATAGGCATGCGTGCATTTTAGTAGTGCTAGGATTTCTTTCATAAAGCTTTATGTGATTGGCTTCTGATTTTCAGTGTACTTGTGTGATATTTGAGAGGTTGTTGGAGGTAGAATTGTATCATTTGCAAATAGTTGGAGTGATTCATGATAGTGTTGACATTGCCATTATTTCATATGCAAGGATGATGCATTGGTGAAACTTGAAAAAGTATCTTGCAACTACATGCAGAACAATGGGCTATTTATATGTTAAGATCATATTTATTATAAATATTAGGATATGAAATGTGGAAGTGTTATATGAAACTATTATGTAGAGGAATCATGTGATCCTCTGTAGTCATTTTCTTTATTATTTAGAAGTGTGAATTGAAGTTGTAAATGGTCATGTCAACAAGATAGTATGATCATCTCCAATGAGGCATCTTGTAACACTTAAGTTTTTGTAGCCAGTAAGGCTATACCAAAGAGGCATTTCATTAAGCCAATGAGGCACTTTTACGAGTGATTTTTCATCCCTATGAGGGTTTTCCACTCATGAAAATCTTTGTGTTATGGTTTCTTTGTGGATGCATTTATGATCTTGCTATTTCCTTAATTTTTATTACAGTATTTGAATTTACATGTATTACTGAGATGATAATTCATGTGTAAGCCTACATGAAAAAATATAATGAAGGCACCACCTTGTTTTAATATACTTTGATTCATTGATGTATGTTATTCCTTTTGAATTTAGTGATGAAAGTAATTTAATTATTCCTCCACACCTTTTTATAATTAACTTCATTCTATTCATTTATTTTGGAAACTAAGGGATTAGTAAAGGAGACTTCCATACCTTATAGATATTTGTTCCCAAGTGAAAAGTATATCCTGATGTGCTTTTCCTATTGTCTATGCTTCCAGCATAATCACTTTTTGTGTATCTTGAGAGAACTATCTTCAGATTGAGTGTACTATAATCCATAGTTGATTGTCCCTACAACATATCTCAAAATTCTTTTTGCTACCTTCTAGTGTGAATTTTTTGGAGAGTCCATGAATCTGGATACAAAACTTGTAGCAAACATTATGTTAGGTCTAGTTGCAGTGAGGTAAAAAGGACTTCCAACTAGCCTCTTTTACAAGGTAGAATCAACTGATGGTCCATCATCTTGTTTGCTCAACTTTTCTCCTTGATAAATGGGCGTGTTTGTTGGCTTGCAACTATCCATTCTAATTTTTTTCAAATTTTCTAAAGCATAATTTTGTTGACAAACAAAAATACCTTGAATAGATTGGTTAATTTCAATCCCCAAAAATTATTTCATGATTCCAAGATCAGTCATTTCAAACTCCTTTTTCATGGCAGCTTTGAATTCTTCTAACATAAAATTTTGCATATAGATCAAGTCATCAACATAAAGAAAAATAATGAGAATTTTACCTTCATGATCTATTTTTGTATAGAGAGTTGGCTCATGACTGCTTCTGCTGAATCCACTATTGATGGGGTAAGAGTCAATCCAACTATACCAAGCTCTTAGAACTTTTTTTAATCCATACAAGGCTTTCTTCAACTTATATACTTTATGCTCTTATCCTTTGATTTCAAACCCTACTGGTTGATCTACATATACCTCTTCTTCCAATATACCATTTAAAAAAGAATATTTGACATCCATTTGGAACACCTTCCATTTATTTTGAGCTGCAATAGCCAGAATAGTTTTGATTGTGTCTAACCATGCTACTGGAGCAAAGGTTTCTCCATAGTCTATGCCAAGTTGCTGAGAAAAACCCTTAGCAACTAGCCTTTCTTTGTATTTTTCTATCTTTCCTTTCCCATTCAACTTTGTCTTATATCCCAAGTTTTTTTCTTTTCTATGGCTTCAATTTCTTGATTCATTGCATCAACCCAATGTTCTTCTTTTACCACTTCTTCAAAGTGGGTTGGTTGATAGGAAAGAAATTAAAAAATATCTTGTTGTTCAATTGCATTTTCCTACTCATATATTTCCCTTATGCTTCTAGTTCTCTGATTGTCTATAAAGGAAGATGAATCACTACTGAGAGAATTATCATTTCTAGAGCGTTGTCACTGACCTTGTACCTACAATCTAGGTAGCCTTGGTGGATGAACTTGTTGATGTGAAGGTTCATCAAATAGCTGTAATGGATTTGGACCATTCAAAGTTTCATTTTCTTGATTAATCCATATTTATTCTCAAAGAACTTGACATCTCTACTTACTACAAATTTCTTGGTGATAGGATTGTAGAGCCTATAGGCTTTTGATTGTTCACTATAGCCTAAAAATATGCACTTTTCACTCCTATTGTCAAGTTTTTGTCTCAGCTCAGGCTCTAGAACGTGTGCAAATGCAATGCAACCAAAAATTCCAAAATGAGATACATTCAACTTTGTACTATACCAAGCCTCTTGTGGCACCTTGCCTTGAACACTAGTTGTAGGAGATCTATTTAAAATATAAACTGCAATAGCAACAACTTCTACCCAATAGTCATTAGACAAATTATTTTCTTTGAGCATGCATCTGGCCATATTCAAGATGGTCTAATTTTTCCTTTCAGCTACTCCATTATGTTTTGGAGTATATATTGTTGTGGTTTGCATAACGATGCCATGTTGTTTGCAAAAATCTATGAAATATTTTGAGTTGTATTCTCCTCCTCTTTCTAACTTGAACACTTTTATATATTTACCACTTTTTTTTTCTACTTCAACTTTGAATTGTTTGAACTTTGAAAAAGTATTGAAGACTTATTCTTGAGAAAATAAATTCAAATTTTCCTTCTAAAATCATCAATAAAGGTTAGAAAATAAAAGCTACCACCAATGGATTGAGTTTACATTGGTCCACATAGATTTGTGTGGACTAGCTCTAAGTGTTATTTTGCTCTATTGGAGGAAGATGGGAAGTTGTCTCTCTTATGCTTTCCAAGAATACAACTTTCACATTGACTGTCAAGTTATTTTAAAATAGGGAGGCCTTTGACCATAGATTGCTTTTGAAGAAGACTAAGACTCTTAAAGGGAAGATGACCAAACCTAGAATGCCATAATTTTGACTCATTCATGCTTGTTACATTGTGGGCAAATCATTGTGATAGAATGGCACTCCTAATATTTAGGGGAAATATTCTATTCTTGGTCCTTTCAATCTTTGTTATAAGTTTTCTATTGGGAGGTTTATAAAAAATACAAGTTGTACCTTTAAAGATTATATCATATCAATGTTCCATCAATTGATGTACACTAATGAGATTTTGTTTCAAGTTTGGAACATAATAGACATCATGTATCTCTTTTCATTGATTATATTTAGTAAGAACAAGCACAATTCCTTTCCCTTGTGCTTTTACATGAGAATCATCACCAAGAGTAATTTCAAAATTTATAGAAGTATCAATACATGAAATTAAATCTTTGTTACTTGTCATATGATTGTTGCATCCACTTTCCAGCAACCAAAGGTCTTTGGTGCGATTGTCTTCATAAATATGGTAGGAAAGAACATTACTTCAGAAGATTCTCCTTCATTGTTGGAAACATGTTCTCTATTGTTGTTTTGGTCTGACCATTTCTTTTTGCATTCAGATTCATAGTGTCCAAATTTCTTGTAGTAGAAGCACTAGACTTTGGATTTATCAATCCATTTTCTACCTCTTTGTGCCTGATTCTGAGAGTTTCTAGACTGCCCTGATTGTTCTTGTGTCAACCTTTCTTCTCCATGTTGATTTGATTTGCCTTTGTTACTTCTCCCTTTGTTGATTATGCCTTTATTTCCTCTACTTCTACCTTTATTGAAAGAGGCTTGAGTCTTGAAAGCTTGTTCCAAAGACTCTTCTTCTAGATTTAGTCTCATCTCATGTGACAAAGTGATCTAGTTAGCTCTACTACTAAAAAAGTAGTGAGATCTTTGGACTCCAAAATAGCTATTACAACCATTTCAAATTTCTTTGGTAAGCTTCTAAGGACATTTTCAACAATCTTTACATCTTCAATGGTTTCACCATTAATCCTAATTTGGTTTACAATGCCCATGATTCTAGTCATAAACAGATCAACATTCTCTAAGTTAAACATTTTTAGTGTTTCAAACTGTGTAAGCAATGTTTGGATTTTGATTGTCTTGACTTTGTCATTACCCTCATATGTAGATTTGAGAATATCTCAAGCCTCTTTTGCTATTGTTGCACCTGTGATTTTTGAGAAAATAGAATCATCAATAGAATTTTGGATCCAACATTTTTCCATGTTCTCTTTCTTTCTTTGATATGCAGCTACATTTCTCTGAGCATTAGTCATAGCAGCTAGGTCTACTGGAGTGGGCTTGCAGAAAATATTTCATTCTCAAGAACTAGAATTCATTATTTTTACCCAAAAGTATAGGAGTATGTGGAAAATTGCAAGAGGTAGCCATAGTTTTAAAAATCCACTTCCAATATTAAAAGAACTCCCTTTTTCATAATCAATTTGAATGGTCATCAACTATCGTTTCATAATAAACTAAATTATCATTTAATCACTTCATTTGCACAAATCGTTCATTTCATATTGCATTTCATTAAATCATCAAACCATTAAAATATTAAATAATTGTTCATCCAACATTATCATTCATAATACATTTTTGCATAAATAATGAGCATTTGTATATCATTCGCATCCATTCATGACATAAATCATTCTCGACAATCATCTGCATTACATAAACCATTTGCATCAACATGTTCATATTTCACTAAATAACTAGCAATTGCACCTTAGTGTGCAATGGATACACCAAAGAGGTATGGAAGGTTAATTAAGGAGAAAATGATTTAATTTTTTTTGCATACATTTGTGCAATATATTAGATCAAATTGGTTGGTCATTTAAAAATTGATTTTGTTGATATATTATTTTTTAATATTTTTATTACTATTTTTATCAATATTATATTATTACTATTAATTTAATTTATATTATATATTTTTTATTATTTTTATGTATTTACTATATTATTATAATTATTTTATTAATATGTCAAGTTTGCATTATGATACATTATTATTATATTAATGATTGGATTATGTATTATAAATTGTTAGTATTATATTATTATTGTTATGTATTTTAATAATATAATAGTATTATTATATTATTATTTTTTTGTTATATATTTAATACTATAGTGCTATATTTTTATTAATATATTACTATTAATATTAATAATTTATATTATTAATATTTAAATAATTCATATTATTGTATTATTATTTTGATATTACTATTATATTATTCTATTATTATAATATTCTATTATTCTTATTATTATAATATTATATTATTCTTATTATTAAATTATTTCTACTATTATATTTTTATTAATATGATTTTTTAAATATTATACTTAGTAAATTATATTTATCCTTAATATTATATTATTAATTTTAGTATTAAATTATTAAATTATTATTTTTTATTATTTTTAAATTATAATATACTAACTCATTTCACTTAAGCTCTAATTTTTTATACCATTCTACAAAATTCAATATTAAAAAAATATATATATTTATTTCATGAGGTTATCACCATGAGAAAAAATATGAAATACATATTTAACCAAATAACCATGAATTTAAAAAATATATGTTTACTTTTTATTTTTAAAATTATAAAATTGTTTTTAGTTTAGTTTAAATAAAATGAAACTACTTCATAATAATCTATATTAAATCATTATTAAATCATGTTCATGCACATTTAAATCCATTTATTCATTTTTCATTATTCATAAACCCTTCATCATGCATTTGTCTTTCCTCTTTATCATTTTCACCCACATGCATTTTGTCTAATCAAGGAATGTGGGATAAATTTGCATTTTCAGCTAAAATATTTAATCCCACATTTCCCTCTCAAACATCTCTCCATCCTCAAAGACTTTTATTTAAATGGGATTTCTCTTTCATTTTCTCACTCACGAATTTGCATATTCATATCATTTTTACATCTTGGACTGCATTTTCCCATTCACCATATCCTCTTTACTGCAATTTGTACTCACAAAATTTGAGAGAAAATGCATAAAAAAATATCTTGGTGATAGGGAGACAATAGAGATTGATTTCATTTCACAGCATTTCCATAGTTTAGAAGTTTGTTTTCTAGTTTTGTTTTTAATTTGAATGGCTCCATTGAACTGAGTATGAAATGGTGATTCTTATTCCATAGAATCCTCCATTTTTCAGCTCCCACATTCTGGTGAACCTGATGTGAAGGCTGCATGTATATAGTTTATGGCTGCATTCTTATTTCTGTAGTAAACATATTCATATTATGCATTTGACCCGACAAAAGACATGATCACGTATTTGCAGAATGCTGTGAGAATTTTGATTTTGCGTCTCATTATAGATTCCTATTATTGTTCTTATTGATTACAGGTTTCAGTTCAATAACTAATATGCAAAATCGTTTTGATTTATGGTATGAGATGAACAAAATCAAGGTTTTGTTTGCATGGTTCAAATGCTTTGTTTGCAGGATATAATGAAAGTTTTCAAAATCTTGAGGGCAGATTCCCACACTATTTTTAGACATAAAGAACAAATACATTTCCAGTTAGCCTAATCTTGATTTCTGCATGCAAAATCTTGAGGACAAATAGCCTAATCACACCCCACTTACATCGTCTTCTATCATAATTTGCGAACCTTTGAGGTATAGTGACCGGGCTTAAATATCACACACTAAGATTTGACTCCTTAGGTGGCTCGTGGGCCCGTCCTTACTCTGTTCCGTCGGATTTATTTTCCTTCAGTCCACCGTTCTGTTTTCCGTTGCGGTCATCTTAACTCCCCCCGGTCAGTGTCACCGCAGCGGTTATGTTTGAATCTGCATCAGTCACTGTCACCGTAGTTGTTATTTTTGAATCTGCATCTCCCGCCCAATCCTTGTAAAGAGCAACGACATTCCCTCCTTTTTCAACTACATTCTCAACAACACTACCTAGTAGAGCAGATTTCACCTCTCCGCTGCTCTCCAAATTAGATGAATGCATAACAGTAAGTTTCAAATTCTTCAATCTAGAAATTTCTTCTCATTGATAACCCAAGAAATGTGCACTGTTTGACAGATGAAGAATTAACTCATTACTCCCATGTGACTTGACAGAGGTTTTACAATCGTTGGGCAAGGAAATTCATTGTAATGAACATTCCACGTTTGGGATGTGCCCCTACTGCCAGACGTTTGGTAAAGTTTATAAATAAAGGAGGATGGCCCATGCTTGTAAACCAGGTGGTTGTGTCGTATAACACTGCGTTTTGCTCATCTCAGACTGAACTCGATGAAGCGACCATTATCCAACTTAATGCTAGTGATCTTGTAATGAACGTTATAAAAAATGGTGAAGACTACGGTAAGCTGCTCTCTTTAAAGAATCTCTTATTTTTATCAAGTTCTTGCTTCATTTGGATTAAGTGATTATGTGGCTGAAACAATGTAATGAATTTACCCAAAATTTGGGTGCAGGTTTTAACGATACTACATCAGCATGCTGTGGATCGGGAAACTTTGGTATCAAGCTGAATCTCTTATTTTTATCAAGATAGAACAAACAAACCTGAAAAAATTGAACCGAGCAAACCATATTTTAAATGTCATGCTCTATATTGTGGCATATTGATGGAGAGGTATCAAGCTGAAAGAGTTGAATGAGCATATTGAATTTTCCTCATGTCATCCATTGTAGAAGATTGAATCACTTTGTTGAATTTAGCTATTGAGAATCAACTGTAGCATTCTCCTCATATCCGAGCCATTGTAGAGAACTAAAGTGTGTGATTGAAGCTATTGAAATGAAATCACAATCAAAAGAAAAAATAATAAAAAGTAGCTCACTATATTTTTTGATTCAAACAATAGATGTTAAGGAATAAGGTGATCATAGAACATGCCCACATTTTTTTGAATTTTTACCTGTTAAAGAAAACAAAAGGGATTGTGAAGTCAATATTCCAAAATGGAAGTTAATTGCTAGTTTTTTAAAGTAGTCACCACCCATACTTAGAATCCATCTTGATTGGTGTACATATGAGGTATTTATATTGTTGGTGTGAATGGGGTGGTTTGCCTAACTAGTTCACCACCTAGGTCATATTCACATTAGTTACTTAAGTTTACTTAGGATACACATAAGATACTTATCACATTATGTATCAAGTCATAAGATTAAGGTACATGTCATAATTTTATGTAATAAACTATATCTAACCCTAGTCTATATAACCAAGGAGTTAACTCTTCGTATTCTTACTGTAATCCTAATTCATCATTATTGTATCATTTGAATCCTTTGATAGAATATAATTATTCTCTCATCTATTATCTGTCATGTGATTTCATTGAAGATTGTAGGTCTTGGGTGGCTACATTTTTTACTAAATCTTGCATGGTATAGAAAATTATATGCCAATTCTTACAATTTTACCATACAAATTTTCAAATTTCTCCTAGGCCTTCTTAGGAATGTTACATGATTCGAGATGAAATTGCAAATCAAAAGAGACTAATAAAAAAATGCGTCCAAGTGTTTCCTCCCTCTTTCATCCATAGAAAATGGAAAAAATGGGCTTTATTTAAGCACATTAAAAAACAAATTAATCTAAGCAAGGGAAGGTGTAAGTGTTTTAGAGTGAAATAGAATGGATTAATAAATATTGGATTGTTAATTATATAAATAAATTATAAATAGTATTAATAAGAGATAATATTACTTAGTTTAATGATTGAATATGAATATTGATTAATATAGATATTGATACACCTCATAATTTGTAGATGTTCGAGATAGTTGTGTATGTGGTTCAAAACCAAATATTTCTTTTCTCTCTATGTTAAATTAACCTTGTGAATTAAAGAATCTAAATCGTGCCTACAAACCTATTTTATGACTACAAACTCAACTCTTAATGATCTTTATATTTTACCCTATAGACTATTAGATTTTTTTTATCTTATGTTAAATTGATCTTGTGAATTACAATCTAAAATTGTGTCTATTAACCTATTTTGTGACTACAAACTCAATTTGTGATGATCTTTATGTTATTTTTTACACCCTTAGAGTATTTATGTCAAGTTGGCAGTATAACCCCCTTGTTCCAAAGAATTTATGATATCCTAAAATAGTAGGAAAGTCATAGTGAGAGTTCTAAGCTTTGGAGTTTCTAAATAAGCCATTGTTGCCACTACTAGGATATCTATCAATAGTGTTAAGACTCACAAATCTAACAACTCTAGGAGCAAGGAGCATATCAATGCCTTTCTCAAAGGGCTAGAGGAATTAGTCAAATTCCAAGCTAGTTACCTACACAAGGCCTTACCACCACCTTGGAATGAGGTAAGATTCTACCTACTCAAGTATTTATCTTAGAAGGACAATATAAATGCATGTTTCCTATCATTTCCTCTCTCAAACTACCTTATACATAAGAATTTGGTTAGTTTTTCATTCTATATTCTCATGTCTTTATATATTCAACTAATGGTGGATGTGATGTTAGACAAGATAAAATTTCCCCTTGTAGTCTTAGTTCCTTGTTGAAACCATTGAAACCATTCCCTATTTTAATATGGTTACAATTAAAATACAAACTCTTAACCCTTTTGTTACTAAATCTTCTTCAAAGACTACTCTGGGTGTGTCCTTTGTCCCCACAAAGTCTTCACCTATTCCTAACCCTATTACTCCAAACCTCATTGTTAATAGGCCCCTACTAGGTCCAACCTTGGTAGATCCTTTGTCCCATCTATAAATTTGGGCTTTGAGCTCTTTATTTCTCTAACCACCACCATCTTCAATCTTTCGCTATCCCTATTTTCATCTTAAGCCTTTTACTTTGTGTACTTTAAAACTAAGAGCAACATATCTTAAATATTCAAAAGGGAAGGAGAGAAGAACAATGGAGATCAACCAATAAAGGTATAAAGGTATAATTTGGGCAGGAATGCACATAGACTATTAATTTATGTATTGCTACAATGCCACAAGTTACGATTTCACCCAGTTGGGTATAATGACATGTTTTGGGTTTCATTTAAAGTTATTGGATATTAGAGAGATATAGGCAAAAGAAAAAGAGAACTTAGAACTTCAGTTTGAAGGGAAAATACAAGTTTATGGTGAAAATACAAGGAGGCAGAGATTGTATCATGTTATTACAAAGGTTATTGCATACTTGTTATTTAGTTTTATGTCTATATTAGTGTATGATAAAAATTAAAAAATACTTCTATTTAAGTTATTTTATTCAAAACATTATATATTATGAATGTAAGCATCATATAATGAATATGACAATATTCTAAACCTATTATAACTTGTAAGAAATTATTTCATGTTTGGATATGAATTTTTCCAAGTCATTAATGGATAAATACACATGTGAAACTAGTAACATTGTATTTGTAATGCATTTAGATGCTAGATTAATTTGTTTTTGTTTGTTATTATCTCTTTCTATTTCTCCTTGTCAAATGTGAATCTATATCCCCTTGAATTGACACCAATTTGGTTGATATGTGTTCCAATCACACAAAAAATAAACAAATCAAAAGAACACAGCATTATTTCAAAAATATTTTCAGTCCTAGTGCATCTCATCTTTCCACAATAGAACATGGTAAAAAATATTATGAAATGGTGTCACTAACTTATCCTGTAGATTATGTACATTGCCCCGACCATGAATTCATTGCATTGATGTTCAAATCATATATAGGAAGGTCCTTAAGGAACTTAATTTTTCTTGGTTTAGTAACAATATTAGGGGTCAAGATAATTATGTGGATGATTAAGTTTCACTTTCATGATGACAACCTTGGCCTTGAAAGTGAAAGATTTGTTCTAGGAATTGGAGCAGTGATTTTGGGACCCATCAATCTAGTGCCACTATCAAGGAAAATTGTGAACATAAAATCATTGAAAAGTTATAGGTATCTGTATGTTTGCAACTATTGGTTTTGATTGAAGTAGTATAATTTCATCAAGATAAATTTCATTTTTCATTTCGAGAAGTGCTGATTTTATAGGAATTACCTAGATTAATTCTTATTAATCAAGCCTAGTCATACATAAAATAAGATAGTGTGTAGATCAACTTGCACAAAAAGGTAATGAAACTCATACAAGAAACCAACATGCTAAGTAAAAGATAAAAGATGGAATCAATTCTTCTGGAAAAAACTAACCAGGACCAAGCAAGTAGCATGGGTAGAGGTGATGGTTTTGTTGACTTAAGAGACCAGTATCAATACACCTTTGATGACCTAGCTGATCAATTTCTCAAAAAGAGAATTATTAATTTGGATGATTATGTGTGAGATGGAAGAATGTAGTGATTGGTAAAATAGGTAAGGGTTGGGTTGGAAACACAAATGTAAGAACATATGGTAGGCCTAAACATGACATGGACACACACGATATTGACCAACAATAATTTTCACCTAAGATTTTTATAGATCTTAATTTGATCAGAATTTCCATGATGTTGATCAACAAGTATAGAGTGATGTTGATGAGAGAGAAAGGATCCCATGTGAAGAAATAGACTTCATTGACCAAGTTTTAAGGATACAAGAACTCTAGGTTGAGGTTCATCAAATAGCTTAGGTCTATGCTTGTGGTACACAATAGAAAAATCTAAATCAACAACACATACCCAAGCCTCATAATAAAATTTCTTAGAACCGATAAGGATGAAATATTCAAAATGATTCCCATCAAGTTCATAGGTAGGCTCAAATATTCACACCATTCAAGCAACCTTTGGGAGCTAAAAGGTATAGGAAATTAGACTATTTTGCTATCCCAAATTACCCAAATCCAATCCCAATTGAAATTAGGGGAAACATTCTCAAATTCTAGAGAAATAATGTGGTGACAAGAGAAGATAATTTGAGATACTTTATCAATATCATTGATGATTACAAGATAAAGATGAGGATGTGATGATGATTTTTTTGTACATTCCCTAAAAGAAAGTGCAAACTTGAGTGGTACAAGAATCTCCCTAAAAATAATATAACTTATTGGGAGGATTTTGTGAATGTATTCATAATGCAATATGGGATAAGATTGACCCAAAATTCACCATGCATGAATTCACCACTATCAAGAAAAGCATCAACGAGATGGTGGAAAACTTCAATAGGAATTTCATGCTCACCATGAGAAAAATACCAAGTAGCACCTCAAGACAAATGAATCAATGTGCCATTTTTTGTATTAAATGGTTCTTTTGATTCAAAGATTGGGTATTTTTGTGAGAAAATAAACCCTCACACACTTAGAGAAGCATATGCAACAACTATTAATATTGAAAGCAATATGAGGGAATTAGATAAGAAATTGAAAAGACTCGATATAAATTTTTCACAATCAGATAGGGTTGTTGCAAATAAACCTCTTTTAACTAAATATGAATTGGATAAACTAATAGGGGCCATGAAAGAACTTTCTTATAAATTTTGTTGAAATGAGAAGCGATCATGACCTTATATGTTATAATTACACATTTCAATGAAGGGAGAGGTTGCACAATAGGCCCTATAATATTGATTGGTCTAAAAGGCTACAACAAGAGGACGGGTGAGCTACTCCCAAGCATGTAAGCTTTAGGAAACAAGATAAGGACACATTGGATCCTTTAATGATAGCATGTATGAAATTTCAAGAAGAGATCTTATGGCATGAGTCTTGTTTCCTTCATCATGATCCTTAGAATTATGTAATTGCACTTTTCATGAGTAGGGATAAAGAGTTCCCAAATGAGGAAGGTAGTGTTGAGTACTATCAAGATGATATTGACCGATTCAATGATTTTGTGCATGGTCAAGAAAATTATGAATTATGTTGAGACAATTTTGAGGAATTTGACCAAGTTTTCTAGTATGAAGGTAATGTTGATCCACAAAAGTATGAACTTCTAGCTCATGAATTTTATCAAATTTAAAGGATCTCATCAAAAAGAGGTATAGGAGGATGTGACCATCAAATGAGGACATCAAAAACCTCATTACACTTGAATAATATAGGTCCATAATGGTTACCATTTGAGAAATAGATATGTCCCTATGAAGGGGCAATGAGCTAGTAAAGAAAATGTGATAGCAAAAAAAATGATGTTGATAAGTAGACTTAGGTGAGTGTTGATGATAGACACAATATCCCAATCAAAAAGGTTGTAGAAAATGGGAAGAATCTAAGATAGCAAAAAAAAATGCATGTCGAAGGTCTAGAATCAATTAGTACAAATAGGTGGCATTGTTGTTCATGGGGAAAAAAATTTCTTGATACCAAGGAATCTAGGAGTGATAAAGAGGTATCCTCAAAACACATAGTTGGAGATGTTCAAGATAGAAAATAGGTGAAAGATAATGGTATTGCTCCCTCTTCCATCCTAGTGGTGATTTGCATTCCTGATGCAAATGATTGAACTCTAGCACCCAATGCACCTTTGCCAATATATACACTAATTGATGTAGCACATATCTTGATTTAGTTAAGGATTTATTTACCACTAGGTGAGGCTCTTAGAATTTTAGAGCATAGGTCATATGTAAGATTTCTCTTTTAGCTCTACTATTGCACTTGAACAGCTAGTCAATGTTCCAAATCAAGAGTAAAATGTAGAAAAGGAGGAGACCATTGAGGTATACCTTGGAGCTTCTGTTATCAAAATTTAGTTGAGTGTTGATCCTTTTATACCACTTTCATAATAAATGGATGGTTGATCCATAATTATATGCTAGACTTTGGTGCATCTAGTAATGTCATGCCACTTTAGGTAATGAATGAACTGGGTTTTCAAGTGTCGAAGTCATATGGAAAATGTTTTTCTATCGATTCCACAAAGGTGAATGTCATCTAGTAGTGAATAATTCAAAATTACAATTGACTCACTTACATAGACAAATATTTCTTCATGGATATTATAATAGTGGATCGCCCTCCTAGGTGAGGTATGTTATTAACTAGAATATAGGTAGCATCCATTGGTGGGATTATATAGACAAACCTTTCCTATGCCACTATTCCTTTGCATGGTGATAACATAAAGTTTCATAGAGAACAAAGAGTGTTGGATAACATTAAAGACCACATTAAATCACTTGATGAGGTAAACCTATTTGATGCAATTATTGATCATTTAGTAAAGTTTATTGAGATGAATTTGAGGTTAAAGAGGGAGTTCCTACTCCAAAATTGATAGTCCAAAACCTAATCAAAATTACTTAAAGATGATAAGCTCAACTTCCCATCTTGAACAATAAAATGATGAAAATATGCAATTAAATAAATGCCCAAATGGAATGAAACAAGTAAAAAAATACAATATCAAGTCGCAACTGATAAATAGATCAACAAATAAAAATAATATACCAAAATTTAAAATTAGGAAGTAGAACATTGATTGAGCTATGGTAGGAGGTGACACAAAAAACATTTACGATTATTAGGCTAGTCTTAATTTTCAAAACTCCTACAAGTTGATAAAAAATAGACAGATAGCAAGAGGACAAAGAAAATAGATTCACACAAATGAAATAATCTATTATATGAATACTTCAAAAGATTACATGATTTTTATTGTCTTAAGAGGTACAACCAATTCTTACAAACTTGAATCTAAACTTGACAACTAAATGAAATTAATTTACCACCTCTTGAAAGAATACTCTAACAAAGTGCTAGAGTTGAAACTAACACTACCAACAATATGATTATGCATTTATTTATAAATCCCAACACTTTTCTTTCGTGAAGAAATGAAGTCTATGATATCTAGCATGTTCATATTACAAATTATGAATTATCTCTTTCATTCTTACAATTGAGCATCCGCTAAATTATCAGATGGGCACACCATGCCCTTTCAGACCTCAAGCACCTCTCCTCCTCCAATACTCAAATGGAGACATGTCAAGGAACCTATATTTCCTTTGATAACCTTTTTAGACGTGCTTTGATGATCTCAACACATCTATTGGTCATTCAAATAATTAGATGATTTGTTCATTGGCCTCATCAATAGTAACAAAAATAGCTCCTTTTTCTCTCCCAAGCAAAACACATGGTTGTAGAAACTTTGTCCTTTCAACAAATATAAAAGACTCCAATATTTTGGCAGTCCAAACAATTTAGTCCTTTTTGTTTGTTAGTTTGCAATAGAAATTTTTTTATCTTCCCTTCAAATAGACACTTTCGCCTTAAGGAACTTAATAAGTCATTAATAATAATTAAAAATAAGTTTTTCACACAAATACTCTAATTGTGTGAACTTATTCCTAAATATTTAGTTCTTAGTTGTGAATTCTGCAACCTTCAGAAATGAAACAATAACAACTACATCTCCGACATGATTGTTGCATCATTACTAATCAAACAAATTTCTCCCGAGACTAGTGTAGAGAGATTAAACAGAAACGCAATATAAGTGTTTCCACTATAAAGTTGCTCTAAAATAATGCTATAAACTTTTTCAGAGTCATGAAGTTCATCCCAGATTACATGTGTTCTTGTATCATTGCAAAATAAGTTCAACGGATTAGTCTTTCCATGGCTTGTTTCTGCACCAAAGTCTCCCAATCCACAGCATGCTGATGTAGTATCGTTAAAACCTGCACCCAAATTTTGGGTAAATTCATTACATTGTTTCAGCCACATAATCACTTAATCCAAATGAAGCAAGAACTTGATAAAAATAAGAGATTCTTTAAAGAGAGCAGCTTACCGTAGTCTTCACCATTTTTTATAACGTTCATTACAAGATCACTAGCATTAAGTTGGATAATGGTCGCTTTATCGAGTTCAGTCTGAGATGAGCTAAAAGCAGTGTTATATGACACAACCACCTGGTTTACAAGCATGGGCCATCCTCCTTTATTTATAAACTTTACCAAACGTCTGGCAGTAGGGGCACATCCCAAACGTGGAATGTTCATTACAATGTATTTCCTTGCCCAACGATTGTAAAACCTCTGTCAAGTCACATGGGAGTAATGAGTTAATTCTTCATCTGTCAAACAGTGCACATTTCTTGGTTTATCAATGGGAAGAAATTTCTAGATTGAAGAATTTGAAACTTATTGTTATGCATTCATCTAATTTGGAGAGCAGCGGAGAGGTGAAATCTGCTCGACTAGGTAGTGTTGTTGAGAATGTAGTTGAAAAAGGAGGGAATGTCGTTGCTCTTACAAGGATTGGGCGGGAGATGCAGATTCAAACATAACAACTACGGTGACAGTGACTGATGCAGATTCAAACATAACCGCCGCGGTGACACTGACCGGGGTGAGTTAAGATGACCGCAACGGCAAACAGAACGGTGGACCGAAGGAAAATAAATCCGACGGAACAGAGTAAGGATGGGCCCACGAGCCACCTAAGGAGTCAAACCTTAGTGTGTGATCTTTAAGCCCGGCCGAGGTATAGTAATCTGCTCTCTTTTTCTCGTGTATCCTTCATCATCTCTGCGGCCTAACTCTACTAAGCAAAAGAATCTGAAGCCTTCTTGTGGGTACTACACTATTGTCACTGCCTTATTGATACTTCCGTCCCCCCCAAACCGATCATCTGTGAATATTAGTTATATTTGCGAATCTGTGAGAGTATACGATAATCCCACTTGGGTGTTGCTCTCCCAACAGCCTGAACTCTTTGGAATTAATTCCTATTGCATTCCTTTCATAAGGCGGCAATCTTCCTATGGCACTTCAACATAAAGCTAAATTTCCTTCTTCAGAGTGTTGCACCCAAATCACATGTGGTGATCAAAAGAAACAAACATAGACTGAAATAGGAAATAATTATCCCCTCTGTGCAACTTCCCCTATGAAAGACGAGCTCTAGTGTTTAATGGAAAAGCAAAACCCTGTGAAAATTCTACCCATGACTCGAGAGAGGCGCCAATAACTTTCGTGGAACATAACAACAGAAGCCTTTGGCCTTTGCCTTTGCTTTTAGTCTAATTTTTGTTTCTGATAATTTATAATTAATTTTAAATTTAGATAGATTTAGAGTTAATTTACATTTAGTTGGATTTAATTTGATATTCGAAACTCTCAAATTTAGTTAGATTTTTTCAATTTAGTTTTAGTTTTTAATTTTGATTTTGATTTTTAGTTTTTCTTAATTTTTAGATTAATTTAGTTTAGAACTTAGTTAAATTTTTAGATTAATTTAGTTTAGAACTTAGTTTATATTTTTAATTTAGTTTTTAATTTTTAATTTTATTTTAGTTTTAAACATAACATTTAAATTTAGATTAATTTTAACACTAGTTTTATTAATTTAGTCTTTAGTTTAGTTTTATTTACTTTAGATTAATTTTAGATTTAAGTTTTAACTTTAGGATAAATTTTTAGATTTTAATTTAGAAATTTTTATTTTATTTATGTTTTGATTTTTCTTTGGGGGGGTAATGATTTAATCTTTCTGTGGCTTGTGTAGGATGTTTTGTTGAAGACTAAAAATCAGAACTACCAGGATGTTCGTCGAAGACTTGATGTTGAAACCAATTGTCTTTTAGATTAGAAAACATTTCCCATCTATTTTTGTGCTTATACCTTAGAGGGGCTTGCCTCACAAGAGGGAACAATTCCAACCAGTTTTTCACTTAGGCTGATCAATATATAAAAGGATGAGACTAAACTGTCAAGTCCTCATGGTTGTTTTTTCCCTTGTTGTACAATATCACTTGAAACCGGGTACAGGTCTACCTTTTCTTTTAAAGGTATAAGAGAAATTTTCTTTTAAAGGTATAAGAGCCCCTAGTAGAGTGATTAAATCCTTAAGTGGCTTGTTGGATGCTTGCAGGGAGTCGTGTCCCCAAGTATTCACTAGAACCCTCTTGTTTTAGAAGCTAAAATCCCTTCTATTTGATGGTGCAACAATGGTCATTTCTAAGGTATCCACATTCTCACAGTTCTTAGTAGAGGTGAAGAGTCTGTCATGGGAGATTCATGAGGGTTCGAAGCTTGGTTGACATGAGAAGTGAGTGTTGTGGAGGGGAGCTAGTGTGTCTAAGCTTCTAAGTCACCCGCTAAGCATAAGCGCAGCTGGGGAAACCCACATGGAATCCAGTGGATATAGTCCTTTCCAACCTTAGGATTTGTGTTTGTATTGTTAAAATAAAATATTTTGTCTACTTTGTCTTGCGTGTGTGTTCAAAAATATACCTCAAACAAACATCACATCTAGTAATTTGCAACACCTCAAAACATTACCATCAACCAAATATGTCTAATCAATGCCCTCCATATTTATCCCCAACCTATGAATGAAACCAAAGGATTGAATATCTTGACCATCGTTTGAAAGAGCTTGAAAAGAAAATAGAATCCCAACATTTGAATGAAGTGATGCAATCATCTCATAAGCCTTTATCCTCACCCAAAACTACATTATCCAAGTTCAATGTCCATAAATTTTTTCAAAGGTTAAATGAGAAACCTAAATCTAAGACCTCAAACTCAAACAATATTGAGAAATCCTACCATGTCATGCTCCTATCTTCATTCCCCATAAGTCAAAATAAACCTCATGATTCTTTCACCCAAGTTAACGAATCTATCCAACCATCCTCTCCCATCATACCATCTACATCCAATGAGTCATGTCAATCTCTTAGTTGAAAGCATGCTAACATAGACTCCCCTACACATCAAGATCAAAGTATTCTTTCCACTCCATCAAATGATACCAAAATTCCACAACCCCTTCCAATCTTTGACAAAGATCCTATCTCTCAAGAATCTCATGATGATTCCCTTATCTCTTTCATCCAAGATAATCCCCTTCCATCTCAAGAGAAAAGTATCCTTCCAAGTTCCCCTTCCACCTCATTTAATGAATCCATACCATATCATGGTTCTATTGCATCCCAAGAGCATGATAATTCTTCCATCATATCCAATGATTTCTTACCATTTGATGATCAAGATATGCTTTCTACATAATCTCAGGTTTCCCTTCCTCATCAAGATCAAGATATACCTCTATTCAAGGATACCCTTTCTTTACATGATGATGTTCATCCTTCTCATGATCAAGATATGCCTTTCATACCACTTTATGATGATTCCATACTTAATAAAGAGCAAGCTACTCCATCTCCTAAACCTCATGATCCTTGTCCAAGTCAAGATCAAAGTACCCCATCATCCCCAGGTCAAGATCCTATTACCCATCCTAATTCCTCTCATGATCACAATCCTCCACAAGAGTCTATCACCCCTATTCAAGCTATCTGCGAGCCCCTTACCTATCAAATGGGTTCCCTCACTTTTATTCAAGGTTGTTTACACAAATATCTTGTTATTCCTTCCATATCACATCCACCTCACAATGGACTTGCATCTTGTTTCATAAATAATACATATCTCGTTGGAAAATGAATGTGTCAAAGTATGAACTAAAAGGGCAAAGGATTAGGCAGTCATGAACAAGGTATCCCAGAACCCCTTTATATCCAAGAAAATCCATATTATCAAGGCCTTGATTACACACCTCACGCTCAAGACATTGGTACCCATCGTAAGTCCAAATTCCATCAAAATAAACCTAAGTATCCTAGTCCATAAAATCTTCCATCTATCCTAGGTCCTTATTCTAGTCCATCAAACCTCCCATATATCCTTGGTCCTTATCATCCAAACCCTAGTTCATCAACCCTTCCATCCATATTGGGGCCCTACATCCCTCCATCTCCTATTCATTTAGAACAACAAAGGCACACATCCTTGATGCCCTCTCAAAATTATACCCACCTTAACCCGTCCATAATACCTCCATATCATTCATCTCCATCCACCTATCCCATTGCTTTTGGAAGCAATTTGGATGCCAAATGTCAAAAGATTTCATATCAAAATCCACATAGATCAAAGGATCAACATATCTCCTCGAAGAGACATGCAAAAATAAAAGAGAATCTGATCCAAAGTCAAAAGAAAAAATTTCAAAGGCCATAAAGGACCATAAATCAAAAAGGAAAAGTTTAGAAGCCACAAAGGCTTATAAATTAAGAAGAAAATTTTCAAAGACCACTAAGGTCCATAAAGCAAAAATAAAAATCTCAAAGGCCACAAAGGTCCACAAAGAAAAAATCAAAGTCAAAAGCTATGTCGATTCCTAAAAGTCTCATAGAAGCCATAAAATGTAAAATTGGCATCCAAATTTGCTAATCCAAAAGCTTCCTCCAATCGTCCATCTAAAAACTTGTCACCTTCAAACTCCATTTTTCCTTCATCACTCCACCACCCTTCATGGTGTGTGTCAATGTTGATCTTGACATCCTTTCCATATATCCATCAACAAGCCTTCCAACCTCCTATCCATTATCCAACATTCATCCCCCATTATCCTCCTTTAATTTAAACCTTTACATAATTCCTTAGCTTCTTCCATCATACCATTAATCTACCAACATTTATGAGGATAATCCTCCTTTCCATGGTTTATTAGAGCACATATTCGAGGGGTATTAGCCATGAAACTTGATGCTTGATTCCTTCCTCCATCTTCCTATCATGCATATACTACCTTCCATTTTCATTTATCCTTATCCATATCCTATTTTTCCCTTTCTCTTGCACTCTACACTTTGGGGAAAGTTCCATCGATCTTTCCATTCATATCCATTATCCTCTTTATGCTCATCCTTTACCTTTCCACCTTTGATCTTGACAAGGTTAAGGATCTTCTTGAACATCATACATCTTATCCTATACACTTTAACCAAACTTTCCATACCATATCCTCCATCATATATCTTATCCTATTCACTTTATCCATATATTTTATACCATATCCTTCACCTTATACATATGCCACAATTCTATCTAAATACATCCTTTCTTCCCTTCCTTCGTCTTAATGAGGAATACCTAGGCAAAGTACTTAGGAATTTTGTCCATAACTTATCTATTTGATCTTGATCATCCTATTGATTATCCTTATCCTTGCATTCTTCCTTTCCATATCTCCTAGCTTATCATAATCCATGTCACATTTCCTTCCTTTGTTCTTGATGAGATTAGGGGTAAAATTACAAATGCATGCTTTGGATTTCCTTTCATATCCTTATGCGTTACCATTCCATTATAGATCACATTCTTATCATTTATCCATGATTACACTACCCAAGGGTAGGCCATCATATCCTTTTGTAACCTTGAATCTTATCATGCAAATCATATTTGAGCCTAGCTATAAAATATTATCCAATCCTCATATCTTTTGGCAATCAATCATAAAAAATCATCAATCTTATCGTACTTAGAGGAATCAGTGATCCTAAGTACTTATCATCATCATGCCCTATGGAATCGATCATTCCTAACATCCAATCAACCAAACATTATCATCTTTTGACAATAGATATGTTGCTTGTGTGACATGTTTTTTAGTGAATCTTTCCTTTTGATCTATCATTTATCTATGGTTGCATAACCTCTATTGTGGGGAATTTTTTTTCCTTCAATCAATCATATCATCTCATTCCATCTTAAATTTCCTGAAAAAAGCCATAAAATGTCCTGAAAAATTCCAAAAGAAAAAGTCCTAAAAAAATCCCAAAAAATCACATATTCCAAAAACCTAGAAAAAAATCCAAAACAGTGACACTTTTAGATTGCCACACAACTTTAAAATTTAACAAAATCAAAATTCGCCAAGATTGACAATCAAGCAAAAATTATAACATACCTATCAATCCCTCTTTTAGATCCAATCAAATGCATAAAACTGTACCAAGAATCAATTCTATATCAAAGCATGATGCCTCTTCTTTTTTATCTTTGCTTATTTTATGATTTTATCTTTGGTGAAATGTCTTTTAGCTTCTCTAAGATATCTTGGACTACAGAGGTGAGGATGGGGCATTTTCACTTGTTTGTTGTCTGTAGATTGTTTCTTATTCAAAAGATGTCTTGTCTTAGGACATGGTTGTCTAAAACCATCAAGGACCTATGAGTCTTGTGCAGATGAGAGCATTCCTTGTATGATAGTGTCTTCCATGCAATAAGTATTTAAGTCATCTAAGGTTCTTATACCTAGATGCTTATACTTTGCTACTAAATAAAAACACAAACAATATTTAGGTTGTCTAGATGTTCATGTTATCTAGATGTTTATACTAATTTGTGACATAATAAGCTTGATGATGATAAAATCACTTAAAAGGAACAAGAAGCTTCATCACCTTCATTTTCTTCCATCTACCATTTCTTGCATTTCATTTTCATCTTTCTTGTCACAGAGAAATCCATCAATTACTTTATCTAATTGATATATATCACTTGAATCAAATCTCAAATCACTAAACTTGCTTCTCAAAATCTCATGTCCCCTTAATCAACCAATCAATCATCATATCAATTTTTCTTGTGTAAGCATCAATCTCAATCAGCTTAATCAGCTCAATCAACTTAATCATCTTGTCAACCTAGCTATACTGATCATTTCCATCAATTGTTCAGTTACGCCCATCAACTGTTCATTTCCATCAAATGTACATCGCTGCTTACTCACTTGCACAATATCAATAATTTAATCATATTTTCCTATAATTAATCAAGAAATCAATCTTCTTGATTAATCTCTCAATGAGGCATACCATATTCATTGTCATCCTTACCAAGATACCTTTGGGGCATATATATTAGTTGATCAATTTTTCTTTGAAACAATGTAGCAAGCTTCATTGCCTCAAAGAGGGGAAAAATGTAGACACTCAAAATTTTCCTCGTAATCATCATGATATTCGTCTATTGATTAAATAGATATTAATATTTACTTAATCAATTCATTCAATACTTTCTTCTATTCATGCATTTCATCAAATCATTAAACTGTCTCATGCTTGTTCACTACCTATTTACATAAATGATCATATCTGTCCCATCATTATTCACTAACAATTTTCATAAATGATCATTCCCATTCATTTATGTCCATAATCTGTTTCATAAACATTCATGTATGTTTTTATAATTATAGTTCATGTCTATTTCTATAATAAAGCATAATCATTTATTATCATCCATATCATTTTCATAATCAATTTGAATGGTTATCAACTATCATTTTTATTTTTTTTATTAAAAGGGGTTAAAAATTTATTGAATATATCAGAAAGAAGCATTACAACAAAGTCCAAGGTGAGAGCCTGAAGAAATAAAACAACCACCCAGATGGGGCAAAGAAACAATTAACCAACTCCCATTCTGTCCTTAGTAAGCACCCTATCCAATTCCCTACAAATTTTTAGGGGAATCTGAGCCCTATCCTTAATCTTCTAGCCCTCCAAGTTCTTAGAAGCCCATTTTTCCAAACAATCCACTACCCTATTCCATTCCCTTGGAATATGAACAAACACAACCATCTCCATCAAAGAGCTAATTTGTAATATCTGTTGCACCATCTCTGCCAACTGTTAGCTAACCCCAACCACCTTCTGAGCATTAAGTAGGTTGACCAACACTTGAGAATCTGATTCACAAATCACCTGACACCATCCCAACTCATAGGCCCATTCCAAATCATAAAGGATCACCAAACCTTCCAGAAGGTTAATGGTCTAGACTCCTTTATGGATAGAAAAGAGGAAAACCACCACACCATGATATTCCCTACCAACCCCACCAACTCCAGCTAGCCCTAGATTTCCTTTTGATGAGCCATCAGTATTGACCTTCAACATGCCCTCTAGAGGGAATTGCCAAGGTCCCACTCTTAGAATTCACTTAATCCCTTGCCTACCCCTTCTATAGCAGGTAGAGGTTGAGGGAAACCTTGGAATGCCCAACCTAGCCACCATCTCCACATCCCTTTTCTCTAGCAGCAACACCACATCCCCTTTCACCTCAATCATTTCTTAAATCACACCAAGGATTTTGAACCAAACTTGTTGAATCCTCAAGCTCTCCCCTCAAAAGATCCTCATATTTCTTTCCAGCCAAACCTGCTAGAGAATAAAGATAGGCCCAACATTCCATGCATCCTGCATAAAAGGAGCCATCAAGGGAGGCCTCTCCAAGCTGGTCCAGAATTCCACCAAGGAGGAGGCATGAATGCAAGGGCTATCCCACACTCCCCACTAGTAGTGTCAGAGCTGCCAAGTGAAAGAACACCTAAAGAACAAATGAGAAGCATCCTCCTCACCCTTCCCATAGAGAACACATTTGGAGGGGCCCTGAAAACCTAGTTTCTGAATATTGTCCCAAGTCAGACACTTGTTCTAGACCAAGGTCCACACAAAGCAATTGCACTTCGGCCAAGAAAACTTGTTCCACACCTTCTTCCACCAAAACACCTCCCCCTCCTCAAGATTTTGAGAGAGAAGCTTTTGGTATCTAGAGGCCACCATATAATGACCTTTCTAGTTGGGAGACCAAGCAAGAACATCCTTATCCATAAGGGAATTGCATTGCCTATCTACAAGAATATTCTAAAGCACCGCACACTCTTCTTCCATATCCTCCATAGGCCATTCATCAAGATTCCTCCATCTGGGGCTCACACGTTGCCCCTGAAAGGAAATCAACTTAAAGTCACTCACCCTCGACCGACCAACATCATAGAATCTTTGACTTAGAGTTGCCAAGTGAGGAAATTGGGAGATGATGGGTGGGTGACCGTCCTAGGAGTCAAACCAAAACTGAACCTCTATCCCCCGCTTACAAACCAAAATAAGCCAGCTTTGACTAGTGTAACACCTTTCTTGAGGGCATCCCAAATTATCGAACCCTTACCCATCAAAGGGCAGTGAGGGATATCCTCTTGAGGCGTATCTGGAAGATACTTATGTGAGAGGATCCTAGCCCATATCCTATCCTGCTCATCACACCATTGCCGATAAATTTTAGCTACTAGTGGCTCACTTGCCAGTGGGGACTACCTTAGCCCTAGCCCACCAAACTGCTTGGGACAACAAATAGTCTCCCAGTTAACCAAACTCCATTTGGAAGTTGACAAATTGCTAGCCCATAAGAACTATCTAGCTAAGGCATCCATTTCTCTAACAAAGCTCATTGAGGCCACTTGAAGCATACTCTGATAGATGGGAAGCACTTGGACAACCGACTTAAGCAGCTGAACACAACTTGCAAAGGACAGACAACAATTGGTCCAGTGTGTGACCTTCACCCAGAATTTGTCCAGAATAGGCTACCACAACTCCCTAGTTAGCCTTCCTGGAACAATAGGAATCCCAAGATAAGACAAAGGAAGGGCCCCAATCTGGAATCGAAGAATTTGAACAATTCTCCTCTGAATAGACTGAGGGGTTTTAAAGAAGTAGATGGAATATTTTTCTTCAATCATTAGTTGCGCTGATGCAACAAGGTAAATATCTAGAACAATGTGAATATTCACAGCTTCCTGAATAGTGGCCACACCCATCAAAGTTGTATCATCCACAAACTATAGATGGGACTATGGGGGTAAGTCACCTCCCCATCTCCAGCCCTGGACAAGGCCCAGCTCCACATGTCTTCTCAGTAAGTGTCCTAGGCCCTCAACCAGCAAAAGAAACAGATAAGGAGAGAGAGTTTCACCCTGCCTCAATCCATGAGAAGCATTGAAAAGCTTAGAGTGCTCCCCATTAATTAAAATAGAGAACGAGATAGACATGACACAACTCATGACCCAGCTAATCTAGTCCTTGCCAAAGCCAAAAGCAGCCAAAACCTTATGAAGAAAGGACCATCGCACTCTATCATATTCCTTCTCCATGTCCAACTTAATAAACATAGCCTTAGCTCTGGATTTGGCATCAACTATCATTTCATAATAAACTAAATTATCATTTAATCAAGTGTTCGTTTGCATGAATCGTTCACTTCATATTACATTTTATTAAATCATCAAACCCTTAAATTATTAAATAATTGTCCATCCAATCATTATCATTTATAATGTGTTTTGCATAAATCATGAGCATTCATATATCGTTCGCATCCATTCATAACATAAATCATTCTCAATAATCATCTGCATTACATAAACCATTTTCATCAACATGTTCATATTTCGTTAAATAACTAAATCATTAAAATCAAATCATAATAATCCATATTCTATTAAATCCATATTAAATCATTGTTAAATCATGTTCATGCACATTTAAATCCATTTAATCATTTTTCATTATTCATAAACCCTTAACCATGCATTTGTCTCTCCTCTTTTATCATTTTTACTCACATGCATTTTGTTTAATCAAGGAATGTGGGATAAATTTGCATTTTCAGCTAAAATCTTTAATCCCACATTTCCCTCTCAAACACCTCTCCATCCTCAAAGACGCCTATTTAAATGGGATTCCTCTCTCATTTTTTCACTCACAAATTTGCATATTCATATCATCTTTACATCTTGGACTGCATTTTCCCATTCACCATAGCCTCTTTTTCATAGAATCCTCCATTTTTCAGCTCTCACAAGGGGTATGGGGAGGAGAAAAAAATAATAAAATGGAGAAAGGAATGGTTTTGAGAGGCAAAGAATAGAATGTAGTGGAGGGTTTACATCGCTTATTGGTGCTTCTAGCAAGTTGATATCAATAATGACATTATATTTTTCCTATGCTAAATTGAATAATAAATAATGACAACTAGTAATTAATTATTTATTTAAAGTTTTTTATGTAAAATATTTTTTTTTAATTTTTAAATGAAATTTTAAAGGTAGTTAATTTTTTTATTAAGTAATTTATAAATTACAAATATATATTATAAATTTTTTTATTTTTAATTATGAATTTTATTTTTTTATTATATAAAAATTATATAATTTAATATATATTTATTTTTAATTTTTAATTTTTATTAATTATTATAAATTATTGATTTTTAATAAATTTTAAATTGTAATTGTTTAATAGATATATTTTTTAGTTTAGAACCCATTAAATTATTATTGCTTATTTAATTGATTTTAATTTAGATATTGTATTAAGCTTTGGTTATTGAATGAGTTAGTAATATTATTTTATAGTGATTAATTTATTACAAATATGTATAAGATTATATATTATTTTTCTTTCATTAAAAAAATTACAATAAAATATTAAAGATTTTAGTAACATGTCAAGATTTTATTTTGTGCATTGTTAAAAAAAAGTGATGTGAAATATTTAGAATGGTAAAATTTAGATTCCCATGCTATTTTCCATTCAATTTGTGCCTATTTTGAGGACATGTCTTGATACATGAACATAGTGACAAATGGTGCAATCTTCCACAAAGATGGGCTCATTTACCTTGACTTAATCTAATTTAATATATGCACATTTCTATACTTAGTATTTACCTCATCCATATGTCCATGGATACCTATGTTTTCACCTTATGCATTTGATTATCACATTGATGAACATACTTATGTGAATATATGTTTGTCATGCTCTCTAATTTGACCTATTATTTTCTCTAAGATAGGTTGTGAGGACATCCTTGCATTTGGAAACTTGTCCTTCTCTAACTAAAATTCAAAATCTGGTTAACTCTTATGCAAATACTTATATGAATGTAAGGTCTGACTCCAATGTATTTTTGTCAACTCGTAATTTAATTAATGATTTCATTTCTAAGTTGAATAGTTGATTTAAATTGATATCTTTGTTGTGCCAACTTGTTTGTAAAAAATTAATAGAATCAAAATATGTATCATTTTTGTTCATAGAATTGTAGACAATTAATAACGTCATAATACAGGATGATATCAATAGTTGTTGTGTGAAAATTGTTCATCATGGTCCATGCATTTATGTATTCTTATGGGAAAAAATTTGGAATTTGGACTAACGGTTATTGTGAAGGTGAGGTGAGTATGATACAACCTCTTGATTCAAATCAAATAGAAGGGCTAGAGCTATTCAGGGTATTCGTTTGAGATAAATGAGTAAGTAAGTTGGACTTTGTTTTGATGTTAAAATGTTACGTGAATATGATTGTTAGGATATGGAGTTAGTTGATTTCAAATAATCACGTTTCATTAAATTCAATCTTTGAATGCTAATGTTGAGATGAGCATATTTGATCATCTTTTAACCTTTGAGGATTGAGTTTTAATTAAGCACTTGGAAATCAGCAAACACATGATCAGGTACATAAAATTATTTTTTGTTAAATTGATAATTATGTGACTTATGAAATATCTTGTTCATTTTGTTTATAATTATTAAAGGACTAACTATTATGATGAGTGTTAGTCAATAGGAAATGAGAGAGTCCAAAGACGCCCTAGTCACCCTACTTCACATGTTGAAGTTATATGTTCGGTTGTGTCACCTTCGAGTCCAAATATTTATTATGTTTTCGTCAAATAATTTGGATGTTTTATATTAATTGTGTTGTAGCCTTGTGTTTTAAAAAGTATGTTTTGTTGTCTTAAGAAGTGGGAAAAAGTGCAACCCGTATGGAAGCTTAGGCGCCATTTTTGAAAGGTGAAAAAAATAGGAAATTAAAGTTTTAGAGAATTTTTATAATCCCAAAATGGATAATGAGGGTTAGGACAACAAAAAGGGGAGATATAATGTGTTTTGGGTGAGTTCTCGGGCATTTTTCTTTCTATCATCTTTCTGCTAATGGAATTTTGGGACAAAAAAAGGGGAGGGTATGTTCACCCAGCCAGGGAAGTCTGCCAACTTGTGTGGTAAGTTCAAACCGTATAACCTTGAAGTCTTGTAAAAAAATTATGGTGATTAATTTGTGTGAATTTGTGATAAGTTTATGTGAATGTTCAACCATGGACCCCGTAATTTTTTGTGCATTGCTATGTTGTGTAATTTTGTCTATATTTAAAGGGTATTTTTCTGGGGAGTGTAAATCTTAAACATGGGCTTTCTCGGATTCTCTTGGCTAGAGGGTATGGTGAGGGCATTAAAGCCCTGATGACCCATTAAGGTTGGGTTGTTAGCTTTTCCCCTTGACTAGTTGTTGCAAGCAAACAGGTTGCAGGTTGTGGGTTTCTGAAAATGCATTACCTTGTCTATGGACTGTGACAGCACGTAGTGTTTATAAACATTTATATAATTATTCCTTGTACAACAGAATTATTTTCTGAAAAGGAAGCATATAGGAGAAGAGTTGTATTTATGAATGGTATCTGGTTCTTGTTGAATGGACTCGTAGAGTAAATAGTTGTGTAGTCCGTTGTACCCAAATAGTTGAGCACAATCTTATGCCTTTCGAAATGCATAAATGCAACTTGATAGATGGGAAGTTATGGAATACAAATCATTTTGCTGTGCTTTATTTATCTTTCCAGCACTTCAGTGCTTAACTCCTATGAATCTCTTCTAACAGATAAGTATGATCTTACTATTGTTAATCTTGATGGTAAATATATGAATAAGATGCATATAAATTCGTGGTTGGATCTCTACATGGTTGTTACATCATGAGACGTGGGCATTTATTGCAAATCTTGATCAGAAGGTTTAATATTTTCTAAATCAAGCCTGAAGTAAACTAGTTTCATTTAGACCTATGAGTAATGCACTGAGTAGAAATGAAGAATGAAGAAATGAAACTGCAAGAAAAAAAAAACATTGTAGGTGAGCCTCCATTGGGGAAATTGTAGGAATTTACATATTTGACCACCCATATGGGGTAAAATTATATATATATATATATATACACAACACTAAGTAACTGCTTCACGTTTCCTATATATATTTAAAACGTTATAAAATTTATATGAGAAAGAAATTTACATAAATAACGTTACTAAATAGGGGTGTTCTGACAACAGGTCCAAAACCCTGCTGTTGGAAGCGCCTAGGGAAAAGAAATAATAATGAAAAAAAAAAAGAATTTTGGGGAGGAGGCGTAGCCACCCAACTCCCTCCCCAACCGCGGCCTACCCTTGGCATTGCCTTTTCATGCCTTCAAACTGGAAAGCTATAGCCTGAAATAAGGTTTCAACGGAGGTTTTAGAGCATGTTTATTAGAACAATTTTTTTTCTGCCAAGAGCCTTACAACGAGCACATGTAGATCTTAACTTTGCAGCTCCCTTCACCCTGCGTGGTCAATTCGCCTTGAAAGATAGTTTTGCAGACCTAAAGAAACAAAGGAAATACAAGAAAATGAAATAAAGAACAGAATGAAACAAGATAAGGCGTAAATAAGGTTTTCAAAAAATATATATCACACTCCTCCTCCGCGCCGTCCATCCTTCCTGTTATCCATTAACACAAGCAGTAATGGAAAACATAGGGTTTACGAAACGAGCGTAGAGTTTAGCGCTCATAGAGAGAAAATAATTTAATAAAAAATCTTGAGGCGGCTTCCTTGAGTATAAAATTGCGCGCCTCCTCTCTCACCCTATCAACGACCAGCTGGCATCCCTATCAATGCTTGACGATTAAACAAATCCCTTCCGTTCATCTTACTTCTTTTCGTGCTTGTTGGTTCTCGCCGTTCTCAGCTGCCTTCCCACCGATACGGGTTTTCGTTCCTCCAAAATCCTTTTGGCTGGTATCCACCTTTCACTTCCCTAAATTCGCGTGCTGCTGCAGCCTTAAAATAAGATTTCGATGAGGGCTTTAGAGTATGTTCATTAAAAATGAATTTTTTTTTGCAGCTAAGACATGTTATGGAAATGATAATTTAGGCCAACAGTATGGTTTTTTTAAAATGAAGTTTGGGGCCAAGATTCTTATAATAATCATAGCTTGCATTGATTACCGTTAATGAATGAAATTTTGTCTGCAATCCATAAGGTCATCTTTTACGTTAAAGCTAAAACTAGCAATTGCACCTTGGTGTGCAATGGGTACGTAGAAGAGTTGTGGAAGGTCAAATGGGAAAAGTTTTGATGTATTTTTTGCAATTTGATTGGGTGGTCGCAAAGGGATGTAGATATAGAGGTCTAGTAGTTTAGGATATGAAATAAATTTAGCCAAACAAGATTGAATTCATACTAAAATTCACACATATATTCTTGTACTAAGGAAGTGTTCCCGCAAGAACATGAAGAATATATACAAATTGCATTATTGGAAGTGAGTTTCGAGGGAAAATTGTGTATATTTTGTTTCCATCAGTGTTTCTAAATAGAATAAAGGACCAATTGTTCAAACAAAATGGACAACCAAAAATGTTTCGTGTCTGGGCCAAAGAAGGGTTTTTTGTGGGTTTGAGACGCTATCAATTTTTATTTACTACTAAATGTTATTATATCTATTTTGCAAGGGAGCTTCTAGTCTGCCATAGTAAATACTCCTACAAATTTTGAAACTACTCCTACATATGCTATTATGGAGCCTTCCATATTCTACATGTCTTGTACATATATTATTTGCCACTGAAAAATATTAGTTGTTTTACTTTGGTCCGAACAAAGTTGAATTTGTAAATGATTGTTGGCAATGTAAATTTGGCCAACAGTTAGCTCGCAAATGCCTTCTCCTTATAATTCACTCTCCAAGCTTTATATATATATATATATATATATATATATATATATATATATATATATATATATATATATGCATTTCCCTTATTACCTTATATATGGATATATATGAATAGATCCAAACAAAGTGTTTCAAAAAACCTATGCTAGAAATTTTCACATACTAATACAATAAATTATCTCTATTTATTGTTAATTTATGTAGCTTGGACAGGTATCTCCATTCCCAAGAAATGTTTATTTAATTATTTTCTAGAGACTTCTAGAAAGGAGTGAGTTGTTTAGATAATTATGTAATTAAATAATTGATTCATCTAGAGACTTCTAGAATCTAGTTAGTTAGAGTTGTTAGAGTCTAATTAATCTTAGCCATTGATTGAGATTAAATCATGGCCATTGGTTTTCCAATGAGAAAGATATAAAAGGGGATCAATGGGCATTTGGAGAACACACACACAAGTAGACTTGCAGTGATAGCAAGTAGATTTTGCAGTGAGAGCAAATAGTCTTGTAGTGATAGCAAGGGCGCAGTGATAGCGTTGGGGATAGCAGCTGTGGAATTTTAGCATGAGAAATTAAGGGAATAATTTCTGGAGAAGAATATTGCCGGAGCTCTGCGAGTAAGAGGCAAGTAGTTTATGTATCTTTTAATTTGTTGAAGTTTAATAAAATTCCTCATCTATAGTAGTGGTTTTCCCTTTGGGGTTTTTCCACTGACAATTTGTCCAAAAATATTGTGTTTATTAGTGTGCATGTTTTATTTTTTATTCCTATGAGTTTTATTAGTGAAGTTGTAGTTGTGTTATTTTTCAATATTTGTTGTGAATTAATTTTCCATAGTCAAATAATCTATATTAGATAGGAGATTAATAATCAGTAACTGCAATAGAATTTTCACATTTATGACCTTTGAATCTATAAACTTGATGTCCAATTTTTAAAATTATCCTTCTGTGACAGTCCCTGTCTTGTCAAAGGCTACCATATAGCATAGAATTAATTTTTCCATAGAATTTTTAGTGGTATGGTAGATGTTGTCTTGCACATTTTAACTTGATACTAATACAATTTTGTGATGGTAGAAATGGGCTCTTCTCAGTAATGAGATGAAATGTTCATAGTTTTTAGTATGCTAAATTCTAGTTTATTGGTGTCTTGATACATATGCACTAGAAGATTTATTATCTATCAAGATTAGAAATTACTTATATCAAAGAAACTCTTAGGAAAGCAGTGGCCATGAAATTAGATCCAATTTATTTTGAAGAGAAGATCTCTCTTTATTGCAAATTTGACATTTTATTGCTCTTTGGTGTGTCATTAGTAAAATCTATGCAACATAGAGGGGAATATAGAAAGAGAGATAGAGCATGAAGAAGAGGGATAATAGAAATAGCGGGAAAGATAGAAAAGTAGGAGAGAGGGGACAAGAGAGAAAGAAAAAAAGAGAGAGAAGAGATAAAGAGATAAAAAAAAGTAAAATAGAGGTAGAAATATTGATAGAGGGAAATCAATAGGGAGACAAAGAGACACATTAATAGAGAGAGGAATAAAGAGAGATAGGAGATGGGAGAAAAATAAGAGATAAAAGTAAGAGAGGGAGAGAGATAGGTAGAGGGAGAGAGGGGGGGAGATATATAGAGAGTAGGGAGAGAGAGAAGAGGGAGGAGAGAGGAAGAGAGATAGGTAGAGAGGGAGAGAGAGAAGAAGAGGAAGAGAGGGAGAGAGTTCAATATATAGAGAGAAAGGGAGAGGGAGAGGGCTGGGGAGAGGGAGAGAGGGAGAGAACGAGGGATAAAGATAGAGAGTGATATAGAGAGATATAGAGGAAAAGGGAAGAAATAGAGAGATAGGGATAAAGATAGAGAGATAGAGGTAGATAAAGATATGGATATAGAGAGATAGAGAGAGGAGTGAGAGGGAAGGATTGATAAAGGTAGAGGGAGATGTAGAGAGATAGAGAGGGATAGATAGAGAGACATGGAGATAGAGGTAGAGAGATATGGATAGAGAGAGAGAACCGAGGCAGATAGATAGAAATAGAGAGATAGAGATACAAATTAGGAGAGATGTAGTGAATATGAGAAAGATGTACAAATAATGAGATATAGATAGAGAGGGGGAGGGGGAGATAGGAAGATAGAGGTAGAGGGGGCAAGAGAATGAAATGTGACAAAGACAAGTAATAGAGAGGGAGAGAGAGATAAAGAGGGGGAAATATAGAGAGAGATAGAGATAGGGAGGGAGAAACAAAGTGTGTGTATATAAGTGAGAGAGGGAGATATGGAGAGAGAGAGAGAGAGGAAAAAAGATACTGAGGAGAAAAAATGGGTAGAGTTTAGAAGAAAAATGAATAGAAAAAATGACAAAAAAATGAACGGAGATGAAATGCCCTATTTAGTTCTCTCCTAACCATCTTCGAACTTAGGTCTCATGAAATACCAATTTATAAATATCATCACATACAATTTTGTAATACCATGATTATTCAATTATAATGTAATACAAATTATGATTTTATTTTTAAATATACAAATGTTGTTCTTTTCTCTCTAACAACAATCAATAAACCTCATTATGTGAGTTTCTCAAATGGCATGTGTATTTGTCATGTACAACATAAACACAATTGTACTTTGTTTTTCTTCATATATAAATTATAAGAGTTTATTTCTAATTAAAACCAGAAAGATTGAAATCAAATTAGATTAAAAAATATTTGTGAATTCACAAATCTATTAGCTATCTTACCAGAAAAAATATATAATTATAAATGAGACAAAATCTACATGCATTTCTATAAAATTATATACCTTGAATTTATAATGTATAATTTGGAACATGTAATTGATCACAAATAGTTGACCTAACATTGGCAAGAGATAATACAACTAATCCAAACAAAAATACTTTAGAAAATGACAAGAGTAATTGTAATCCCCCTCTCTCATTTCTTACTAGTTAAGCGTTTTTCCATTTACTTTTAAGTGTTCCTCACCTTTGATCTTTTTCCCATCCTCCACCTCCTCTACCTTTTCATTTCATACATATGTATGTTTGGTGAAAAAAATTTAATGAAACATGCATATTATCATAAAACAAGTCTGTATAGAAGGAATGATCTACATTGTAATTTATGCATCTAATTTTATAAAGCCAACAAAATAGTCTAGATTCTAAAAAAAATAAATCTAAACACTAAAAATAAAACCTTGTCCCTTTTTTATTATTGAAGGTCTAATACTGTGCACATTATTATAGTGCAAGCCCACTTTTTAGATTGTTTAACTTCACCAATAATATTTGCAAGAACATTCTCCCAATTTAAAATGAGGGAAACAATTTGCATCTCTCACAACAAGACATAAATTTTGTTGCAGTGTGATAATCGACGCATACTCAAAGGTTTTTAACAACACTAGTAATTGTTCCAAGAGGGTTGTTTAACAAACCAAATGCAATTGCCAACTTTTCACTATGGTGGCAGAGAAATAATTCTTTTTCCTCCTCTTCCACAGCATAAACTAAATGCCTTGAATCTGGAAAATACCTTGCTGCCTTCATCTCCCAAGTCCAATTTCTCCAACTTTGCATATCTATCTCATGTGTTTGTGGATGTGATGTCTCCTACATGAAAAACATGTACCATTTTATGGCCTTCAATCCAACTACATCTAGGGATCTTTTTAATTCCTCAATATTTCATCAATTTCCTTGTCATTTGAACTCACCCCACCTTCCCACTTCTATGTAGATGTTTGAGAGAACATATTTCACAGCATTTTTAAAATCCAGATCAAAAAGCATTGTTGCTGTAAATACTCCTAAGCCTATGTACATATGTGATCTACAGGCACCCAGAAAACACATCCACACAACCACCACAGGTTTAACTGACATTGTAATGCTAAAGTGTAGAGTGTCTTCAAGATAGTTAGCTCAGGCAAGAAGGTCAACCATGCAAACATAATGATAAGTTGTAGGTGTAATGCAATAAGGGTCACTCATGTGATTGAAGTATGTACAAACCTCACCACTAAACCTACATGGCTGCATGCATATAGAACACAAACAAAGCTTACAATGTTAGGATATGTTCCAAAGCGTTTCATTAATTCAAAGATTTTGAGAGCATCTACATATCTTACAATCATTGCATTCCATGAGTTGATATCTCTTTGGGGCATTTGCAACTGCCTTTCACATGCCTTTTCTATGCTTCCAAATTTTTCATACATGTCCACTACAGCAGTTGCAACTGCAACATCTGATAAAATTCCTCTATTCTTTATGCTCTAATGGATGTCCGTACCCTATTCTAATGCTCCTATTTTGGAGCAGGCAAGGAGAATCCTGCCAAAAGTTGTGTAGTCTAGCTTTACACCTCCCAATTGCATTTTCTTAAAAAAAAATCCATTTTGTGCATATCCTATGATCATTGAATTCCTTGAGATAACTTCTCTTTGAGGCATTCTATCAAAAGGTTCACATGCTTTTTCTATGGTTGCACATTTTGCATACATGATGCTTTGATGGATGTCCATACCCTGTTCCAATGCTCCCATTTTGGAGCAGCCGGGGAGGATACTGGCGATGGTAGTGGAATTTGGCTTTACACCCACCAATTGCATTTGCTTGAAAGTTTCTAAAGCCTTTTCAACAAATCCGTTTTGTATATATATCCTGGAATCGTTGTTTTCCATGAGATGACATCTTTTTCAGATATTCTGTCAAACAGTTCACGTGCCCTGTTAATGCTTCCACTTTTTGCATCCATGTCTATTAGGGCAGTTGAAACTATAATATCTGATGAAGTTCCTCTATCCTTTAGGCTTCGATAAATGTCCATACTGCTCCAAAGCTCCCATTTTGACTTTTTGCATACATGTCTACCAGCGCAGTTGCAACTACAACATTTGACAAAATTCCTCTGTCCTTTATTCTTTGATGGATGTCCATACCTTGTTCCAAAGCTCCCATTCAGCATAGGCTGTGAGGATTGTGGAAAAGGTTGTAAAGTCTGACTTTACACTTGCCAATTGCAATTGCTTGAAAGTTTGTAAAGCCTTTTCAACTAATCCATTTGTGAATATCTTGCAATCAAGTCATTTCATGAGAATACATTTCTTTGAGGCATTCTGTCAAACAGTTTGCGTGCTTTGTCTATGCTTCCACATTTTACGTACATGTCAAAGAGGGCAGTTGCAATTGCAGCATTTGACAAAATTCCTTTATCCTTATCCTGTTATGGGTGTGCATAGCCTGTTCCAAAGCTCCCATTTTGGCATAACCAGGGAGGATGCTCGCAAAGGTTGAGGAGTCTGGCTTTACACCTGCCAATTGCATTTGCTTGAAAGTTTCTTCATCAGGATATTGATCGTTAAAAATGTGGGACTGTTAATGATAAGCAAACCTCTGGACCAGATTTGGCATGGCCCTGAAGGCAGATTGAAAGAAAACGCAGTGCAAGAACAGTTGTGGAGGCGCGCTTTCTGGAAATCTATGTGTGTGGATGCAGGGTATGAGGAAGCGTGGTCATTAGGCAACGTTACACTGGAGCTGAGGAATCTGTCGGTACTTCCCTTTTGGGTGTCACAGTTTAATGGGTTCTATCGAACACAACCACGGGATGACCAATCGCAAAACTCTAGGAGTGATTGTCTTTGGGGACAAAGCCTTCGACGCAGCTGTAGAACTGAGTATTGTTGGAGTTGCAGCTTTCGTAAGCGCCACAAAAATTATATACGGTGCATTGATCTCTGGGCCAAGACCAGAAACGCTCCATTTACTGCTATCAGACCAAATAAAACCTTGAAATAGCGGCGGGGAAAACAGAAAACACGGCAAAAAATAGCCGTAAAACGGGAAAACAACCAAAAAATGATGGACGACTTTACACCTATGAATTGCATTTGCTTGAAAAAAATTTCCGCCTTCACTACTTTCCTCGCCTCTATTCGTTTCCGCTCCTCGAAAATCTGCCTACCTTTGACTTCTTCAATTTGGCGAAAAATTATGAACGGTTTAGATTTGTTTTAGCACCTTGTCGGGCTTCTCGGGAGTTTTGTTTCGTTCACAGAAAAAATGAGTTTGTAGAACTCATATAGGACACGCCTTCGGCGTAATAAATTAAAAGGATCCACGTATGAATTTTTAGAAAAGAGTGCCAAAGAGTGCCATTCATTTAAATAAATTAAAGGCAAAAATAAGTGGGCTACGTGGTTGTAGTTTTAAGAGTGGAGAGAGGTAAAAATAGTAACTTTAAATGTAAAATAATAAGGCTTTTAGATAGTAGGCTAAATGTTGAATTAAAAAAAAATCATTAAAGGCACATATTATGATTTTTTTATTTTTTTATTTTTAATTTAAAGAAAATCCATAGTATGACTATTACTTTTTAGATTTAAAATATCTTTAATTCATCTTGAATTTAATTTAAATACATACACTCCTCTTTTAAGAAGTTCTATATTTATATTATATCTTCAAGGTTAATTTTATTATATATGGTTTCATTATAAGATTTATTTATCCTAGTAAATTTAAAATTAGAACTTTAAGATTAATTTAATATAATTTTCTTATAAGAAATCTTTATTAAGAAAATTTTAAATTGCAATTTTTGGATTAATTTAATTATATTTATTTAATTATCATATGAGAATTTGTTTATTATTATTTTTATTAGTTAAAAAAATGTATGTAAACTGAATGGATGTTTAATGCTAGAGTAGTAATGGATGATATGGAGAGCAATGTTGACCTACTATGCAATCCATCATGTTATGTCGAGAAATTTGGTATAACTAATGCATAAAGAATTTCATAAGCATTAATAATATTATTAATGTAAAGACCTTGATGTTAAGGATATTATTTCCTTGGAATAAAATTTATATTGAGTTGCCAATAACAAATTTCACAAGCATTGTCAAAGACCTTGATGCTAAGGACATTATTGCCTTGGAATAAAATTTATATTAAGTTTTCATTTTAGAACGTGCTCACCATGAGCTAGTGTTGTCCTTGACATAGTTAGGGTGAACATAACAATATTTTTATGTTCTAACGTGTTATGATGATGCTAGGTCTTTGTTTATGATGTAGTCGAGGTGGTGCATAAATATAATTTTATTTTTGCCAAGGGTTACATTCGTAATAAATTTGTCTCTATGTAATGTTGAATAATGTTAGAATCGCTTGATGATCCAACTCCACTGTAAAGATTAGTATCAAGAAAAACGATCAATTTGATGATAAAAGTTATTAAACTACATCAGTATTATTTATAAAATGAGTGTTAACATTAAGTGATTACTTAAAGGTTATAACCGATAACATTCCCATTAAATGAGGATTTTTGTACTAACTTTAACTTTTATAATCATTAAAACTTACAATATTTCCCTTGCGATGTAGATATCTAATAAAGTTAAAATAATATTCAATAGAAATATCTGATTAGTTAGACATAATATTAACATGAGTGGCTATAAGCTTGTACTAACATCTTACTGACATCACCAAGAATGGTTATTAATATATATTTTTTATCTACTATGAAAAATTATTGTTATTATTGAGGTAAATGTACTCAGTTAGTGGCTTATGTCTAGATTCATTTTGGGTTCCTCCATCAAAGATTGTTAGTTTAGTATGTTATGTCCCCCTAAAAAAATAGTTATGTTCATGTCCCTAGTGTAAAATTTAGGGCATGACACTTGGTATCAGAGCCAAGTTGTCAACACTGGGATCTCCACATATGGGCATACTTACGCAACATATATGTATGTTTGTTTATGTAGGTAAAGGTAGACATGTATGAAACATTAAACCCTTCCTTTTTTCTTGTGAGGTTAGGAAACCTTGTGTGAGAATGGATAGACCTCCACCCTTACTTCTTCTCCTTCTAATAAATGTATTTATAGGATACACATTTAATGCTTGGGTGCCCAAAGTACATTGGTCAAACACTAAGAATAGATTTATAACTCCTCTTACAATGTTGTATGTCATAGAATCTACAATATGTATCATTAATCCAACTTTCCCCATCATAGGTGCTATATGGTCTTAACACCTATCTTAGGAGGATGCCCCCTATGACTCTTAGTTTTGATCCTTTCCAACTAACCTTCGCATGCAATGCCTTCTTGAAAAATATTCCAAGAATTAGGAGATTAATAAATAGTTAAATAACGTCCTCTCCCTCATATGGCTACCCAATTTCATCCACTCCATAAACCTTTGAATATTTATATAATTACATCATAATCAAATATAATAGTCTTGATGATGTGGAAGGTGATGGAAGACCTCAAGCATATATGTCTTGCATGATTGTTTGTATGTAATTATTTTATATATTATACTTATATATCATCAATGTCTTGTGTTGGTATGTTTTATCTGACTATTTATTAAGGGATACGTATGGTGTAGCTATGTATGTGTTTGGACTATTCAATGTTTCAACTTCATAGTTCTCACTATTTCAATCATATGTGATTGATTATGTTACCCCGTTCAAAACCATTTTTATTATTGAGTAATAATGTTTATATTTATGTTTGAAATAATGTGGATTTAAATGATTATTATTTCTTGTAGAATTAATGATTATTTTATTGATAGCATATCACAATAAATATCTTTATTGTGATTTAACTATCTTGTATAATGTAGGTATTCTTGATGATTTATTGAATGTACAAGCACATGTTTTAACCTAAATAGTGGTAATTTGAGATGATCCCATTTACAAAAAAAAGGTTTATGCTTATCTCCCTACTTCACTCAACTTAAGTTGCAAAATGCATCTTGTGATGTTTGTGAAGCATAGTTTTGAATCAAGTCAAAATTTGGATCCATGTATCATGAATAAAACAATAGTGTATACTTTCATTTTATGTGTTTATTTCATCTTTTGGTTCTCTCTTATATTTAATAAATTTCCACATTCATGTATTATGGAATCAACAAATTCTATTATGCTAAATGCAAAAGTTAATATTTAATTATCATTGAGAAATGTTTTTATGCATTTGAATATTAAAAATTTGTTTGGATTTATGCCTTAGCTTGATTGATTGAATTAAATGTATCAAATTCAATAGGGAGATAAAATATAACTTGCCTATAGAAATTTTGTAATTCTATTTGATAAAAATTTCAATTCAATTTATAGGGGTTAAAGGGGAACCTGATCTAAAATTTGTTTAACTGACTAACTTTTTTTGGAAAGCATATGTTATTGGAAAATGGATTTATTTGTAAGAGTATTTTGAAAAATATTGGAATATGCAAACTAGAGAAAAGAAAAGGGCATTTGAAGGACTTCTAATTTTGGGTGCTTGCATCTTAAATTCTAGTATCTTTTTACTTCAACATGTTTAGTTGGTTGCCATCATATAATGTTGACATGGAGTACAAATGTTGAGAAGGAATTCTAGAGTTGAAGTTTTATGACTAAATATTCATCACTAGACATATTGAGGGATACAAATATAATATGAAGGAAAAATGAATAAATAAATAACAATTAAGGTGGGAAGTATACAATAATTATGCACAATTCTTTTTGAAATTTTAGAGAAAACTTAGGAAGAATAGAATAGAGACAAAATTTTATAATATGTGAAAAACAAAAACTATGGTTTTGCTTACTAGGAAACAAATCATTTAGGCTAAAGTAACGTTCATTTAGTTAGAAGGGGTGTACATTCACACATATTGTGTGAATACCCTATGATAGGAAAGGCTATCGTAGTAGCATGCGATTGTTATTGGTGTATGGATGTTGCATATGTTAATATTTTGTAATATTGTTTATTTAGTTATTTCATGTTTCCTATTGTATGCATGTTGATTATGCTAGTACCTCATACTAATACCTTGTTCATAGAAATCATAAGAGGTTCAAAAATAAATTATTCTCCTTTCTATGCCTTATAAAACTAGGAATTGTAAGAGACAAGAGATTAGAAAGGTTATGAAGGAATGAAAACCATGTTAGGTAGTAGAGATAAATAAAGGCTATGGAACTTTTTGGAAAATGGGCATTGTTAATGCATGTAGCTATCCTTCCCTATTAGCATTTTGTTAATATAAATCTTTTGTAAACATATTAAATCAAGTAAGGATAGAAGTGTGGCATATTTTATGTGACAAATTGGATGGAAAATATGTAGTTGCATTGTAGTCACCCATGAATCTAGATGATTTCCAATAGAGAAAAAGAGGGAAGATGAGATAAGCTATAATTAAACAAATCTTGTGTAAAAGACCAAACTATAAGAGTGAGTGTAAGGCATGTATGTTTTAGCTTGTGTGGAATAAATTGATAAGTTCTTGGAAACTTTATGTGATGTGATGCATGGGAAAACCAATAATTGTGTAGTCATGTAATGTGAAATATGGTAGGCCAGTAAATGTTGTGATTATGTTATGAGTATGTGATCCAAACTATCCACATTGGGATAAGAATAGAGTGGACATCAAGTACAATCCACTTATGTATACTCTTCATGATGCTCATGTGTGTGTTTATAATTATAAAATGTTAAAATTTGGATTAGCTATGTGTTTATGGGTAGGGGGAAAATTGTTCGTGTGTAGTTTACGTTGGTGTATCCCCTAGTGTCGATCACTCCTAAGGGAGGAGAGTTTGTTAGCATAATCAAGGATCGAGTGGGCAAGAGAAGACCTTCGTTATGACCTAGCTTATTTGAGGTGAGGTGAGTAATGGTGTGGCCCTTATCCATCTAGGAGGCAAGAAGAGCTACTATAGGGCCCTCATTGTCATTTGGAGAGTTTCTTCCCCCATCTCCCCCTACTTATGGATCTATTAGTGATTCATATGTGCTACCATTGCATGTTTTATTTTCTCTTTTTCCCTTGCTACCATATGTTATTGTAAACCAAAAGGGTTGAGGATGATCTATGACGTTCCTTAGGTTGTATTTACTCTACTCTTAGTTTGGTTAGCACTTGGTATTTTGAGCATATGATTGTTAAACCAATTTGGACTTTTGGGATAATTGATGGAATTCAGAGCTAGTTAGTAAGCATATGGTAAATTTGTTTCCGCTATAGATCATCAAGGAGCAACTATGAAATGAATTACATCAAGTTAATTGTGGGATTAAGAACTCATAATTAGAAGGACATGCTTGAATTAACAATCAGTTGCACATAAAAAAGATTGAGGCACATGAAAGTAATATTTTGGTTAGTGATATTGGAACATGGCTATAAGAATGATAGTGTGACGGGGAACAATAGTGGATAAGTTTTGGACCATAAATTATCACAGGTTACATACATGTGGGATATTCATGGTAGGAGAATTATGGTTTGGCTATTTGACAAGTCTTGGGTTGTGTGGGACTATGCTTGTTATTCAAAATGTGCTTACTATGTTGTTATTATGTGGTTTGAGACCACCATGATTATGCATACTATTATATATATGATATGCAATTTGAGACCACTATTCCCCTCCTCCCCTTGGGTCTCTTTAGTAAAGTCACATAGTCCATGTGATGTGTAGTTTTTTAAGATGTGATTTATTGCTATTTTATTTATTGATGGCTTGTCTTCATTATTTAAGCCAATAGTATCAAAATTTAATGTTGGGCTACTTAGCCATTTGAGATTCATTTGGTCCTCCTTGCCTCAAGGAATTACTTGATATAAATTTCTTCTTTATTGTAATATTACACTTCTTATTTGAATTGTTGAATTTTACATTTTCTTATATGAGATTTTTTTAATATGATTTTGGTTTATGGTCTTACATTTTTTATTTGATATTATTGTTTTGAGGCTTTCTTGTGGTTTACAACTGTTGGCTCATGTGTTGTGATGTGATCTACGTAAACTACCATATCTAGGAGGGATTCCTGGTAGGTTGTATAGGGGAGTAGATGGCCTGAGGAATCTTATTGTGAGGATGGGAGTGCAAATGGGACCGGTATGGGATGGTCAAAATACATTCAGGGGACTCCCTATTCTTCTATGTTCACGGAATTATGACATATAGCTTCATCAAATATAGGATTGCATAATGATATGGCACTCAATGATGGCACATCTACTATTATTCTACTCAACATTTTTGGTTAGAGAGTTGGCAGTATTGTGGTAATGTGGTGATGAGAGTTGGCAATATTCTTGAAAACATTTTTGATTACTTATCATGCCTTCATAGACACATATTTCTATTTAGGAGCATAATATACAAGCAAGAAATGTCACTCATGAGAGGGTGTGAATGGATGAGGTACAATGCAAAGAAGTAAAAAGAAGGGAACATGTAGAAGGAGGAAATGAAGGAGAAAAGAAAAGAGAAATTAGAGACTGCCAATGGCTCTAAATTTTTTGGAAGAAATACATGAGGGGCCATACAATGGTAGTAAAGAAAGTGCTCATGGATAGTATGATACATATTTTGAAATATCATTCATGTGACAACATAGGATGGTATTGGAATAGATACAAATCCATGGGAGAGTCAGTAAATTATAGGATGTATGTTAGGAATTTAGTTTGAAAATAAGTGGAAAGTGGAGTTCAAGTTCCATAATGGTCATTGTATAGCTAAGTGTTAAGACCCACAATTAACTTATAATTACTACATACTTTGTCCTATAGTGTGTCTTATGCTCTGAGTAGTTAACTTATGGCTACCTTAGCTCTTAATTAAGTTAAAAATTTAATCCCTCTTATATGTCTAATTATAAACCTCTAATTAACCTAAGATAATACAAAAATAAAAGATTAAATAATAGAAGAACTCCCAAAAATAAGTTTCATGTTGCACACAAAATATGGATGTGCCCAAAATAAATTTAAGATATTACATGTTGGTGCTCAATTCAACAACATAACATTGCATTCAAATTTCTTATAAAAATATCTCATATGATGAGTTATTTACAGACTTGATGAATTTAGGATTAAGGGCTAGGATTTATTGGAGAGATAAATTAGGAGATTACTTGGGGGAATTAGAGCAATGTGGAGCCTCCAAATGGCACTTGTAATTGGTGTAGAAGAGGAGTTCTATGACCAGAGGATCTTGAATGGTGGAGATTTTCTTGGAGAAATATGAATGGTAAGGATTAAAATGACTCTTTTGGAACTCCCAAAAGTCATTTTCTTGATTTATGTGAAGGGCTAGGATTTTCTAGATTGAATGGATGGAAAAGATTTGATGAGAGGACTATATGAAGACTTATGAAGCATGAGACATATATGCATGCAAAAAATTTCTTCTAGAAACATGTGCAATCTTAAACTTTGAGAAATATTTTCCTTGATTATACAAATGACTAGCGAGATAATTATATAATTAATTTTAGAGTCAACTAATGATTTGAGGTGAAAAGGAGGAACTAAATAAATATATTTTATTTATTCAATTTTTGGAGCGAGGATGATGAAAAATAAATAAATATTAAATTTATCTATTTGAGGTTGGATACACTACTGAATTTGACTTATTTTCTAATGGACGTTCATCGATTTTTTGACAAATATTTGTCAAAAAAGCGATGAAATGAAAAAAATAATTTTTTCGCTATTTTTTCGTCAAAATTTTGATGATGCATTAAACATCGAAATAACAACGCAAATTCGTCGGTCATCGGCATCATAAAATGACTCAAATTTTTGTCAGAATATCAACAAAAACTTTGTGTATCCACCAACAAATTACAACCAAAATGCAATTGTAATGGCTCTTCTGAAGCGTCGAAACAACACCAAAAGTTCGTCGCCATTTCGATGAAATGGGCAAGGAGTTACGACAAAGCCTTCGTCACAGCTAAGCAACTTCGTCGAACCTTTTATGTGATTCATCAATAGATTTTGTTGAAATTGTGATGAAATGGGCAAGGAGTTACGACGAAGCCTTCATCGCAGCTAAGCAACTTCGTCGGACATTTTTTGTGATTCGTCGATGGCCTTCGTCAACATTGTGACAAAATGGGCAAGGAGTTACAACAAAGCCTTTGTCATAGCTAAGCAACTTCATCGAACCTTTTCTATGATTCATCGGTGTCCGTCGAAATTGTGATGAAATTTGCAAGGTGTTACGATGAAGCCTTCATCGCAGCTAAGCAACTTTGTCGGACCTTTTATGTGATTTGTCTGTGGACTTCGTTGAAATTGCAATGAATTGGGCAAGGAGTTATGACGAAGCATTCATTGCAGCTATAACAACTTTGTTAGACCTTTTTGGTGATTCATCAGTGGTTTTCGTCGAAATTGCAACGAAACAATGCAATTTTTTTTAAAAAAATATTCGTTGAAATGTACCATCGCGGAAACTCTTGGCGATGAACACCAAAGCCAACCCATCAGTGAGAGATCAATCATAGACACAAGATAGAAAACTCACTCCAATAGTCCATGTCGTGGTGATGACTTCCGTCAGTAAGACAGATCCAATGTCACACCGATCTGACCTCTTCAGGAGTTTTGAACACTTCTGGTTATCAACAAGACATTCTGAGGGTCTCATTGATTAAACAAGTGTCTAAGAGAAAGTAAACAAATGGAACCTATTAATTTTCTTATTTTTGGGTTCTTTAAATCATAGAATAGATACCATCTTCTTGTGTATAATGTACTTATATTTAGATTTGAATTCGAGACCAATTGTCATTGCACATTCCATTTTACTTGCACAGAGTGTTCTATAAGCAATATATTGATAATGCCAAATGATTTATGGTGTTGTACAACTCTACCTATCATCACAGTTCTCTTGTTCCCCTCGAGAGAATCCTGCAAAGACAAGTTTACAATACTTAGAAGTCAAATAATATGAAAAAGACTTACTTCCATACAAATTAAATGATTATTCTCACAATGGCAATTGTCTAATTACAACAACAATTCCATGAAAGGTTATCCATGCTTCATAAGAGATGATTGATCATACATACAGACTACAAGAGGCATAGAAAAAGAATTACACTTGAGAACAACCAAGGGCTAACAAGGGAAGGAGTTAAGAAACAACTCTACCTATTATCACAGTTCTGTTGTTCCCCCCAATAGAATCCTGCAAAGACAAGTTTACAATACCAAGTCAAATAACATGAAAAAGACTTACTTCCATACAAATTAAATGATTATTCTCAAAATGGAAATTGTCTAATTACAACAACAATTCCATGAAATGTTATCCATGCTTCATAAGAGATGACTGATCATACATACAGACTGCAAGATGTATAGAAAAAGCATTACACTTGAGAACAACCAAGGGCTAACAAGGGAAGGAGTTAAGAAACGTCTAGATTGAAGAGAAAATGTGTAGGGAAAATGTTGAGCAGTTTTAAGAGAATGAAGCTTGTAGAACATATTCTTGACCTAATCAAGCTTTTGAACAACTTAAAAAAAATTAAAATACTAAGACATAAATGAGACACAAAATTAAAATAATAACACATACATGAGACATGTAATGAACTTCCAATATTTTCTATCTTTTAAATTAATGTAGAGGTAGGTAAAGGAGAAATATTTATAATTGTAACACTATTCATAGTCCAGTAAATTATGTTCGTAATTTGTGTTCAATGGACCTTAGTTTTATCATTATAATGCCCATCTAATACCATATTTTAATGCAGGGTTCAACTATCTCAGATCAAAAGAAGCACCTTCAATTAACCATTTAAAGTACTATAAAATAAGGTAAAACTTTTACTTGAGAAAGATTGGGTACACTTGTAGGATTAAAGTTCTCACAATCATTAGGATTTATTGGCACATAGACACAACCTGCAACATATGAAGTAATGGATGACTACAAGTTAGTGAAATGGTCCTTATATGTGAGTGGTTTGCAAATTGATTGGTAGAAAATAAGGTTACAAACAGATCTACATGAAAAATTATGAGGACAATCTACTATAATCATCAAAATAGATGAAAAGTGCAAAGGAAAGAGTCGAGCTACATCTCTAGAGCCTAAAAAACACATGAAAGAAACATAAAAAAAAGAACAAACCGTTTTTGGATGAATACAAAATGGTGCCTTCAACAAGTGATTCATATGCTTTCAGACCTGACAGGACATTAAGAAGATTTTAGTCTTCCTCTGTGAAATTAACTACTTACAGAATAAACCCAAAAACCAATATTATATACCTCCATGTCTAGCTGAGGGTAGGTATAAGAGAAAAAAAATTCCTCAATGCAATGCCAAAAAATAATGTGTGTATAGGTTTGTATTACTCAAAATATCATTTCACTGCCTAAGGAAAAATACCAAAGTGATGTTTTAAATTTCAATCTTCACATAGGCTCCCTTATTGCTACACATGCATATACAAGCATTATTCAAGCTCTAAACTATTCAAATATTAAGGATTTAATTAGTTATAAGATGGAAAGTTGTTGTTTAGACATAATCCATCATCTTTTACATATCTTTATTCACTCCTAGTGCTTCAGATAAATTTGTGTAAATGAGATAGAAATGTGAATCTTTTATGACAAAGAAAATTCTTAAAAGGAGGTGGGAAAAGAGCAAAGGGTAGGGGTCAAGAGAATGCTTGAATGTATAGCAAAGTATAACATTTTGATCATTATAACAATTGAATGAATCTTAAGTTTGAAGCACTAATATCATTTACAACATTTATGATCAAGAATGAATGTAAGTAGAGAAACTTTTGCATACCTGCAAATGGTACAAAATTTCATGGCTAAGTCAAAGCCTCCCATCAACAAAAAGATCCAAATATCCGTGTATCTATCTCAATTGAGCCTCTAAACTCTTCAGAGCTCTCAATTTTTCCACTAACCTGTTATGCACAAAATTCAAATTTTAGTTATGCCACCACTAAAAATAGAAGAAACAAAGCTTTGAAACCAAATTCACACACAACACAATGTGGTATTCATACAAAGCCATACAAACAAACTAAACTCAAAACATTAGAATGGAAACAACTTCAAATTATGATGCAGAGCATGGATTTAGGGTATAAAGAATTATTTTTCTACCACCATAGTGAAAAGTTAGCACTTTCTTTCATCTTTGCATATTGGTTTGATGCTTCAAACGATGCATTTCTTATATTGAAAAGTGCATTACCTTATTGAGCTTCTCTTTGTTTTGAGAATAGTTTAATATTCTCTACTTAATAGGGCCAACCACATGATGATAGGAAGCTCATTTGGCCCCTCCCCCCCTCACACCACTCTCAATTCCCCATACCCAATCATATAACAATAATCATTCATTTATCCATTAATAACATATAACATTCATTCATTCATCCATTAATAACATATAACATTCATTCATTAACATATAGCATTCATTAATTAACATATTCACATTCATTCATTAACATATAATATTCATTCTCTCAATTTTACATATTATCAAAAATATGGTTGTCATGATATGATTACAATCACTTTTTTTTGTTTCTTTTTTAAAGCTACAAAAATTTGAAGTGGAGTATCATTTTCTAAATCAATATTTGTTCCCCCTTTAGTTGTTCTGCCCTTTGCTCATGATCTTAATGTACGCCTAGTCATCTACTCATGACGTGGATGCCATTGCAAGGGGGGTCTACTGCAATAAGAAAGAAATGCTAAACTTATATGTTTCATTATTATTGTTACAAGTATTTCATTAATTAAAAGAACATTAGAGTTGTTCTCTTTACTTGATGGGTCCACATCATGTTCCCGAACTTTTGTTATAAACTCATGCTCAACATGTTGAACATCCTCTAAATCTTGATTTGTAGTTGAAACACGACAGGTTATATTAATTAATACACCAATTGAAATTAAATATGTTTAAGAGAACATGAGAGTGGTCCTCTTTACCCAATGGGGCCACATCATGTTCTTGATCTTCTCTAGCTTGATCATGCTCAACACATTGATCATGCTCTACATGCTCTAAAGTTGAAACATGAAAGGTTACATTAATTAATACACCAATTGCAATTAAATATGTTTAAAATAACTTTAGAGTGGTCCTCTTTACCTGATGGGGTCACATCATGTTCCTGATCTTCTCTAGCCTGATCATGCTCAACATGTTGATCACACTCTACATGCTCTAAAGTACTGGGATGCACACCATGACCTTCATCTGCAGGTTGTGCTCCACCCTCACCAGGTGCATTCCAATGTCATGTGTATTATCATTGCTTGAATGTTTAAAACAAATAGGCATGTAATTACTTTATGGTGGAAATTAATATTGAATAGATTGCACAAGTATTCAATTTTAAATAAACTTTATTGAGTTTATTTACCTACGTGTCGGATGCAGTGGAAGGTTGTGTTTTCCCAGTCAAGACTCTTAAGCATTCAACCATGACCCCATAGCCTTGCTGGAAGGAAATATTCAAGTCATCTTCTATGGGAACTCTGTTGAATTCAGAGCCCTACATTTTTTCATAAGATCATGAATTTTTCTTCTATGGTGTGATAAAACCAAAATTGTTATCAATTTATTATTTGGATACTATATTTCATTTATTGATACTTACAATTTGTGCAGCTAATTTCATATAACCACCAAAGCCAAGTTTGTGCTGCCCATTTTTTTCTAGTCTTTCCTTTGTTGCCTTCAATGTGTCAGGCAGCCTATGAAAAGTTTGAAATATGTTAGAATATGTAAAAAGAAAGAGTAATCAGTATATAATTACATTATTGATAGTATCACATACCTTCCTTGGCCATGTGGTGTCTTTCCTTTTTTTCTTTTTAGCCTTCTCCTTTCCATTCAACACCAGGTCCTTCCACTCCCTCTCCAGAATCATGGGGGGATGCTCATACTTTTTGTTCTTCTCTAAATGTGACCTATATTGGTCCCTCACATACTTTAGATAGGTACCAGCTTTCTTAAGGACCTTGGTTCGGTTGAATTTTTTATCACCGAAGAGCACAACTAAATGGTTAATTAGACCATCTTTTAAATCTTGATTTTGGGCATTCCACCATGTATGTATGGTGGGCCTGAAGAACTCCAATGTAATATCACTTAGATGTTTATAAAAAACATCATTTCCTGCAAAATTATCATGGGATCAATAGTCTAAAAAGAGTGATCAATAAGTAAATTTCAATTGGATTATATATAATAATAATTAAAATATTTTAAAGTACCTGGGGCCTTCTCTATCTTTATGGGAACAAAATCCTCGGTCACCACAAATGTGACTAGAAATGTTCCCGTACTAGTAATACAGGAAGATCCAGGAAATGTTGCTAAAATATCACAAGTACTAGTGGCCTCTACATCTCCGGGTACATGTCCTAACACATGTTCTAGCATGTGTTCACCGCCAGAGGGTGCACTAATGGATGCCTGCATGGTATGTGTTGTCAAAATTTTAGATGACAATATAGGCATGGATGATGGGGTCAAATGATGTGATGTATGTGCAGGAAGATTAGGATGGAAACTTGTACCAACCCCTACTCCCCAAGTAGCACTTGCAGTACCCTGATCATGGCCAGGAGCATCATGAGGATGCAAAAAATATTGTAAAAACAACACATATTTTAGTTCATGACATAAAAGAGTACAAAATATAAAACCATGAATGAATTTATGTTATAATTAAAGACCTCATGATAGCTTACTTGTAAGTTTTGTGATCTCTCAGTCGATATTTTAACCCTCTCTCTTATGTCATATGTTTGAGGCACTATGAATAACAACTTAAGGATTTCTTCATTGCATTTTTTTGGGTCTTCCTTATCATATCGAGAGGGCTTGTTGAATAAGCAATGTCATCATCAGATAATATTGACTGCACCTCCCTATCAATGCTCTTATCTATTGCTGGTGCCTTTACTCGATCAGTCGACTGCAACAAGAAAATTAAAAATATTATCGAAATTAACCCAATAAACTTATCAAAACAACATAATAATAATAAAAATTGCTTGTATCGAATTTGTACAATTACAATGAGGTAAACCTATTGGGTAGAAGCGTGTGAAGATAAATCACGATCTGTGCTCTATTCCGGAGCCTTCTCTGTATGATCAATGTCCCATTGTGACAAAAAATAAATATAAAAATATTACCGAAATGAAACCAATAGACTTATGAAAAAAAATATAAGAATAAAATGGTGTATTGGATTTATTAATTGGAGGTTGGGTAAAATGGTACATAGTACATACCACCCCCATAGTAACTTTTTTTGTAACTAAGCGATTCAAATTGTAATCGATTAGCAACTCTTCCCCTGTAGTTATTGATTTTATCGCACATACGAATACACGGTTTCCCTCATGCACCTCCAATATGCAATTGGGTTGCTTATTTGTTGACCCAGGTCATGTACTATTTATAAACCCTACAATATTCCTTGATGCTTTTGGCCTTTTGTCAATGTACATAGCCACTCCTTTATTTTGGTCCTTATCTTTTAGTTGTATATAATTTGCTGATAGTGCATACCTACACATACTTCTTGTATGTCAAACCAGTTGCATCCAATCTTTGTAACTGTAATAGGGTCCAATATACTCCATCAATTCAGTAACTTTGTCATAATAGACCTTTATGATGTCCACGCAAAATAGGCCCAAACAATGTAATGACGATGGTTCTATGCGATATATCCTCTTGTTGACACAAAAATTAGTGTTTATTGGAGGAAGTTCCTTGGGTACCCATTGTTTCCATAGATGTTTGTACCTTAAGGGCACCTCAACGTTGCCTATGATCTCATCATCATAAGAGCATGACCCCCCTTCAACAAGAAAAAAATCTATGCCTTTACATAATTTTCTTCTAATCTTTTGACCTCTAGTTGATCTCCCTCTTTTAGACATACTACATATCTCGCTTTCCTCTTCTCTTCCTAAATTTCCCTCACTCGAGGAAGACAGATCTGGAAAATACCTATTTGGTGGTACCTGCACTCATAAGGATATTGGATGAAGTTCTTTCATGGTGATGTGATCCTAAGGTGACATTATGATTAATCTATCATTTCATCGCTAGAATTTCACAGGTTATAAGGTAATCAAGTCTCGATAGATTGCAAGTTATTGTTACTACCGTCCAAATGTGTCCATTGATGAGCCCAAAATATGTTCATGATTTGAGTATTATGTTGTATTTTTGACACCCTTACTTTTGTTGTTAATGGTTGTTTTTACTCGTAAAAGACCTTTTTTATTGGGTGGTATCCTGTAGCAATACATTCCTATGTTCCTGCAGCCTGACATTTCTGTATGTCTATATTGATTACCCTATTTGACTTCCCAAATGACTGATATAACGTATGTAGTTTTTGAATAATGAAATAGATTTAATATGTGATTAATGAATGAATATTGTGTAGTTGCCATGCATTTTTTCTTTCGCTTCTGTTACCTTGTGTTTCGCAGGTTGTTGAAGAAAGCATGAACAAGTCAAGCACAACTGATCTCAGCCTTGTAGTAAAGTCCATTTCCTGCATGACCTCGAGGAAGTTGTTCCGGTGAAGACTCTCTGACCGAGTTGTTGGGAATGAATTTAAATGTTAGTTAATCTAGAAATAGTCGAGTGCTAGATTCTCTCTGAATCATGTTCAACGGATAAACTCATTTATGAAGTTTGTTCCTCAGTTTTAGGATACATTTATATCCACGTCTTTCTTTTTTAGGGTTAAGTAGTTAGTTAATTTCCTGATTTAAATAAATGTTCCTCCTGCATGAGCAAACAAGATAGAAAAAAAGACAGATTATGTAAGAGTTGGTGTCATAATAAGAATCAGAGTTTTGTTAGTTTTTGGGAGCAGAACAATCGATGTAGATGATTTCAAGTTATGAATAAAAGTTGATGAAGTTCTGAGTTTAATCTTTGTGTAAATTAGTTGATGCTTGCTAAGGGGGCCCACTTAGTAAGTATCTGTAGTTGAGTAGTTGTTTATCTTTTGTTGATTATAGGTTAGATTTCATTCTTATAAGTTTCAGTACAAACTCAGTCTTATATTGTTCCTGCAGCATTAGGAATCCATCCTTGTGTTTGTTCCTATAGCATAAGGCCAATTCATGGTTTGTTTCTTAGTAGCAGTTGTTATGATTTCTGCTTTGGTTAAGTTATGTTTGAGTTAAAAAGACTTTTCATTACTTTCCTGTAGCATAGGTAGAATTTATTTCAAGCATTTATTTCTGATAAGTTATGATTGAAACTGGTTCTTAGTGCACATACAGTGCCACTCCACTTCAAGTATATGTTCCCTGGTTTGACACGTAAATGAACGACCATGAAAAGATATTAGTCCCTGCTGGAATGCCCAATTCCCAGGTTAGGTTTTTCCATGATTTTGATATCCTTTTGTGGATGTGACCATTTTTGGCACCGTTATCGGAGATGGTGTCAAGCTAAGAACCTGCTATAGTCATTGTTAGGCGGTAGTTTAGTCTATTATTCAAGCATTTTCACCCCCCTTCAAATTGCATGCACAGAAGAAGAGACGCTCAGGGAAGATTTCTTCCTAACCTTCCATTCATTGCTAATAAAACTAAACCATCTTATAGCCTATTTGAGGAAGAAGGAGACTTAGATATTGATCCATTTGCTAAAAAATTATTTGCTGACTTGCTATTCGGCCCAATTGACGAAGAACTTGAAGAAAATCCATTTGTTTTGATACTCCACCAAATAAACATGGCATGTAATCCACCTAATCGACCTCCTACTTTTGAATTCCCCATCGTTGTTCAACAAGATAATGACAACCTTAAGAATATTCCTTCTTCATTACTTCCCAAGTTCTATGGCCTAGTTACAGAGGACCCATAAACCTTCCTGTTTGAGTTTGACATCCTCTGTTGCAGTTATGAGTACACTTCAGATGCTCATAAACTGAAGTTGTTTCCTACTACCTTGAAGGAGGGAGCTCTCAGATGGTTCATGAGTTTGGGAAGGGGTGTTGTTGATAGTTGGGCAGCCATGCAAACAAAATTTCTTGAGAAATACAAGGAATATTGTAAGAGTGGTAGTAAGGGTGATGATATATTCAGAATCCAGCAAAAGGAGGATGAAAGCCTAGAAGACTATATCTCAAGATTCTTGTTTTCTCTGAAAAAGAATTCAGATCATACTCTCAATGAGGAATCTCAAAAACTACTCTTTCTAAGGAGAATAAATGATGCTTGTATAGATTCCCTAGACCTGATGGGAGGAGGAGATATCACCCAAGCATCTTGGGATGATATCAAGAAGATATGTCTCAACTACTCTCGAGCAAATGTGAAGAAGAGTAGAGGTCATCAGGCTACAATGGGAAAGTCTTCTTCCAATGGAGATCACAAATTTGTTGTCTGATTTCAAGCAAGACATCATAAAAAACATGGCTACATAGCTAGATACCATGCAAGCTCGGAAGAAACATGAAGAGGCTGACGCAATCCTAGCTGAGTTCTATCCACATTGTAGATAGAAGAAACATGACTATAGATGCAAGATGGTGGCCAACATGGAGGCTAAACAGTTACCCACTTATTTTAAGATGATCGAAGGTGATGATGACCAAGTATTCTTTGTTGCACAAAGGATACCATGGGCTCAAAGACAAGGTATGCCTCAAGACCCTTTGACTTTTGGTAATCCTTATTCTAATTACAATAACCAATGGAAACCTACATATGGCCCATCTCCACCTTGGAATACTTCTCAACCATACTGGCGTAACTATCATAATCCTCAATGTCAACCTCCTCAAAGAGGTTGGCAACTGCCACAAGGACAATGGACTCGACCTCCAGGTAACTAATAGAAAAATCCTTAGTGGAGAGGTTCTAAGCAATGGTAGAACCAACCTCCTGGGTTCTTGCAGCTTCAGCAGCCACAACCTTTGGCCCTTATACCACCTCCTGCAGCACCTGCAACAAATATTGGCCCTCCAAAACAAATGCCTATGCCTACTCAACCATTGTCAAATCCTAATAATAAGTAGCAACAACAACCTATGTATTATGCAGAAGCCAATCAGTATCTAGCTTATGCCCTAAATATCAATGATATCCATCTCAGGTTTGGAACCACTCTCCCTACCCCACAGCTGCCCGTAATTACAGAGATTCCAGACTCTGCCTCTGAACAACCTACTAATCCTGCAAAAAATATACTTGTATTAGATACTACCTCTAAGGAACCTATCCTGCAGCATCAGTCTACACCACCTTTTCCTCAGAGATTGCAACTTACTACATCCAAGACCATGGAAGAGCCTACCTTTGATATTTTGGATCAGTTAAAGAATGTACAAATTCAAATTCCTCTTTTTCAAGCTATTAAAGATGTTCCAATTTATGGAAAATCCATAAAGGAGGCATGTTTAAAGAAACAAGGAAGAAAGAAAAAGGACCCCCAAACTATCCATGTTCTAGGACAGCTAGTAGATATTATGTTGGGGAAGGTAGTCATTCCAAAATATACTGACTCTGAGAGTCTTGTAGTAAAAATAAATATCAATGGTCAGATAGTAAAGAATGTTTTGATTGACCTTGGTGCAACCATTAATGTAATGACCAAGCACACTATGGAGTGTTTGAATATCCCAAACATTCGGTCTACCCCGACTGTCCTACAGCTTGCTGATAGTTCCACAGTCACACCTGATGGAGTGATAGAAGATGTCATTGTCACCCTTGAGTCTTGGGAATACCCCACAGATTTCACCATATTGTCCATGAAGGCAACCTTGGGAGGATATCCTATCATCCTAGGTAGACCCTAGTTAGCCATAGCTGATGCCCTTATAGGATTCCATTCAGGAGACATGATAATTTTTGATGGTCAGTCAAGAAAGAAATTGGCTTTATACCCACCTGCACAGCCTCTGCCAGACTTGTCTCAACCAATTTGGCCAGATTTAGGAGAGGAAACTGAAGAAGTCAATTCATTAGCTCAGTTAATGATGCTGCAAACTAATCCATTTTCCCAGCTTCAAAGTGAGGATGGCTTGCTTCTACACATTTTGCAGTTCAGCCTTGATCTAAATAGCCCATCTATTTTAGATAGCCGTTCTCAGCAATATTTCTTGCAACAACTGAATTCTGAGAGCCATCATAATTTACTCCTCTATGACATACATACACCACCTTTATCAACAACCTCAATAAATGATCTTACCAAGCAGATAGAAGTATATCCATGCTGTTGTCTACATATCAATAATAAGCTACCTCAATCTCAACAAACTGCCCTAGCCATAATGCTGTAAGCTCAACACAAAGCTTTTGAATGGGACTATGGAGATATGAAGGGATTCGATCCTCAACTTTGTACTCATAGGATCTACATTAAGGAAGATTGTTCACCTGTTAGGCAGCCTCAAAGAAGAATCAACCCAACACTTAGGGAAATAGTTAAGCAAGAGCTCCAAAAATTGCTTGATGCTGGTTTTATCTATCCTATTTCGGACAGTCAATGGGTATCTCCTCTGGTAATTGTTCCTAAAAAGGGTGGAAAATGGAGAGTTTGTGTAGACTATAGGGAGTTGAACACAGTCCAGGTATAAATAAAATCAAGGTAAACTCACCACCCGATGGCTTGGTCCATATGAAATTGAGAATGTATTTGATAATGGTTCATTTCAATTAGTCACAATAGATCATGTTCGATTCAAGTTGGTGGTTAATGGACACCATCTCCGGTTGTATTGTAACCCACTTTTCTTGCCAAGACCCTATGCCAAGATTACAACTATTTTGCCAAAGTATTCACATCTCACGCTCGTCAATGAGACACTCTCAAACTTGCTGTGACCTTTCTTCAAAGAACCTAACTGATACCGATGAGTTATTTTGAAGACCGTCCGCAAAAGACCGTTGATGTGACCCTTTCATCCAATCGGCAAGATCAAGAGAATTCACAGAGACCACACCGAAGATACCTTTCCTTCATTTTCATGTGAGTCACTGTAACAAGTTGCTATCGGGGAGACCTTATGTAGATTTCATTTAGTCTTACCGATGATATCTTTCCTATTGACGGGGTCGGTGAGACACTTCATTATCGTCGAGACCTTAAGCCGAAGACTACAACACTTGCTGATGTGCATCCTCCCACCACTGGTCGGTGAGACACCATTAGACTCAGCAAGACCCTACCACAAACAATAAGACTTATGCCGATGAAATCTCCAAAGCAGGGTCGACAAGACTTAGTAACCATTATGCCGATAAATGCTTGCAAGAGAAATATGATCACTGTGACAAACCTGATGACTTGCCGAAAGTATCCTGTTAGATAAATTCAATCGCCATGAAAACTAAAATGTCTTGCCGATAGGCAACTCAGACATTTCAAAGTGTATCGAAGAGACTCTGCCATTCTCACCCTGATATGAATAAGCCAAAAAGAGAAACATCCAAAACCAGTGAAGTGCAAGGAGAACGATCCTGAGCTAGATTATCAATGGGAACAAACTGAAAGAGATTTTGTCATCAAGGACAAACTGTAAACACAACTGAGATTCAACAAACTCCCCCTTTGTCCTTGATGGCAAAACACCAAAGACTCTCCCCCTTTTTTCCTCAAGGAAAAGAATAGAACACATCTGAAAAGCTAATTAAATTCCATGAGAAATAGCTGCCAAAAATAATAGAATGTAGCAACCAAGATTGTAGGAGAGCTGTAAGTGAATCAAAACATATAACATGCTCCCCTGAAGCCAATGCATGGGAAATCAGATAAGTGAAGATTGAGAGATAACTCCCAATCGAAGTCTCAACCTTTCAAATAACTCTTTAGCTAATGGCTTAGTAAAAATATCAGCCACCTGATCTTGAGAGCCAACAAACTGTAAGAAAACTTCATTAGCCAAAACCTTTTCATGAAGAAAGTGAAACTTGATAGCAATATGTTTAGTGCGGGAGTGCAAAACAGGATTTTTGGATATACTTATCGCACTTGTGTTATCACAGAGAATAGAAACAGGTTTAGGAATTTCAATACCCATATCAGATAGAGTTTGACACATCCAAAGAACTTGAGTACAGCATGAAGTGGCAGCAATGTATTATGCTTCTACAGTAGATAGAGAAACAAATTCTTGTTTCTTGTCGTGCCATGCCACTAAACAATCACCAAGAAAGAATGCAGCACCACTGGTGCTTTTCCTATCATCCAAACAACTAGCCCAGTCAGCATCAGTATATGCAATTAATAAAAAATTAGTGCTTCTAGGATACCAAAGTCCATAATTAAGAGTGCCTTGAATATATTTAAAAATCCTTTTAACAGTAGTGACATGGGATTCTTTAGGTGATGCCTGAAACCATGCAACAGTGCAAATTTCCTGCATAATGTCAGGTCTAGAAGGAGTTAAATATAACAGACTGCCAATCATTGATCTGTATTTAGTTTGATTTGTATCAGGGGAATCATCAACTTTAGTAAGTTTGCATCTAGTAATCATTGGAGTGCTAACTGGATGGCATTCATCCATCTGAAATTTCTTAAGCATCTCTCTAGCATATTTGGTTTGATAGAGAAATATTCCATTTTCACGTTGAGAGATTTGAAGACCCAAGAAGAAATTTAATTCTCCTAATAATGACATTTCAAATTCAGATTCCATTAGCTGAGAGAAATTTTTACTCAATGGAACATTGTTGCAACCAAAGATAGTGTCATCAACGTATATTTCAAAAACCAGAATATCAGAACCTTCAATTTGAACATAAAGATTGCTATCTACACCTCCTCTAACAAAACCATTTGAAAGCAAATGACTATCAAGCCTATAGTACCAAGCTCTAGGTGCTTGTTTTAAACCATAGACGGGGCCTTTTTCAATCTGTAAACATGATCAGGCTTATTTTTGCACATAAATCCTTCAGGCTATTCAACATAGACCTCTTCATCTAAATAGCCATTTAAAAAAGCATTTTTGACATCCATTTGATAAACAGTAAAGTCTTTATAAACAAAATAAGCCAAGAATATTCTGATAGATTCTAATCTAGCAATGAGTGCAAAGGTTTCACCAAAATCAATACCTTCTTGTTGAGCATATCCTTTGCAGACAAATCTTGCTTTGTTGTGAATGACATTACCATTTTCATCAAGTTTGTTTCTACATATCCATTTGCCTCCAATGACATTCTTGTCATCTGGTCTTAGGACTAACTCCCAAGTCTGATTTTTCTCAATTTGATCAATTTCTTCCTGCATAGCATTAAGCCAACATGAGTTTGTGAGAGCTTCATTAAAGTTTTTAGGCTCAAACTGAGTAACTAGACAGAAAGCTATTTGTGCCTTTTCATCAGATTCTACAGCCTTTCTTCTAGTTTGAACTCCTACATTTTTATCCCCAATAATCTGATCTTTGGGGTGATATTTGGTTAGAGCTTTTGATGCAACCTTTTTCAGGACTTGCTATTTCAATTCTAGGGTTTCCTGACTCAGTTTCTTCTGAAATAATTTCTAATTCAAGTTCTTCTTCCTCATTATCATGCACAGATTCAGCATACAAATGTGATCTCTCATCAAATTTTACATTAACAACTTCAACTATCTTATTATGTCTTTTATTAAGGCATTTATATGCTTTGATGTGAGTTGAGTATCCCAAAAAGATACCCTCATCACTCTTTGATTGAAAACTCCCAAGATTATCATCATCCTTTTTGATAAAACATTTACTTCCAAAAATTTTAAAGTATTTCACAGAAGCAGTTCTTCCATACCACAGTTCATAAGGAGTATGTTTAGATTTTACTCTAATCTGTACTCTATTCAAAATGTATACAGCTGTATGAACAGCTTCTTTCCAGTACATATCAGGCAACTTAGCTTCATCTAACATTGTTCTAGCCATTTCTTTTATAGTTCTATTTTTACGTTCAACTACCCCATTTTGTTGAGGTGTTTTTGATGCAGCATACTGTCTTTTAATGCCATGCTATTCATAGTAATCAATGAACTCTTGAGAAGTGAATTCACCTCCTTTGTCAGATCGCAGACATTTAAGTTTCAAATCAGATTCCTTCTCAACCAATTTATGAAATATTTTAAACCTTTCAAATGCTTCTGATTTGTGCTTAAGAAATGTGACCCAAACCATTCTAGTATAATCATCCAAAAATAGCATAAATTACCTTTCACCATTACTAGACCTTGTTCTAGTTGGTCCACATAAATCAGTGTGCACAAGTTGTAAAGGTTTTGATGAAGAGTGTTCTTTTGTTTTGAAGCTGATTTTAATTTGTTTACCACTTAGACATTCTTTGCACACATAATTTTTTGGCTTGTTAAGAATTGGTAAACCTCTAACATTCTAATTCTTACTGATTCTAACTAGATTTTCAAAATTTATGTGTCCTAATCTTTTATGCCATAACCAGCTTTCTTCAATTTGGCTCATTAAACACATACCTTGATTATTGTCATTGCTTGATGTGTTGAGAAGATTGTACACATTTCCTTTTGTCCTCCTTCCAGCTATAATAGCCTTTCCAAGCTTGTTTTTAATCTCACATCCCTGCGAAGTGAAAAGAACATGATAACCACTATCACAGATTTGACTAACACTTAGAAGATTGTGCTTGAGACCTTCCACATAGTACACATTAGAGATAGGTGTGTCTTCATTCAGAAGAAGTGAACCTCTACCTTTAATTTGTATACCAGAGTTATCACCAAACTTAACATATCCACCGATATAATCTTCAAGATTTATAAACTTATCCTTGTCGCCAGTCATATGGCTACAACATCCACTGTCCAAGACCCATAAGTCCTTTTTCTTGGAATGAAAAGATGTTTGAACCAACATAGTTTTCTCAATGTTGTTGACAGTCTTAGGTTTCCAAACCTTTTTAAATTTTTGTGTTTAGATTGTAGATCAGCTCTGCACTGTTTGACAGAATGTCCCAAAGCATTGCATTTAAAACATCTGATTTGTCTAATAAAGCCATAGTGTTGCCTAAGACCAAACCTAGGATTCATAAGCCTGCAAGTGCTCACCTTATGGCCAAATTTGTTGTAGAAAAAACAATAACCATAGAAGAAAGGATTGACTCTGTATGAAGATATATTACCTCTTAAAGACTGAACATGATCCTTACCAAATTCTGAGTGTTTTGAGCTAGAACCTTTGACTTTAGAAGAGAGGTTTTGTTTTGCATTGTCGAATGAGCATTCACCCTTTTCAAAACCAACACCAGTTTTATCTTTGTACATCTTCTGCTTGCTTAGCATCTCATTTAGTTTTAGAGTGCTTTCATATTTTTCAATTTCCTTCCTAAGACAGACTGCTTCTTGTTCTAGTTTTTTTAATTTCTTGATCTTTGCAGCTTACAGTCTCTCAAAGATAGTCTTCAACTCTTTTAGCTTCTTCAAGCTGAATTTTTAGAGAGATTATTTCTTAATCCGGTTTGTGTTCTTGAGAAAGGACTTGTTTTTTGAGTTTTCTAACCTCTTGTAAAGCACATTTCAGCTCACTTTCAAGATCTACTACACCTTCTTCAACGTCAAAGTGTTAAAATCATCTTGTGAGTAGTTTTAGCCATGAAAAAAGTTTCATTTCTTTAGCCGATGAATCTTTAGACTCAATATTGGATTCATCCTACTAAACGACTTTTCTTCTTTTTGAAATTGAAGCTTCGCTTTAGGTTTGAAGGCCTTTTTCATAGGCTATTTTTCAATTGACTTATTGTCACAGATTTGATCATCATAGGGACACTTTGCAGCAAAGTGACCTATTTTTCCACAGTTAAAACATTTAAAGGGAAGTTTTCCCTATATTTTCCTAATCCCTTTTTAAATCTTCTAACAAAATGGGATTCTTTAGACTCATACAACTCTGATTCACTGACTTCGACTTTTTCTTTCTTTTCAATGTTAAAGGCAGTTTCTTTACTTGTAGAATTGTTTTTGCTAGTTCTCATTTCATAGGCAGTAAGTATTCCTTGTAGGCTGTCTAAGGTAAGCTTGTCAAAGTGTTTCTTTTCTTCTAGGGCAGAAACCTTAGATTCAAATTTGGATGGTAAGGTTCTAACAACCTTTGTGATCACATCAAATTCATTAACCTCTTGACCTAGACCTTTCATTGAATTAACAACTTCATCTACCCTTAGGAAATATTCAGCTACCTTTTCATCATCCTTCATTTTCAACTCCTCAAACTAATGTTTGAGTGTAATGATTTTTGACAGTTTACTTTCTCATTCCCTTGATATATAGTTTCAAGTTTTTCCCAGATTCCATGAGCAGATTTGCAATGCATGACTTTAATGAACACATCTTTAGTTAACCCACACAAGAGGGCATGCTTAGCTCTAGCATTTGTTTCATACTTCTTCTTTTCAGCAACATCAGTGGGAATAGTGGCTGGTACATTGTAATCTTCTAAAACAATGCACCAAACATCAACATCAAAAGAAACAAGAAAAGCTTCCATTCTGATTTTCTAGAACACATAATCAGTTCCATCAAATAATGGAGCTCTGGATACATAGGCACCATCTTGAGTATGTGCCATTAAAAGACAAACTCCAAGACCAAGATCAATCCAAGGTAATTAAACCTATCAGAGGACCCTATGCTCTGATACCAATTGTTGGAGTTAAAATGACACTGAGAGGGGGGTGAATCAGTGTCTTAACAGATTCGACCAATTTTCACAAAATAAAAAAAACATAGCTTAGATATTTTCTCAATATACTTTGATTAATGCATTCATGAGTTGAATGTAATCACTTGTAAACAGAATTGAGAAAAGTAATAATCAAACAATGAACTAAATGATCAACAACATAGTAAAGCAAAGGGAGCTCAGAAGAACAAGAAGACTCCAGATTTTACCGAGTGGAAAACCCTCCTGGGGTATAAAAACCACTCCCTAAATGCCTTCCTGGCTTAATCTTTTAAACAAAAGTTCACACTGCCTTATAGGATGATTTCTGAGCACCCACTCAAGGAGCACTAGCCCCTCATTTTGAGACACCCATCTCAAGGAGTACCAACCCCTCAATTTATGTTTTGAATAATAATAGTGACTCAGAGGATTTTTCTATTTTCAGTTAAGCACATATCTTTCTGCAGAGTTCATTCATACATTTCCATACAGACAAGAAATGATACTCTCAGAATTACAATCAACAACCCTTATAGTTTCCAACACAGGTATTATTTACATTTCAAGTATGTCGGTTGTGAGGAAATCTTCAAAATCATTTTTCACCAGATCTTCTGATTCTCTTGCTGATTTTTGAATATAAAGCTGAATATTGACAGACTGTAGATGATGATCAAAAATCAATATTAACACATATCCAAAGAGCTACAAATCATCCTATTAAAACAAAAATGCAACTGCTCAAAGAGGAAACTCAATGAATATGTTGTCATGTAATGGGTTTGAGATTTGATTCAATCGAAGATGTCAGCCTGTAATTGTATTTTGAAGTTTCCATAAATGGCCACAGAGTTTGAGTCTTCATAACAATTCGCTGAGACAAGCAGATAGTTTTGTCAAAGGCAATTTATGATGCAGTCAGTCATCCTCATAGATATCGCTATAACTCTATGAAGTCGTTGTAGCCTAAAGATTCTCTCACCGAATGCATCCTTCCATCTATCACTATGACATCCTATTATCAGGGAGACACTTTGTAGATTTCACTGTGTTTCATCGAAAGACTTGTTTGCTAAGACATAAGGAAACTCTCATTGATGTTCTTTTGTTTGGATCATAGTCACCGTGACTTATCACACTCAGGGAGACCTTTCGTAGAGAACACTAAGTCACATCAAAAAACCTTTTTACTCTTGAGAGTCGTTGTATCCAAAAAGATCTCGGAAAGACCTTTCATTGAGTGTATTACAACTTACCGACATCTCATGTGTTGTATTCGGTGAGACCCACTTTTCTCACGAAGACCTTATGCTAAGATTACAACTATTTTTCTGAAGTATTCACATCCCGCGTCGGTCGATGAGACACCCTCAAACTTGCTGTGACCTTTCTATGAAGAACCTAACTCATACCGATGAGTTATTTTGAAGACCGTCTGCAAAAGACCATTGATGTGACCCTTTCACCCAGTCGGCAAGATCAAGAGCATTCGTAGAGACCACACCGAAGATACCTTTCCTTCGTTTTCATGTGAGTCGCCGTAACAAGTTGCTATCGGGGAGACCTTATGTAAATTTTGTTTAGTATTACCGATGATATCTTTCCTACTGATGGGGTCGGCGAGACACTTCATTATCACCGACACCTTAAGCCGAAGACTACAACACTTGCCGGTGTGCTTCCTCTCACCACTAGTCGGTGAGACACCAATAGACTTGGCAAGACCCTGTCGTGAACAATAAGACTTACGCCGATGAAATCTCCAAAGCGGGGTCGACAAGACTTAGTAACCATTATGCTGATAAATGCTTGCAAAAGAAATCCAATTGTTGTGACAAACCTGATGATTTGTCGAAAGTAGCCTGTTAGATAAATTCAATCGCCATGACAACTGAAATGTCTTGCCAATAGGCAACTCAGACATTTCAAAGTGTATCGGAGAGACTCTGCCATTCTCACCCCAATATGAATAAGCCCGAAAGAGAAACATCCAAAACCAGTGAAGTGCAAGGAGAATAATCCTGAGCCAGATTATCAATGAGAACAAACTGAAAGAGATTTTGTCATCAAGGACAAACTGTAAACACAATTGAGATTCAACAGAGATACCATATGCATTAGACACCCTCTAAATGTTAAGAATCCACTTTTCCACCATTTCAAGAAGAAATAAGTATTTATCGTTATATGCAATGTAAAGAAAAAAAATAGTCCAAGATGCCAATCTAGAAATGATTAATGAACCAAAAAATATTTATTCAAACCATCAGAAAAATGTAACACAAAATCTACAACATCCCAAAATGAACCCCCTTATTCCCAATGTGCATCCATGAGTTCACAAAAAATAATGAAAAATCTCCACAATCAATCCACAACTATAGCACAAACCAACAATAAATTCACAATAGCTTCTAGAATATTTTGCACAATTTTTAATGAATATTACCTTGGGATGTATACCAATTCAATGAACAATGGTCTAATTTGTATTATATGCTTTCATGAGAAATGTAGACATCGATTATCATCATCAGACTTTATGGACCCAAGAAAATAACCATATGAATTAAAAAATATAATGTAAGTTGAAGAGATTCTCATAGCATGACTAAATTCAATAGTAAAAGTAACCCATGTTCATGGATGCCAATAAAAATATAGTGGTCACAAAATTAGTTTCCCACAAGATATAAAACAATAGTTAAATATCTATTGCATAAAAATTATAACTTAGATATCTTAATAGTTTGAAGATTCCATACAGAAGGTAACCATTATGATTTCTATGTAAGTAGAAGTCATTTGTGGGATACATCAAAATATAAAATCACAAATGAAACTTACTATAAATATTTTGAAATATATTTTTCCTCGCTTACAAAATTCCTTGATACAAGTATAGATGTTTCGAACATGCTTCATACAATTAATGCAAACAATGAAAATATGATGCCACCAAACATTGAATGTATTATTGTTGAGGATCAACTCAAAAATGAAATGACTTGATCCTCATTATTTATGGCTAAATTACAAAATAAGTTCCATGAGTTATAAATCATCAAACATTAAAAATTAGAGATGAAAATGACACCCATATTCATTGGCCAAAACATGACTCTTCTACAGTAAAGGAATACACTATTGAGGGCCTTTTAAACATGAATTTTCCCACACGCTTTCCAAATGGAATTCCACTACAATTGAAACCTGAATACAAAAAATTTGAAATGCATGAATATGTGTTGCACTTAATGTGGTTTCATGATAATAAATTTGGAAGCCAACTGAGAATTAGATATTTTGTATTTAAACCTTATGATGCACCACTAAAGCCAAGGACTTGCCTCTATTCTTGTGATGAAAAATGCAGAGGATTGCTTACCAACCACCATTGATATTATTTTTCTCCATATAAAACACTTTCTCGACACTCAACAGGTTGAACAATTGATGCATTTTCGATCTTCACTAAGAGGGCCCCAATCATATTGGAATAATTGTCATGGTGAACTATGAAATATGATAAACCAAATAGGATCCCCTACCCTTTTCTTCACATTAAGTGTTGTAGATACTAAATGACCAAATTTACATCAACTATTCTTTAATGGCATACCATCAAGAACGTAGACTAACAAAGATTGCATAGATAACATTATTAATAACCCACATACCACATCCTTATACTTGCATCAACGATTCACAATTTTTTGTGAAGAAGTAATAAAGAAGCTTTTGTGTGCAAAAGATTATTGGTATAGATATGAATGGAAAAATTGAGGGTATGCACATGTACATGGATTCTTGTGGCTCAAAAATGCACCAAACATGGACAACCTTGACTAGGAAAACCATGTAGATGTAGAAAGAGAAAAAAAATTCTTTGAAAAATATTTTAGTGCATGGAACCCTCATAGCCCAATTGATAGAACCAACACATGACATCGATCTTTGCAAGATGACCCATGCTTACTAAAAAAATAGACCTTTTTTAAAAATACACTTGTTGACTATGATGAATTAATACATTTTGTCCAAAGACACACAAAATGTATTTAATCAACATTCTTATGAAAGAATGTACAAAAATGTAACTTGTTTTTATAGGGCTTCTTGTCTTGAATGTGCCACCTCTTCCTTTTCTTGTGATGAGCTCGAAAAAGCATTTACGCCTACACAGAATGATGATAGGTTAATTATACATAGTCTAGAAATGATTTCAATATCAAGAGCTAAAATGGATTGTCAACCTGTCATTTCAAAAATGCTCATTCTTAAATACATTGCCAAATATGCATCTAAGGCAGAAAGAAAAAGTGAGATTTGTATTGATATGCTAACATGAACAAGCACCAAAAGAAAAATATCTTGCAACATATATAAAATTCATGATTGAGATTATTGAAGACCGTGATATAGGTGCACAAGAAACATACCATATACTACAAAAATTGCCACTTGTTATTTGCAATCGTTCATTTATGATACTAAATGTTGGGTGGAAAGTGTTCCATCGAATTGCAACAAACACAAATGAAAATACATTGCAATTGACTTATCTACATTATGACATGTAATGACTTATTGAGATGAAAATAATAACATTAATTGAATCTACACAATCATTCTCGTTTTCATCCAAAAACAAAGGGTACAAGTGGAACAAAAAGACAAAAAAAGGAAATTATCAATGTCTTTCCCCAATTTTATGCAATTCCAAAAGATGATTTAGGGCATTTTGATATATTTTTTGGAGTGACCTACTTTTATACAAGTATTTTTGTGACATTGCTAAAGATATAGGTATCATTAAAGATGATATTATTGTAAATTGGAAGGAAATGGATATAAATAAATACTACAAGTATACATCTAAAAATGGTCATAGTTAATCAAGCTTGTTAATTAATTAAATATGAATTATTTAATTAATCTTCTAAAGTCATCTACATATAAATAAATTTAATTATTTATTTATATTGTTCACTTTTATAATTCTTCTACCTTAATTAAATAAATAACTTTATTTAATTATTACCATCTTCCATCTTCCTCTTAATTAAATTAGATAAATTTTATAATTTATTTATATTAATTATCATATTATTTATAATTTGAATATTTAAATTCAAATAATGGAATATTCCTCCAAACACCTTCTTCATCTCACAGTTAAATTAAATATTAAAAATGTTTAATTTAACACCTTTTCTCATTCCATGCACAATTAAATATTTTAAATATTTAATTACCTTCCATTTTCATCTCACACATAATTAAATATTAAATATTTAATTATGGAAACTTCTAAATCCATTGTCACATGTAATTAATTATGGGATTTATCTTCAACTACAAAACAAACTTATAACTAAAGATGATAAATGGCAAGTTGCCTCTATTTTTTTGAGTTAAAGGTTTTGTGGGAAGGAAACATCTTCCATTATTCTCTCAACCTTCTATCTTTTTCTCGACTTCCAAGATCTCTCCTCAAACACCCCAAAATCACCTGCAAGACAAAATAACTTCTACAAGAGAGAAATGGTAGAAATATCATGCTATCATTAAGATGCAAGGATGCCAAATTGAATATGAGATGATTACAAGTGTACAAAATGCCTTGAATATATAGGCATGAGTGAAAACCTAAAATGTGTAAGATGTTGCCAAGTGTTAAAATCACACTACATGTGACAACATGTGAACCCTATCTAAGAAATGATAAAAAGATAGAGATAAGTTCTAGAAGGACAACTCATCTTCTAGAAGAAATCTTATCTCCTACAAACAAGGAAGGGGGAATTACCCCATTGTTAAATGATTTATCTAATTATGCAACCTAGGACTTAAAATATTACCTAAATAAACTTATGCAAAGTGTAATTAAATAATTAATTACACTAACACCCCCCCATAAGTGCAACTTAGGGAGAAGAAAATTATTATGCAAAGATGGGTCCCAACAACAAGGCCTTATTAGGTACTCATTTACAAATGCAATGAAAGAGAAAGAAGAGAAAAATCAGTGGGAAAACCCCCACCCCCCCTCAATGAGATGACTACTACAAAGAAGCACTGGAAGAACTCTAATGGAGTAACACTGGAATGCTTAATTTGGAAAACAAGGAAAGATACCTTTGTTTACAAGAAACCATAGTGGAATCATAATAATGCAACAATAGACCTAATGCTAAGGAACACTAGAAAACTCACATACTGGATCAACCTTGGAATCTATGAAGCAAAAAGAGATGAAAAAGATGCCCCCCATAAGAGGGAATGATATGATAACAGAATTTGGAAGCTGTGTCTCTCGATGCCGATGCCAAACTGTGACTAAAACTGCTCCATGGGAACAAGTACCATAAAGATTCTGGAACATTAACCATAAAATAAATGGCCCTCAAACTGAGATGGATGTGACCCAATGCATATCAATGACCATAGGCTCTCAATCTGAATTGTGAACCAATGCGAACCAAAATGTGTCCAGATATGAGTAAGATGAGGCCAAAAAAAACAACAAAATCCAGGTACAACTCATGCGAGTTGTCATCAATATGAAGATGAGATGCAAGAAACCCCCTTGATGGAACTTTATATCAGTTCATTTATTACAATACCCAATGATTGTAAAAGGAGAACATGCAAAACATGCATAAACTATAGAGAAAATGCAAACCTTGTGCATGAAAACAAAAATGAGTGCATGCACAAACCAAGGTACACATCTCCCTCCATGATTAAAAAGGACCTCAGATCTATGTAGATGATGAAACCAGCTTTCCAATGATATCTTGTATGCCAAAAATGGACACCATGGCCAAAAGTTATGTTTTTTTTTTTTTAAATGAATTTAGTCTGCAGGAAATGGGTTTTCTAGCAAAAAAGTTTACTTCTAATTTGATTTCTAAAAAATTTGTTTGCAATGAATAGACAAAAATAGAAAACCAAAAATATTTTGAAGATAGAAACAAAACTCAAAAACTATTCTTTGATCCAGCAAGCAAAAGATGAAAAAATAATTTTTTTAAACCTTTAGCCAGGAGGAAAATGACACATGCTAGTTTTTGTACAAAAATTTTCTCTATATATGTGCAAGATATAAAAAATATAAAAGATACCCAGTTGAGAATTCAAACCTGGCTACAAAACCCAGAAATCGTTTTTCCTACAATTGAGTGGAAGCTAGATTTCTAAAGAAAAAATGAAAAATGGCTTCAATAAAAAAGTAGCAAAACTTTCATGCCAAGATTGGTTCCTCATATCTGGGAAAAATTCTACAGCACTAAAGCTCTAATACCATGTAGGAGTTTAGGTGAACTCCTCAAACACCCCAGAATCACCTGCAAGACAATAACTTCCACAAGAGAGAAATGGTAGAAATATCATGCTATCATTAAGATGCAAGAATGCCAAATTCAATATAATATGATTACAAATGTACAAAATGCCTTGAATAGATAGGCATGAGTGAAAACCTAAAATACGTAAGATGTTGCCAAGTGTTAAAATCACACTACATGTGACAACATGTGAACCCTATCTAGGAAATAATAAAAAGATAGAGATAAGTTCTAGAAGGACAGCTCATCTTTTAGAAGGAATCTTATCTCCTACAAACAAGGAAGGGGGAATTACCCCATTGTTAAATGATTTATCTAATTATGCAACCTAGGACTTAAAATATTACCTAAGTAAACTTATGCAAAGTGTAATTAAATAATCAATTACACTAACACATCTCACAATTAAATTAAATATTACAAATATTTAATTTAACACCTTTTCTCATTCCATACATAATTAAATATTTTAAATATTTAATTACCTTCCATTTTCATTTCACACATAATTAAAATATTTAATTATGGAAACTTCTAAATCCATTGTCACATGTAATTAAATAAATTTATTTATTTAATTATGGGATTTATCTTCAACTACAAAACAAACATATAACTAAAGATGATAAACAGAAAGTTGCCTCTATTTTTTTTGAGTGAAACGTTTTGTGGGAAGGAAACATCTTCCATTATTCTCTCAACCTTCCATCTTTTTCTCGACTTCCAAGATCTCTCACTGTTCATCTTGACAAGCTTGATTTCAACCATTGATCACATCAACTAATCAGAATGTTTTGAAAACTCTATAAATACCTCTGTGAATCCAAGCATTGGTTACATGCACATACACACATACATTAGTGATTAATTGCATTTAGGCGATTAACATTTTAGCATTGTCATTATCAGCTTTAGCATTCATAAATTCGTAATCTTACATTCTAGCAATCATGTTTAGTTTAAGCACGTTAATCATATCTTAGCATAGCATGCATTCATCTTCAATCTGGTTCTCTAGGAAGACCGTTTGTTGAGCCTAGCTTACAATTTGAGAGCAAGTTGGAATCGACAAAAACACTGGAGATAGAGGACGATAGGATGACATCTAGAGTAGAAAATGTAGTTTGCATTTCTTTTATTTCATTTTCTATTTTTTATATAATGTCTTATTGGTGTGTTTTGATTTGTTTTTAATCTACATTTATTATTTTGCACACACTTAAAATTGATCACACATTTTCTAGCGCCCACCATGGGGCCTTTGCCCTATTTTTGACATCTACTTGCAGGTTTTTTGACAGGATTTCGCATTTTGGAGTTCAACTTTCTAGAAAATTTCTCATTTTAGCGCATATGTGGGTTTCTGTAGCACATCTAGGGATTCTTTGAGCATTTTTACAAGTCTATTGACGCATTCAAGAACTATTTCAATGCATCTAGGGAATAGAATGGTGCATATAGGGAACATAATGGTGCATAAATCAGCTCACTTCATCAAAATTTTGTTTTAAAAAATTTGCATATTCAAAGTAGCGCATTTAGGATTTCTTTTAGCGCATTTAAGGTTTTCTACAGTGCATTGACTATCTATTTTAGCACATTAACTGTTTATTTTAGTGCATATGCATGATCTTTTAGTGCTTACAGGTTGTAACTAAACAAAGCGCTGAGTTTGACGCCTTCCACAGACAAATATTTTTTCTGGTTAAAAAGAAGCAACCCTAGGGTAGACACAACAATTTAAAATGAACTAATCCTAGGATAGACATAGAATTTAAAAAGAAGCAATCCTAGGGTAGTCACCACACATTCATTTTGCAATTAAAATGAATCACATGCTTGTTGTGAAGCAACATCTTCACATAGACTAAATCATTGTCATTGGGGCTATAAAAAGAACATTGTTTGCTTTGTCTATGGCAATAGGTCTATGCTCTCCCCTTAACTGGGTGATCAAAATACTAGACTTTCCTTTTCAATTTCTACAATTTTAATTTTTATTACATCCTTTAGAGGGCTTTCTCTTGTGAGAAAAAGTACTCACCCAAGAGGAACGACCCAAGTGGGTTCAAGCCAAAGCCAAGCTATTCTACCCCACTATAAAATTTAAAGCAAATCTAGGGAAACCCACTTTTTCCGGTAGTGTGCAAGATAACCATCCCCAAAGCCTTTATTCTAAAGGTTAGGAAGTCTCCTGAGGGATTTTATTATTGCCGCACTGAATGAAAACCCTTACTAAGAACCTAGTGTAGTAGCCAACTGTGTCAGTTTTTGAACATCCTAATAATCACAGTGCAAGGGGAGGGAAGAATTTTCCCCCAAGACACTCACCATATAACTACCAAGGACTATTTGCTCAGGGGATCCGGTATCCACTTCCGTCACTTTGAGTACATGCCTGGAAAAGATAAAAACACATGCGCCCCTTTGAGGGTGACACGACTATGTGACTCAATGCAGTTCTAAGATGTGGGTTGTGGTTATTATGATGACCTAATTGAGTACTAAGAGTGAGTCTTTCTGAATTGTCTGTTATGTGCAAAACCTGTGAAAACACTTTTTGAAAAATATTTTATTGAACACACACTTGGTGTTTAGTATAGGGCTTAAAAACAACTATTTTCAGAATGTTTGTTGTGTCTTCAATCACATTAATTCAGATAAAAGATCATCCAAAATGAACATGCAAAATTCTAGCTGAAACTACTCAAAACTATTCAGAAAACTACCTTGGAAAACTATTTTAGCGCATTTAGGGTATATCTTAGTGCATATGAGGTCTATTCTAGTGCATCCACTAGTTAGTTCAACGCATTTAGAACATGTTTTCGCCATTGAGTGTTTTAGCGCATAGGATGAATATTTTGTAAACAGTTTTTGGTCACTATCTAAACATTTTTTTTGTAGCACATCTGAGACATATTGTAGTGCATTTGAGGTTTGCTATAGTGCATTTGACTATTTCTCTAGTGCATATGCCTATTTATGCAGTGCATATAGGGCACAAAGTAGTGCATCTATCACTTTCCAGAATTTTTACTTTTGACAGATCTGAGTGTGTAACATCCTTGGTCCAGTAGCATTTTGACATTTCTTTCGTGCTTAGAGAGTGGAAATCAACCAAATTTGTTAGGAAGTCAATTGCCAATAGGATAAAAAAACCTAAGAAACATTTAGGTTACAAGAAAACCTTGCAACGTAGAAAGTTTTTGTATAAAAGTTGAAACTTCTTGCTCCATTACTATGAGTTTCTCCATAGGTACCTAGATTTTTCTAGGGGATTTACTAATGAGTATGTTGTAGAGCCTTTATATTCACGAGCCTATTTTCAAAGAAGAGCTTTATCACAACGACACAATCACAATCAACCTCTTTACTTCAATTATCTACCACAACCTTCTATTGAATATCCAACACATCCTAGTCAAATCATTCAGTGAGTTTAATTAGGCTATTTGATATACTTATCATTCTTAAAAAACAAGGATCAAATCTTAAAAGTGCATCTTTTACACAAGTTTTTGATTATTGATTCAACTTCCCCAACAGGATTATGATATCATTCATCATTGGAAGCCACAGTCAAGATTTAGGAACATCTTTGATCATATCATAAGATTTTCATCTTATCAGATCAAGACATCATCATTTTCACACTTATCAAACTTTGATCTAAGTCTAGAAGAACATTTCAAAATCATATGCCTATTTTTACAAGATCTCAATACAATAAGTTGAAAGAGGATATTAAACAAGAAGATCATATTCAAATAACTCAAGAAGAAGGTGAGAATAGTAGTCCCCTTTATAGTGTGATTTAGAATTCCCTTTTTAATGACAACATGGATAAAAAAGAAGAAAATCCATTTCCTTTCAACAAATACAGGGATGTGAGAAAAACTCCTGTAGATAGTGATAATGAACGAGATGGAGAATGTCACCTTAGAGAGGTCAACAAGATCCCAAATTTCACAAAGCCTTAGAAAATATTTTAGAGCGTAATAAAGAGAAATATTTTCTATATCTAACTGACAAAGGAGCTAAATTGCCTCATGATTTTGATACTAAGAACATAAAGAGTAATCTTGATGAAACACCCTTGTCTGATCTTAGTGCCTTGTCTCAACAGATTAAAGCACTACAAGGAAAAATTAAAGATCTACAAGAGGGAGCCACAACAAAGACTTATTCTCTTGATGACATTTGTCCTTATCCTTTTGACTGACATCTCAACATGATCCCATTTCCCAAACATTGTGAAATCCCAAAGTTTGATCGTTATAATGGGAAATCAGATCCAATTGACAATATTAGAAAATTTTGAAATATGACTTTACAGTTTGCTCATGAGGACACATGGGTATGTGCGGGATCATGATGGGCCAAAAAGTGGCGATATGATGGGTATTTGTAGGGTATGTGGCTGATGACATTTTTTTAACTCAAAATTGATGAAATGAAAATGGTTTTTAAAGGAGATTCTCAACTTTCCACCAATATAAATTATGCTTTATTTTGAATTTAATAAATAATTATTATTCATTTTCTAATTGAATTACGACTAAAGTCTTGATTTATAGGCTGATTGAAAAAAATTTATAGCTTTCAAGCAGTATCTCATTTTTGGAATCCAAAACATTCATCACATTCTATGCTTCACATCCATCACATTCATCACATTATAAATTATGACTAAAGTCTTGATTTATAGGCTGATTTAAAAAATAAAAATTGAATTTCATGAAGTTTTGACCAAATTAAGGTGGTCAGACATACAAGCTTTTATATTTTAAAAAAGTTATAATAAAAAAATCATAATTAATTATTTACTTGGAAAAAAATTACAAAAAAATATGCACAACATCCGGACATGAGTCCTCTACTTATGTCTAAAATATTATCATTTTATTATGGTTAGGGTGGTCAGACAAACACCCACTTCTTATTTTTTCCGTGAAATTTAAGTACTACTACATTGAAATTTCAAATTGTCACCAAATAGATTTAAAAAATAAATAAATAAACCTAGTAGTTTAGAAACTACATTCAATTTTCTATAGATTCTATTCTTACATATTTTTGAAATAATATAGATAACTTATTCAATTTTTTATGTCAAGTTGCCTAACTTTGATTTTTCTATATTTTTTGCCACTTAAGGGCCTATTTTTTCCATGATGATCCTGCACATACCCACATACTTGATGCATTTGTTTCCTAGGAGACTTGGAGGCCAATCTATGGAATGGCTATAAAAAATCACACTACCTATCAAGACATTTGAGGAATTGATTAACGAGTTCATATCACAATATTCCTATTGTAGACATCAAAAATATACAAATTGATATCATACACTCGATCCTTATCTACTAACATCGCTTCATCTTGAATTATCCCTCTATCTAACCATTTAATCGAATAGCCTTATTTGATTAAATTCATCATAATTCCCCTTTTAATTAAATAAATCCATCGATTTAATTAAATCATTATCTCTGTGTAATTAGCCAGGTCATTTCATCTTCCTATCTTTGATTTAATTAAATAATCCATATTGTTTGATTAAATCTCTAAATTTCATCTAATTAAATTAAATAAATCAAACATTTATCTAATTTAATCTAACATCACCCCCTTTGGTTAAATAAATCAAAAATATTTATTTAACTAAGTCTAAATCATTCTTTTCTCATTTTGAATTATTTAAATCCTAAAATCTAAGTCAAAATGGTGAAATCAACTAACATCATTTAAATTAATCAAATCATGATTAATGCTAATCCTAATCACTCAAATCCTCTAGATTTTGCAACTTGCACATGAAAATAGACTTATTTGATTTATTAAATTTCTATTTTCCTTCAACAAGGCATATTTTAAGGAATATTCCTCTAATTTGAATTCAAAATCCAAGTGGGAATAAGTCCTTCCAACAAAGCATTTAAAATCTCTTACATGTCATTTTCTTGAGCCATGTGCATTTGCTTCACCTTTCACCTCATCCTTTAAGCCATATTTTGAATTTGAATCTCCCCCCTCTTTGCACATTCTTCAAAACTTGCACATCCTCCATCCATTCACAAGTTGACAAGTGGCATTTTGTCATTGGCTCATTCTTAGTCCCACATTGCTCTATTTTGGGCATGCTTTCAACTTATCAATCTATAAATAAGAGGTTAATCTCCTCATCTCATCATCTACAATCCAATAAAAGTTACCATGCTCAAATCATTAGCAATCTTCATCCATTCTTATTGAATCATAGCTAGGTTTTGCAGATTTTAGCTTGGAGCACTCTTCAACATCATCAAAGTGGATCAAATCTCTTCATCAAATCAACATTGCATCATTAGAGTTGGGAAAGGGCCAATTTTCACATCAAATTGGCACCAATTCCCCCATGGGATCAAGAGTTTGCATTTCTTTCAATAGGATTTAACTTACTTTATTGTTCTTTCATTATCTTCTTCTCTTCATTCCTATTTTGAGTTTTGTTAATGGATTTCATGGGGAATCCTTGTTCTTGCTTGCATTTGATCTCCTAATGTATTCATTTGTTGTGTTTTGTAGGTAGTTGGATTAGGGATTTACATTTTGGCACTAGAAGGAGGGAAATGGATTACAAATCTAACACATTTTCTTAAATTTTTTGTCATTTTAGCGCTCATTCACACTGTTTTAGCGCTCTTTAAGATTCTTTTAGCGCTTATTTTAACTGTTTTAGCGCCCTTTAATGTTTTTGTAGCACTCTTTAAAGTTTTCGTAGTGCGCTTTAATGTTTTCATAGCACTCTTTAATGTTTTTGTAGCACTTTTTAATGTTTTTGTAGCGCTCTTTAATGTTTTCTTAGCGCCCATGAAGTTTAGCGCATATGACCACTATCTTAGCGCTTTTTAGAGTAAGTTTTAAAATGACCATATCTTGGTCATACGAAGGTCTTTTTTGATGCCTTTTTTTTTTAAATAGGGTAGAATTTCGTAATCTATCCAATGGTATAGGTTTTTCTTAATTATTAATTAGTTAAAGTTTTCAAATTTTCATCTAAATTCAAAACACATGATAACTTGGCTAAATCTTTAGGGTGTTTTGGTTAATGATTCATCTAACCCCTATATCCTTTTGTTTTTTGATCTCATCTAACGTTTTGATCAGTTTTGCAGGTTGGAAATTGAAATCAAAAGAAAGAGAAGCATAAGAGGATATTTTGTTCAATCAAAGTGTTTTTAAACACTTTAGTGTTTGTTTAACACTTCTTTAAGAATTTTTTACCTTCTCCTTCTTAGGATACTAGTTTTCGTTTGGGCTTAAAAAGAATCTTTTCCATTTATTGCAAAGGCTAAAATGAACTTTAGGATCACAACTTACTAGATTTGGTTTATTGGATTAACAATTGAACAAGGCAATTTCTCACACTTCATTTGGTGCTCTTAAAAGAACTCACATTTTGATTTGAGGATCTAAAAAGAATAAGTGTAGCTTTTTTTTTCGTGAGGGATTACTTAGACTAAAGCCATTGAAAAATGACATATGTGCTTCTCTCGCGCTTTATAGTGATCTTGAGAATGAAAAGGCCTTTTTCATGACTTTGGGTTAAGACAAAGCAATCACCTCCACACTTCGATTTGGGCTTAAAATTGAACAACATCTTGTGCGAGTGTGAGTACAGGCATTTTCGCATATATTCTCTTTCTTTGTCCCATCAAAGATTGATCGAGTTATGAATTTTGTCTTTGCTTGCTTTTATTTATCTTAGAGGGCCTACCTTGTGGGAAAAAGTAATCACCCAAGGGAACGACTCAACTAGTAACACTCTAAAGCCAAGAGTATTTCTAGCTGAGATATAAATGTGGATATTGGAAGAAATGCCAATATCACGCAATTGACTTTGACAAGATGGATCTGAAAGGGGACTCTTGCCACGTTGGGTCAACTCCTACGAACGGAAAGTCCTTACTAAAACCCATGTGCTAGAATTTACCAAAATCCTTAAATCTATTTGTTGGTGCAAGAACAGTCATTCTGAAGCCACCCCACATTTTTACGGTCTTCTAGTAGAGATGGAAAGCATGCCATGGGAGTTTCATGGGTGTTGATGCTTGGCTGCCCCATATAAGTGAGTGTCGTGGAGGGGAGCTAGTGGGGTCAAGCATCTAACCATCTGCTAGAGATAAGCGTAGCTGGACTTGTCCAAGTGGGAATCCAACAAATATTGTCTTACACATCCATAGGATTGTACTTATTCTTGGGTTACAAAATGCATTGCTTGATCGAAAACATCATGGAAACAAACACTTAACACTATCATTCAAATTCCAAACCCTTTTGAAGACAAATGCCATTGACTCAATCCATATGTTATTGCTTTCCCTTGGCATTCACATCCTTAGAGGTTTCTAAACATTGGATTATATCTTGATTTTTCTCCTTAAGTAAACAATAGGAAAACCCTTGCCTTAAGTTCATCAAATTTCCACATGACATATCTTGTGGGATTTGAAGAATTTAGGACATTGGACATTTAGTTTGAAAATCTCATCAAGAAAGTGTTTGTGGTAAAAGAAATTCACTAATCAAGATGAAATCAATTGAACCCAACACATGCGCTTGTGTATCTTTTGTTTTATGGTCTTTTGAGAAAACATTGATCTTTTGGTTTGAAGGGAAAAGCATGTTCTTCAAAACCTTGGCATTGTAAACAAGTCCTTCTTAGGTTCATTTAGGATCAAAATAAAACACTTTATCCATTTCAAAACATTTATCATCCCATCCCACAAGCAAATTTGGAACTTTGGAAACATCATTTTAGACTTGGGTAAATCATTGAAAATCAAAATCACCTTGTTTAGTTAGGTGTATGGGAATGCATCCTTTCTCATACATTTAATTGAATTAGAAATCCTTTGAGAAAATTCATCCTAAGATAACATTTAAAAATATTAGGGTTTTACAAGATCACTATCCAAATCCAACAATCAAAATCAAGCCCTAAGTCTAGCATTGATACAAGGTCCCTAAACGTTCAACACCCATATCATTTCCCCTTTTCATCCTTCATCTCGTCATTGATCCTAAGAACCTTAGAGGTCACTTTTGCAACAAGGTCAAAACACAAGAGGAACATGGAATACAAACTTGATCCATATATCATGAGTAATCCAAATCAATTAAACTTTCAAAGCCTTAAAATGCCTATCGATTATCAAAATCCATACATGGGATCATTACCTTCGACAAATTTCAATGGCACAACAAGTGTGAGTCTACCCAATCTAAATATTGGAACACATTTCCCGATGGTAGATCTAGATCAAAACCTACAAGTTTTTCAACCGAACAATCAATGCATGAGCCTTCAAACGAACAATGTCATCTCATCAAATCCCAACAATCCAAATGAGAATGTACCAAGCAAAAAATTTTGAAACATGAATCTGAAAAACTTTGGGATGGATACATTTGCAAAACATACGAGTATTCCAAACATGAACAATGGTCAATTTCAACCTATCATGCCAAATCTGAATGTCATCCCAAATCAGAACATTGTCCAAAATCAAACACAAGTACACACTCCAAATCTGCTTGAACAAAAACCAAATCAACTATATCAAGGGAGTCAAGATCAAAATCAAGAACAAATTTGGTGAGATCAAATTGTTGGGCTTACCAAAATAGTTGAGTCATTGTGCCAAGAGACATCTCCACCATCATTACCCATATCAACATTATTCCTTGGTTTAGGGCTTCCCCCTTTACCTAGAACCAATCACTCCATCCAAATCAATCCACCTAACACCAATCAAGCCATCACATCAAAACCTTTGAATATACCATCGACATCGCACCAACAAATGGTATCTAATCAAATGACAACATCAATCCTAAAAAATAAAAATATGGTCTTTGAAGGATCTATCATCTCGGCCATTCCAACCATCCCTATCACTTCGATCATTCCAAACACCACTCTCATCACATCTCAACCCCTCACTACCATGATTGCTCCAATTGTATCTCAACCACTTGTCACTGCTTCCAACACGATTACAAATCTGCCACCACTACCATCAAAACCAAACTTAGCGAGACAATATGACATTATGCTAAAGGCTCACCAAGCCTACCAAAAGGCTATCCGACAATATCTAGCCACACAAAAAGCAACACAAGCTCAACAAGTGCAAAAATCCTCTCAAGTTGCCCAACAAACACAAGCACAAACACAAAAGATGACAACTGTTGAAAACAAGGATCAAGATCAATCCATCATTGAGCACCTTGAAGCTATGTCTACTTCATCCAATAATCAAATCAACATAGGTCAAGAGTCACTTTTCAATCATGATAAAAATCCACAAACAAAACCCAAGAATGATCCAATCCAAGAAATGTCATCATCACTTGACCCTATGGTTGAAAACATTGACAATCTATTTGATGTGGTTGTTGAAAACAATGTTCAAGATGTATCCATCAATAAAGATGTTTTTGCCTCCTCCAACAATGCATCAACCAATGATCATGTTGAAAATGTACCCACATTACCTAATGAGTTAGAGGGCATATCTCAAGAATTTATTCTAAAACATGATCAACATGTCTTTCACCAAAGTCTAGCAATGGTCCTTTCCAAGACATATTGACATCCTTCGATCTCATGATTGTCGATATTGAAGGAATCTTCAACTCAACACCTGATCCCAATTCACTCAAAGATCAAGAGGATATTGATCTATTCCCCATGTCTAATGACGAAATCTAAGAACCATTTATAAGCAATCCATCCTTTGAAACTGATCCATGTCAAGAACTTGATCCAAAGCATGTCAAAAGCAACTCTGAAATCATTCAAGATCAAGAATTTGTATCTTCAAAATAATACAATAATTTAATGGACACTCTCCTATCTATGCAATATTATCATATCCATACTCCTCCATCTACCCATGAGATGCTTTCTTTGGATGGAAACATAGATGATCATTATTTAGAATAGGATCCCTTTATTCCTGACATTGTTACACAAAAAGAGCAAGTTATTGATTCCTACAATCAAATAGAGTTGTCAACAATAGTATCAGATATATCCCAAATACATACTGAGGACATCATGAATAAAGATATTCAGTATTATCCACTCAAGGAAATTGGTAAGATAAAATGAGATATTCCAGAGTTAGCAGAGCAACAAATTGAACTAATGTCATCTACAATGGCTATCTATCAGAGAATGCTTATCGAACAAGACATCTCAGAAAAGGCAGAATCAAAGCATGAAGATACTACTTCTACCATATTCGAGGAAACTTTGTCTCAAGGAAACATCAACATAGGGAACACGAAGAATTTTTATGATGAAACTAGTGTCAATGCTACAACCAGCCACATCATGAATCTTCATCCACCCATCACCCCATCCATGAATTGGGACAAACATCAAAGGAAAAAGAATGTTATCAAAGAAAAAGAAGTTGGGAAGCATAAAGGAAAAATCAAATATAGATGGATACCAAAGAATACAAATAAATATTATCCCTATCAAGCTCCATCAGTCAAAGAAACTATGAGAAAAAATAAAAAAGGGAAAAGTATCCATCAAAGATGTTCGTAAAAGCAAAAGCAGGCTTTTCAAGTGACGTACAAGGTATATCAAGCAGTTGGTCCTAATTCCATGCACACCTTCGTATCCACCCATCATTGCTCATCTTCCCAAGTTTGGAGAGTCAAAGATTCCAAGCTATCAACCAATCCATCTCATATCCCTAAACACACTCCATCCTCGCCTCCTCGAGTGATATCCAATTCTCAAATTGACCATGTATTGGCAACAACCCTTCATCATAAGGATTTTGAAGGCACTCTATCATGATGTGCGCATAGAGACAAAGTCAACTCTAATATCGATGAAGCAAATCAGGAATCTCAAAAGTTGCATTCAAGTGCATGTATCTTAGCAAAGAAACTTCTTCAAGCAGGATACTGATGGCACATTATGACAGGGGCATCTACATCAGCAACACCTCATGATTCAGCATGAGCTTAAAATCTTTCTAAAATATCAAAAAAATCAAAAAGATATGAAAATCCAAAAAAAAGGATTGAAAATAGTAAGAAAAATTGTCCTCTAGTGAAAACCACATGAGTGGCGCTTTGGGAAAGACCATGATGAAAACCTAGAAAATAGGCATCATGAGTAGAATCGAGCATCTACATGTGCCAGTCCAGGTGAAAGCATCTCATCCCAGCCATAATAAATCCAGTATTCCATCCATCTTATCCATAATAAATCCATCCATCCATAAACCATTGATCCAATCCATTTTCATCCATCTGCATCCATCATCCAAGTTATCTTGATCTTGACAATTTTGGTGCACACTTTGCACTTGCTTATGGTAAACATCTTTGACATGGGTCAATTTTATTGATCCTATCCTATGCAGTGTTATTTGAGCTATGAAGCATTATCCAAATGAGCATTCTTTATCAGAACACCTTATCTTATCACAAGATAATCCTTGGCATCCTTTGTGTATCCATCCATCCATACACCTATCCAAGCATCCATCCATTGCATTTTGTACATTGCTAAACACTGGGGGCAGATATTGGCATCTAGATTTGGTAATAAATATTGGTCTATGTCCTCCAACCTATGTGGTGATCTGAACATTGGAAAACGTTAAATCAAATTGGTCCACCACTTGTGGGAAATAATACAAATAACTAGCCCATGTCATATTTTGATGAGAAGACATTCCTTATCAATCTTCATCATTCACATCAATCCAAACAATCAATATCAATCACCTCTAACACATCCTTCAACGTCACATCAAATCATCCAAAACATCTTTTGTTCCAAACCAAGCTTCAACAATCCTGATCAATTGAATCCAATCAATCCATCATCTTGGGATATCCTTCCTGATCACTGTGTTGCTTAACACTATCCTTGCATTGTTGTGTATCCTCAACAATGTTATCATCATCAATCCGATCGACATCTCAATCTGTGTGTTGCTTAACACTATCATTGCATTGTTGTGCATCCTCAACAATGTTATCATCATCAATCCTCATCAATCAAATCCTCGCATTTTTGTGTATTGTCAACAATGTTATCATTGTCATCAATCCACCAATCAGATCAATCAACCTTAGCTTGGTTTTCAACAAAAATCCCAAACAGAGCAATGATATCATCATTCATGTCCATATCGAAATTGTCAAAATCATGCGAAAAATCCAAAAACATCCAAAACATCAAAAAATCCAAAACCATCCAAAATATCAAAAATCCCAAAAACATCCATAACATAGGAAACATCAAAAACATTGAAAATCTAAACTACGTCGTCTCTGAGCTTAAACGTAGACAAGGCTAATCTTCAATCAGCCCCTGAGACATCAAAATCCAAAAACATCCAAAAAACACACAAAATCCAAAAAAAATTGAAAAATCAAAAATCAAAACATTTGAAAAATCCAAAAACACCAAAAATAGCCTCAAAACATTTCAAAAATGTTAAAAAAATCCAAATATTTGAAAAAATCCATCTGTCTTATCTCGCTTGCATCCACAATAATCAATCATCCATATTAAATTGATCGCCGCCTTCACCCTTTGGCAAAACAAACATAAACAATCACAACAATCAGCAAAAGCAAGCTTCAATCGTAAAATCAAAATCAAAACAACAAACAATTGAAACAAAATCAAACTCTTGATCATTTTCAAACATGTCAGTCAACTTTATATCAATAGCCTATCAATCAACTTATCAAACCATCACCATCCTATACAATGCATGTCCTAGGATATATCATTCCGACAATGGGCATCATTTTGGATATCACCTTGGATTCTTATCCTATCAAAACACATCCCTTTGGCTGAAGGTATGAAGAACATTGACTTGTTTGTGTACTTGATCTTTTCTTTTGATTTATCTTATTGCGCTCATTCTAAGGACCTCTCAATGATATCCCAACGAAGGGATTTAGAGAGATAGGAATGGGGCAACGATCATTATCTTTTTATCTATTGTGCTTGTTGGACATTCTTGTTAATATAACCTTGGCAAATACTTGCTTTGTTAGGTACAACCTAGCAAGATTTTCGTATGTCAGGTGTGAACAAGAATACTCCTATCTATTTGTTGAGTCAAATTCCATCACACTAGGTGCAACACCATCTTGGTTCTTTATACCCTAATGCATCATGCCTACGTGTGTTATCAAACATTAGGTAATTGGCCCTTTGAAAATCCCAACTCCTTGGCAAGAAATCATCATCATCACCATCATCTCATGTCTTGTTAGAATCTCTTGTTTTCTTCTATCTCTTTCTTTTTTCATTAACATGGTACCATGACAGTTAATCATAAATCATCACCATTGCATCCATCTTGCATCCACAAACCATCAACATACTACATAATGCATATAATATCATATAAGAAACATTGATCATCTTGCATGCATTGCATTTTATCATTGCATAATATAGATTGGTTATTCTAGGCATCTCATAAACCATACATTTATCATCTATTCACATAATCATAAAAGCATCATCATATCATATCATGTACATCCATATCATCCATGCATCACCATATCATCCATTATATATAAACATCATAATCATCTCATCATCAATAATGTCACTGTCATGGTACAAATCAAGATCAAGTGTGTGTAATATATCAAAATTGGCATGAGGCTAGCCATGGTTGATGAGTCATCAAATCTGTCTACATCAAATATTTGAGTTGAACTAATCTTGAACCTCTTTTTCGAGAGATCGACCCTCAAATCAAACCTCTTCGCCCGATCTCTCGAGGGGGCAGTATACCAGCATAATTCTTCATTCACTGGGGCAATAGTGGGGCATCCGAAAAAATCAGAGAAATTTTGACTTTTGATCATGGCAAGGTTATTTTTTGAACCAACACAACAAGTGCATCGCTTCAAAGAGGGGAAAAATGTAGACATTGAAAATATACAAATTGATATCATACACTCGATCCTGATCTACTAACATCACTTCATCTTGAATTATCCCTCTATCTAACCATTTAATCAAATAGCCTTATTTGATTAAATTTGTCATAATTCCCCTTTTAATTAAACAAATCCCTCAATTTAATTAAATCATTATCTCTGTGTAATTAGCTAGGTCATTTCATCTTCCTATCTTTGATTTAATTAAATAATCCATATTATTTGATTAAATCTCTAAATTTCATCTAATTAAATTAAATAAATCAAACATTTATCTAATTTAATCTAACATCACCCTTTGGTTAAATAAATCAAAATATTTATTTAGCTAAGGGTCTAATCATTCTTTCTCATTTTGATTTGTTTAAGTCAAAATGGTCAAATCAATCTAACATTTTAAATTAATCAAGTCATGATCATGCTAATCTAATCACTCAAATCCCTCTAGATTTTGCAACTTGCATGCATGAAAATAGACTTACTTGATTTATTAAATTTCTATTTTCCTTCAACAAGGCATATTTTAAGGAATATTCCTCTAATTTGAATTCAAAATCCAAGTGGGAATAAGTCCTTCCAACAAAGCATTTAAAATCTCTTACATGTCCTTTTCTTGAGCCATGTGCATTTGTTTCACCTTTCACCTCATCCTTTAAGCCATATTTTGAATTTGAATCTCCCCCCTCTTTGCACATTCTTCAAAACTTGCACATCCTCCATCCATTCACAAGTTGACAAGTGGCATTTTGTCATTGGCTCATTCTTAGTCCCACATTGCTCTATTTTGGGCATGCTTTCAACTTATCAATCTATAAATAAGAGGTTAATCTCCTCATCTCATCATCCACAATCCAAGCAAAGTTACCATGCTCAAATCATTAGCAATCTTCATCCATTCTTATTGAATCATAGCTAGGTTTTGCAAATTTTAGCTTGGAGCACTCTTCAACATCATCAAAGTGGATCAAATCTCTTCATCAAATCAACATTTCATCATTGGAGTTGGAAAAGGGCCAATTTTCACATCAAATTGGCACCAATTCCCCCATGGGATCAAGAGTTTGCATTGCTTTCAATAGGATTTAATTTGCTTTCTTGTTCTTTCATTATCTTCTCCTCTTCATTCCTATTTTGAGTTTTGTTAATGGATTTCATGGGGAATCCTTGTTCTTGCTTGCATTTGATCTCCTAATGTATTCATTTGTTGTGTTTTGCAGGTATTTGGATTAGGGATTCACACCTACAACATACAACATCAAATAACCATGATTGATCTCTGCAAGGCTAAATAGAAGCCTGGTGAACCATTCATTACATTTCTTCATAGATGGAGAAGATTGTTTGCTAGGTACCCACGTCATGTTCCTAAAAAGGAAAAGATCACCACTTTCATAAACAACTTAGATCAAGAGATGAGCTATCGTCTTAATCTTCATTTTCCTCCCTCTTTTTAGAAATTGATTGAAAATGCCATCACCATTGAAGGTGCCTTGGTCTAGAGAGGGATAATAAAATTTGACAAGGACAATCCTAGCTCTTCAAATCACCACAACGACAAGTCTAAGTTTTGGACTCACAACAAAAACGTGGTAAATGATGGTGTTGTAGATGAAAATCATGTCTCAACTAAGCCATTTGTTCTTAGTACTCCAAATGCTCCTCACAACAATAACTATAACAATGTCAACTTGGTCACAAATCAAGGAAACAATCCTCCTCCTCTGAGGAACAATGTGAATCAAACTTTTACTCCCAATCAAGGGAATGCCAATAATCAAGGTTACCATGGAAACAATAACAACAACAATGCCTTAGGAAATGCCTCGAATACAAATCCACAATGATCTTTGTTCTTCTCTAACAAAAGAACTTTTACTCCACTGGGCCAATCTTTAGAATCTGCATTCAAAGAGTTGATGGCTAAAAATTCTCTTACTTTTCTGCCTCAACGTAACTTTGAACCCAGTGTGTAGCCGCCATCATGGAATGATGCATACTATTGTGACTATCATCGATGCAAGGGCCATCGTACGAATAAATGTCAAGCCTTCAAGAATGTCGTTCAAGACTTAATTGAAAATGGCACTATCACAATAAAAGGACACCAACAATCAAATGAAGACCACCAAGCATTTCACAACCCTTTTCCCAACTATCAAAATGGTGAGTCTTCTAGAAAAAGTGTGAATCATATCAACAATCATATAATCAATCATATCTACACTGACGACGAACAGGTCAATGTTATAAAAGTTAAGGAAAAGATGGAATGTAAACAAGTCAATGCAACAACAAGGGAACAAGCTAAGGTTGTCTTAAAATGTGATTCTTCAAAATCCACTGTGCCCCCGCCTCAACATCAATATGACTTAGTCAATCAACTTTGAAAAACTCCTGCTCAAATTTCTATCTTAGAACTCCTGAAGATTTCCCCAGCACGCAAGGAAATTCTAGAAAAGGCCCTCATTGAAACAACTATATCCACTGATCTGGATGTGGACCGATTTCAAGCCATGGTGGGACACTTGTCCTCACCCACATGCCTCTCATTTTCCAAGAAAGATGGTGTTTCCATAACTCATCCCCATAATTCATCGCTATACTTAGAAGTCATGATCCACAAGTTTCATGTCAAACACATCCTAATAGATGGATGTGTTGGTTTGAACATATGTACCATGAAGTAGTTCAAGCTTTAGGATTTTTTGAGGACTCCATCGATCCCAGAAGAAAGATTATTATTAAAGCCTACGATGATGAGGAAAGAGCATCCAAGGGTTTAATCATGTTGCCGATTCAAGAGTGGGACCTGTTACCAAGAATATTTTATGTCAAGTATTAGATCGTGATCTTGTGTACAATATCTTTTTGGGTCGTCCTTGGATCCACGAAATGCAAGTTGTCCCGTCCACATATCATCAATGTCTTAAGTTTCCTTATGACAAACAAGAGATCACAATACCATTTGATAATTCGCACAATCAAACCTATTCCAACATCAAAGCTAGTCAAGACACTTTGGTTCCTAACAATTGAGAAGCTCTTGCTAGTGCTTCTCCCAAAGTTGATACACAAATCAGTTAGTTAAACAAAAGCTTTGACAAGAAATTATGGTTCAATGACAATGGAATAGGGGAGTACTCTCTCTGTCTTGATAATCTACCTACATCGCCTTGGTCACATGGACAACCTTCAATCACACAACAATAGATATTTGTAGCATCAACATCAACGCAACCACCAACAGAGCCCAATACAAATTTTAATGGACAATTTATCAAAGAAAAATTCCCCATGGAAGATCCTGAGGATAGAGAAGTTCTAAATTGGCTCTATAAAGATGAAGATGAAATAGTTCCCAATGTTAAGATACCAACTAATCAATATGGTAAAGGGTATTCAATCATGCAAAAGATGGGTTATGATGGTAATGGTCCTATCGAAAAAAGAAAAGAAGAAGTAGTTGAGCCTATTCACCTTCCAGGACTTGTTGCAAAAGATAAAATAGATAAAATAGGACTGGGCTATATGATACTAACTCAAAAGAAATAACATCCAAGCAGTTGCATGATACTGTCCTCACATTGCAAGAAGGTTCTGATACAAGAGAGGCATGTTTGACAACAATTCAGAATTTTGTGGATAATAACTTTGACACAAACTCTGGTGAATACAAGTGGGACACCATCTATAATGATGAGTTTTGGAGGGACAAAAGGGTTGATGTGATACACAAGTATACACCTACTCTAATTGAAGGTGAAGGTTTAGGGACCCAACCGCAAGAATCTAAACTACAAGGCAACTATGATTCTAGTGATACTAAATTAGATTTAAACGAACAAGGCTATCACGAGAATAGTACCATCATTGATCTGCCTCATACCTCAGATCCTACAAACAACTCTGTTATGACCATAGCCATAACCGATTTCATGCAACCCAATGACTCGCTACCTTTGATCCACCTCGATCTCATTGATTTCGATTCAATTGAACCTATCAATATACCTGTATTTACAAGCGATGAATCTATCATGAACTTCCTTTCCATAGATGACACAAATGATTGTTCCACTAGCGATTTTCAGCATAGAGTCTTTAATCAGGAGAGTGTCAAGTTTCCTAGCTGCAAATAGAAAATTAAAAATAAAAGATCTAATGGTGAAAACTAGAATCTAGCAGTATTAGATCAAACAAAAGATAAAACAAAAAGCGTATCAGATGGTGAAATTTTTTTTAAGGGACCAGATGATGGGAAGCTTGACACTCTCCCCGAGCACTATCATGAGTGATTTCCTATCTTGATTGAGCCTACAAAAGACGTTAATCTTGAAACTACAGAACAACCAAGGATTCTACAGTTAGTTGCATCAATGATAGATAAAGAAGTACCCGAGTTCATGGAATTTATAAGAGAAAATCAAATCAACTTTTCCTAGTCTTATGCAGACATGCTAGGTCTTGATCCTGATCTTATCGTGCATCACTTGTCTATCAAACTAGGAGTTAAGCCTGTGAAACAAAAACTTAGAAAGATGCATCCTCATGTTGCACTACTGGTTAAAGAACTCAGAAAACTCCTTGATGTGGGTTTCATAAGATCAATTGACTATGCAGAATGGATCTCCAACATTGTTTTTGTATCCAAACCAGATAGAAGTATCAGAGTGTGCACATATTTTAGAGATATTAATAAAGCATGTCCTAAGGATGACTTCCCACTTCCAAACATAAATACTATAGTTGATCTGATAGCTGGCCATGCCATGTATTCACTAATGGATGGTTTTTTTGGTTACAACCAAATCAAGATTGCACCTGAAGACCAGGAAAAAATAGCTTTCACATGTCCATGGGGGACTTACTGTTGGAACATCATGCCTTTCAGTCTAAAGAATGATGGGGCTACATACCAAAGAGCTATGACTACAATTTTTCATGACATGATGCACACATTCATGGAAGATTATGTAGATGATATATTGGCAAAGTCATACACAAGAGAAGGACATCTTGAAGTGTTATCCAAAATCTTTGCAAGGTTGGAGAAATTCAAAGTTCGTCTCAACCCCAAGAAATGTGTTTTTGGGGTCACATCTGGAAAGCTCTTAGGATACATAGTATCAGAAAAAGGAATTGAGGTAGATCCTACCAACGTACAAGCAATCATGGAAATGCCTCCACCAAGGAATATCAATCAGTTGAGGTCATTACAGGCACCACTTCAATCTATACGAAGGTTCATCACACACTTGGCAGATAAAATTCTACCTTTCACACATCTATTGCATAAGAATGTTCCTTTTAGATGGGATGACATGTGTGAAAAGGCCTTTCAACAGATCAAGTAGTACCTAATGAACCCACCGATTCCAATACCACCAAATCCGGACAAACCTCTAATCTTATATATTGCCACAATAGAGACATCTTTGGGGGCATTATTAGCACAAGAGGATTCTATAGGAAAGGAATGTGCAATTTATTACATCAACCGAACGTTAACAAGTCATGAAATCAACTACACTTTCATTGAGAAGGCTTGTCTAGCAGTAGTCTTTTCCTCATAGAAATTTTGGCACTACATGTTAACTCATACAATCAATCTTGTTGCAAAGATTGATCCACTCAAGTATCTATTCAATAAAGCTACATTAACAGGAAGGCTAGAAAAATGGGTCATGATCTTAAGTGAGTTTGACATCCATTATGTTAATAAAAAAGCAATCAAGGGACAAGTGATCGTTGATCAACTAGCTGAAGCACCATTACAAGTAGAGCATCCCATGCACATTGAATTTTCAGATGTTGATGTCTTCACTGCAGAATCAAAATAGCCTTGGTCTTTATATTTTGATGGTTCTTTCACTCAACATGGATCGGGGACAGGCATACTCTTTGTCACCCCTCAAGGAAATACCATTCCTCGGTCATATAGGCTAATGTTTCCATGCACTAACAACATAGCCAAGTATGAAGCTTTAATCACTGGACTGAAGATAGCATTGGAATGGAGGATCACTGAACTACAAGTTTATGGTGATTCATAGTTAGTCATTAATTAGATCAATGATGATTATCAAACCAAAGATGACAAACTATTGCCATACAAGAAAATGGTTGATGACTTCAAGAAGTACTTCATGGATATCAAGTTCATATAGACTCCAAGACTTGATAACAAAGCAGTTGGTGCCATGGCCATGATCGCATCATTGTTACAACTCCCAGAAAATTAGGCTCGCTATGGATTTCTAGTGGAACAATCATTTACACCTGCCTATGACACACCTGAAAGCCAAATCATTTTCCACTTAGTAGGATCCGATTCACATTGGTATGGCAATATTTATGCCTACCTAAAAGATGACATCTTACCACCTGACTTATCCCATAACCAAAAGTACAACTTTATCTGCCAATCCTCTCACTATACTCTTATCGTTGACACCCTTTATCGCCACGGTATTGATGGTACTTTACTTCAATGTCTTGAACATGATGAATCTAACAAGGATTTACAAGAAGTTCATGGTGGAATTTGTGGTACTCATTCAAGTGGACTGGCCTTATCTAAGAAATTGATTAGAATAGGTTACTACTGGTTGACAATGGAGAGGGAATCATTCACTTTCATGAAGAAGTGCTCTAAATGTCAGATTCATGGCAATCTCATTCATGCTCATGCACAAGAACTACAACTATGCACACCAACCTGGTCATTCTCTCAATGGGGGATAGATCTAGTTGGCAAGATTCATCCTTCATCATCAAATGGACACAAGTTCATCATCACAATGACATAGTACTTTACCAAGTGGATTGAGGGAGTACCTCTCACTAAGGTTACCAAAAACAAATCTCATCATTCATACTCAACTATATCATTTGTCAGTATGGCATTCCTAACTCCATCATCACAGATAATGGAAGTTCGTTCAAAAATCAAGATGTTGATGAACTTTGTGAAAGATTCCATATTTAGCACAGATATTCAACACCTTACTATCCACAAGGGAATGGCAAAGCAAAGGCCTCAAACAAGACTATATTCAAAATATTGAAGAAGAATGTGAATGATACAGGGAAAGATTGGAACATTCAACTCAATCCCACATTATGGGCCTATAGAACTAGCATCAAAACGCTAACAAGAGCAACACTGTTTTCTCTTGTCTATGGAGTAGAAGCCATATTACCTCTAGAGGTTGAGATTCCATCACTCAGGGTATCATTGAAGGGTCTCATGATGGATGATGAATACAGAGTTTCCTGACTACAAGAGATGGAACTCCTTAATGAGAAGAGACAATGAGCAGCTGATCATTTGAAAGCATATCAATAGATGATGTCTCACAGCTATAATCACATAGTCAAGACACATACCTTTTAGGTCGGTGATCTTGTTTTGAAGGAAAACCCATGGAATCAACAAGACAGAGAGAAGAAATGAAAGTATGAATGAAATTGGATGGGTCCTTACATGGTCATAGTAGTATATAGTTTAGGAGCATACAAGTTGTCAACGTCAGAAGGGGACCTATTTGATGAACCCATCAACAACATGCACCAAAAAAAGTATTGTCTAAAGCAATTATCATCATCCATAAAAGTCCTGAAAAAATACAAAAACAACAGAAAAATTCTTGAAAAAATACAAAAACGGCAGAAAAAGTCTTTAAAAAATACAAAAACAACATAAAAAGTCTTGAAAAAATACAAAAACAATAGAAAAATTCTTGAAAAAAAAAAATTGGCAAGAAAAATACAAAAAAATAAAAAAGAAATCAAAAAAATGCAATAAAGACAAATAGTGAAAATCTGGCAAATAGATGCTATTTGTAGCTCTCCATCTATTAGTTCATGTTAGCACTAAGATTCTTGGCCTTCATTTCATGCATCTTTTCACCATCATCTTAGAGCCATAGCCGCATCATACTGCCATCATTTTCCTACAGCAATAACGTCTTACCATGGCTTGATCATTATACATATCTATTTCAGCAAGTTGTGTCAATACTAGGGGCAAACGTTGACATACTAGGGGCAATCAACTTTCTTATTTTATCGAAACAGCTAGACAATGACATAAAATCCAATCATGTGAACAAACAATCAAATCCTATGAACAACTATCAAATCATTGATCCATATCACAAACAGTTTTCAACAAGTACCATATCATAACACATATCTGGATGATCTAAAATCTGAATAATTTTTGGAGTAGTAGTATTATATTTTGAACAATGGTTGTTTGATTTTCGATATCATTCCTCTAGAACACACTCGATGATGTACTAAACTAGAGTGGCGAGGAAAGATAATGATTTTTATTTGTCTGTTGTCTTGAGGTTAACTATCAATCTGGTGCAAATATGTCATGAGACATGATTTCTACAGTGTATCATTGATGACAGTTCCAAATTTGCATCAGAAAGTGGTTAATATTTGTCTATTTATGCAAGAAATGCTTAGGTCATCTCGGTTCAATTATACCTCGATGCTTGTGATCACTTGCTATATCAAAAATCGTGAAAGTTGTACTCAAGTCATCATTGGTGGTAATTTCCCCTCTGATGCTTGTGCATACTTCCAACATTTTAAACGCTCTATGATGATTCAAGAAAGCTAACAGAAGGCTCAACAAATAGTTGGTTTCATTTAGTTGCATTTCATTTAGATCATTGTACATATCTGCATACTGGATTTGCATCAAATTTTTGAAAGGCTAAACAAAAAACATCAATGGCTATCATGTCTCTTTGGACTATTTGTGGAGGAAATTCGAACATTTGTTTCATTATCATCTTTCATCTTCATTATCATTTCATCTAGGTCATGTACATATCATATAGTTTATCATTTATCATTCATTTTTATATCATTTTATCATTTAGTTATCCATCATTATGCATTATCATGTCATTTATCATTTCATATCATATAATTTCATTTGCATACCATTACTCATTTTAATTTTATATCTTCTTCATTTTATATATCACTTTATTGCATATCATTTAGATCCTTTATCATTTCATATCATTCATTTATCCATTAGGTATTTCATATCGCTTTCATTTTCATACTATCTATCATTTTCATATCATTAGCATATCACTTATCATTTTCATATCCATTTCATTTTCATTTTGCACAGTTGCATACCATTTATCATCTTCATTACTAGTTCATTTTCATATTTTATCTTTGTAATCTATTTTCATTTCACTTATCATTTCATCACATTTTCATTGTCATTTCATTATGCATTATCATTTCATTTATCATTTTTCATATCATATAATTTCATTACATATGATTTATCATCTTATCATACATCTCATTATTTTTAATCATGTTCATTTCACTTCATATCATTATTCATATCGTTTATCATTTGTCACATTACATTCATATCATATCTTTAATCATCTATCATTTTCATATCATATATCATGTCATTTTTCACATAACATTTGACCCATAACACATATCATTTCGTATCATAACTACACATTCATCATGCATTTCATAAATGCAACATCCATTTTTCATGATCACATCATCATTATTTATTGCATTTGAAAATTCCAAATAAAAACCATTCCATGCATACATTACATTTCCACATCAATTGCAAAACATTATATCCCATTGCATATTTTCATTAATCACATCACAAAGTCATCCAGGTCTACATGACATCATTAGTACACATCACAAATCGTCATCATAAGAATCATCCTCCATCACATGGTTAGTCATAAAATCATTAAATTGCATATCAAAATCCATCTCATAACATATACAAACAAATGCATATCACATCATCACATCAAAAATACACATCATCACAACTAATCGCCGCTGCATATCATCACTCATAAAAAATAAATACAAATTTCCAATGTCCAATGAAACTGACAAGTCTAGAGGGATACATGAGATATGATAAAAAAAAAGGTACATGCTCCAAAAATCATATACATCAATAATACTGCATCACTCAAAATGACATCTCAAGGCTGGCTGGTCGAGGCCCATGATGGAGCTAGTCTAGAGGATGGTGGCCTGCCACTACCCCTTGTGTCGATATCTTGTCGAGGCCCTATGACCCCTCTATTATGTGTCGTAGTCCGTGATATACTCCTAGATTTTTTGTGGGACCAAGGGTAAGGCTCTCTGCGGTTGGGAGGGCACAACTCCTCATATCTAACTTGATAGTACTCAGCGTCTCTAGAAATATCGAATCCCTTTGCAATAGCCTCTTGCAAAGATGCACTCTCAACAGTGCCCATGAGTCTCTAAGCAACACCCTCTACCTCTGTTTCCCTTCATTTGAAGGAATCTCTCTCTGCTATCAACTGGGCCACTTGTGGGTCCAAGGCAGAAGGAGGTGCCTGTGCCTGTTCCTGCGCAAGCTGTGCCTATAACTGCACTACCAAAATCTAAGCCTGAGCCAACTGGCTTTGCAACTGTGCTTGTTGCCCCTAAAGCATATGTACCTGGTCCTACAGAGTAGCTATCTGTGCCTGTTGCGCTATGGAAGAGACCCTGATCACTGTCATTTATCCGATACCAGTCCTCGGCCTCCACATGATCTATACACTACCCAAAAATTTTGGCCTCAGTCTCACTAGCCTCTACTCATCCCCTTCACCATCTTCGTCATCATCCCCATCACCATCACCTAAGCCCTCCTCCTCATCTCCACTCTCATCCTCATCTCCACTATCCTCCTCCTCTCCTCCACCAAATGTCTAAGCCCCCCTGCTACATCCTCCTGTCTCCTCCCCCCTGGCTACTGTGCCACCAAAATGGGCACTAGCTCATTTGGACATGTGAACCGTGAAAATGGGTGTGTATGAAAATAAATAGAGTACTCCTCAGAAATACCCGCATCAACAATATCAGGCATGCCATCCCATACCTCAGGCTATAAAGTTGTATACTCTCTATATGCAACCTAATAAGAAATGCAGGGCCCCCATCGAGGCTCATTCCTGCACCACCCATAGTGTACAATGCCCTGAGGCATCCCCTATGTAAATCCAAACTATCTCTGCACTTGTAATGCCAAAAATCTCTCTATAATGAACGGGGTTCGACCTATTAGAAACCGGGGTATACATACAAACGACATATCCAAATGATCAGTATCCCACATCTCACAATCTGTGTAGGGTCTCCATATCACTAAATCCATATCATCTAGGCTTTGTCTCTAGTAATCTAACTTTCCTAGCTTGGGATAGAAAAGTGCAATAGAATATGCATACACATATGGCCCACCTAGTGGCCTAACTCTAGGAAAAAGTGGTCTCGTAATAGCAATATGTTCCCACACCCAGATCTAGAGCAAGGTAACACCACAAGATAAACTGGCCAAGCCTCTGTACACCACCTAGTGCAAGTCCTGATATAAATGCACTAACATGTTGCTCCCCCAGGCGTATCTCTGTGGCTGACCTATCATCTGCTCAATGATCCTCCCCCATCCAACTGATAGTCCCTTTGACCGGTGGTCCAGAAAAAGGAAGCCTCCAATGAATGCACCCAAAATGGCATGTAAGGCCAGATATCTCCTCAAATCTACCAATGGCACCTAGTACCCTACTATTTGATCATCCAAAAACACTCTCTGGAGTGCATCTGTACCACCTAGCTCCTTTTGGTCATAAAACACAAGGGCACCTACCACTAGAATACCCAAAATCCTACATACGTCCTATGGGGTCACAGTCATCTCACCCATTGGCAAATGAAAGGTATTATGCTCAGAATGCCATCTCTCTGCTAGCGTAGTCAATAGTCCCCTGTTGACTCAAATCGGGGGCATAGACAATAAAGGTCCCAATCCACATCCCACTATCAACTATATATCTACCAATGTCAGATCTTATATCCAATCCCACCCCACAGAGAAGCACTCTCTAATTTGGAGGTTTTTGAAAACCTCCTATTTTTTTGGTCATCACAAGGACAATCAATCAAACTCATATCATTGACTCATATCAAATAAATCTATCTACTTAACATCATGTAATCACAACCCATATCTATCTATCAGTGAACCATATCAAGTAACCCATATCAGTGAACCATATCAAGTGACCCATATCAGTGAACCATATCAAGTGAACCATATCAAGTGACCCATATCAGTGAACCATATCAAGTGAAACATATCAAGTGACCCATATTAGTGACTCATATCAGTGACCCATATCAGTGAACCATATCAACAACTCATATCAAGTGCACCATATCAAGTACTATATCTAAGGGACTCATATCAGGAAATCAATGCAAAATCTATCTATCTAAATATCAAATCAATCTACTCTATCATCATTTACTATTTGCTTTCTTTTTCAGGAAAGCAAATTTATCAATAATTAAATCATCATTCTATTTGCACTTCAGTCATGAATGCAAATATGTTTTCAATCACATCATCTACTATTTGTTTTCTATCACAAAAAGGAAATTTACTAGAAGTCATATCAATCATTTACTCTTTTTTTATTTTAAAGACTTGGCTTTCCCAAAGCAGGATACTCATTGGACCCTAAATAAGGATTTAAAATCCTTTATTGAAGGATGGATTGGACCCTTTTAACACCCTTGCCCCATGGAAATCTGGAGGAAAATTCCCCCCATCATCTATTGGTGCCTATGGAAAGAAGGGAACAATCAGATCTTTAGAGACACTGAGAGGAGCCCCAAGGAAGACTTTGGCATTGTCCAAACTTATTTCTAAAAGTATCTCCCTGTTCAAGTGGAAACCACTAGACATTACCTCTATTGATTAGGAAATCAAAATGGTGAATTCTTGGAACATAAAACTTGAGACATACCCCTTTGATAATTCCAAGTCCATAGCTAGAAAAAACACGGTTTGGAAACCTTCGGGTTTGGGTTGGTTTAAACTAAATTTTGACAATGTGACCAAGGGGAACCCTAGAATAGCCAGTATTGGCAGTGTTGTAAGGGATTGCAAGGAAAACTTGGTTGCTAGGTTTTTTGGACTAATTAGCATTCATTATTCTATGACGGTTGAGTCATAGGGACTACTCAAGGGCATCGAGATCACTGTCACTCTAGGTATAAAAAAATTACATATTAAAGAGGACTCTAGAGTGTGATTGACTCTATTATTCATGGTTGTTTCCTTAGTTGGAACATTAGGGATGTCTTACTAGACATAAATGTATTGGTCTCAAAACTGGAAAGGAACTACTTGACTCACATCTATAGGGAGGGAAACCAGGTGGCAATGGTTTGGCAAACTTGGGTTCCACTTAGAGTTTGTGCAAGTGTTGGAAAAGGATTGAGGTGCTACTAACAAATATACAAGGATTAATCCTTATGAAACAAAGGAATATAACCACTCAATGATGGTTAAAAATACTATTTATTATGGGTATAGGTGGCACTACACGTTGGGACCTTGGATGGCGAGGACTAGGTCGGGTGAGGTGGAAAGTTTAAATTGAGTTGTCGAGTGGTTATTTTATTTCATAATTATGTATGGTGGGGTCCTTGGCCTTTACAGACTATCTTTTCAAATGTACTACATATCCCATCAAATCTCTAGGAATGTGTGTAATCTGACGCTCATTTCCAGCTTATTTAATAATTCCAATTCAATATATCTTATGATAAGCATAAGATAGATTATGAGATGTACTTAAAAACTTCAAATCTTCCCCTTGCAGCTAAAAGGCCTAGAGAAATGAGTAATTTCAATGACACCTTTGGTACGATGGTTATTACTTATGTAGATTTAATTATCATAGCTTATTTCCTTAACTTATGGCTCATTATGGCCCCACGGAGCTAGCATCATTGGGCATGACTAATGAAGCATGTAAACATCTAATTTCTTTTATTGTGCCTTACTATCCCAAATGGCAGAGTAATGATGGTTTAAGAAAGGGTAAATTCACTGGTGGCCTATCCATTTTCTAGCTAACTTTATTTCTCTAGGCCAATTCATGTGAGCTATGGGTTGAGATCTGGGAAGCAATAGGGTAAGGACCAAGTCAGATAACTACGAGGAGTTTTTTAGGGACCCCATAGCTTGGAATATTTGTATGGAGGGAGGTTTGGTGCCACTTTTAGAGAGTCTTGTGGGCCAAAATGAGAAATTATTAGCCCAATTTGTTAGCTTGTGGAAGGATAGGTAGGTCACCATGGGTGGCATTTCAGTCGAGGTGGATGAGGAAGTATTGGTAAGGAGATGATCCTCTCTTGTGATGTCAAGAAATACAAAAATACACCAAAACATAAGACCTAGAGAGTCTCAATGCCTTCTTCAAGGACAACAAGAAGCGGGTTAAAAAGTAGTCGGGTTTCAACCATGAGGCATTGCCAAAACCCTAGGACAAGGTGTGTCTTGCTCCTATGAAATATGCTACTTTAGAAGGTAGATACAATGTGTTTTACTTTTACCATTTGTCACTGTTAAATCACCTATGGCATAAAATGATCATCAACTTTCCTTCCTTCATGTTGACTTCCCTGGAAATTTCGATCAAAGGTTTGGGCCATGATGAGCTACCACTCTCAATCCTGATATTCTATCTCCCTTGCCATTGCATTAGGGTCTAATCCTTAGGCTCTATCACTTCCATTTGGCCTTGTGCCCTCCTAAACCTATCTCATATGCGTGAGTGGAGGAACTAGAACCTCATGAAATTTCCAACAACAATCCTTCCCCTACTACTTTGGTGGGTCCTAAGAGGAAAACCCCCATGCCTAAAAATGAACCCAATGTTGAGCCTAAGTCTAAACTCCGATCAAAAAAGATGAAAGAGGAGATCTGGTTGGCCCAATCTAAGGCTGCAACTGGGTTATGTGAGCTAAAAAACAAACCATCAAAAAGGACAATAGACCACTACTAAGAAGAAGGGGAAAAAAGAATCTATGTTCCAGTTGGACATGCCAACCATTAACAATGAAAGAGAAAGTTCTGAGGAAAAGACTCTATGGGTGACACCATGGTGGCTGTGAGTTTTGATGTGGGGATGGAACAAACTAGTGTGAGGAGGTCCCACAGACTAGTGAAGAACAAAAAAGAGGCTCCAGTGGATGAGATTTCTAGTGATTCAAAGGATAATGGCGAAAAAATTGAAGGAAAAAAAGACATTGTTGAGGAGATGGAAGAAGATTTCTTGGAGGGCCCTAGTCATTTCTCAGAAATGAAATGAATGCTTAAGGATGACTCTACCCACTCCTCGGATCCCAGAGTTGGTGAGGAAGAGACAACCCAGAGCAAGAAGGGCAAGGATGAGGACTTCAACATGCTACAAGAGTGGGTTATTAAATTGGAACAAAAAGTCAATAGTTTGTCTCGGTTCACTATTAAAATGATTCATAGATTGACCGTCACACTTTCAAATGTCATCAAGGAGGAATCATATAAGAATATTGTGGGTGAAGGTCCCAACTAGATTGGGGACAATGTTTTAAACCTCCTCATCCAGAAATGGGAAAGTGTGGACAATTAGTGGTTGGTTATGTGTTGTGCTGGATTTCCGTTGTCAGAATGCAGTGTCTGTGTCCTTTTTCTATTACTTTTACTATAATTTTTTATGATGTTTTGATGAACTTGGTTCCTTTTTGGCCCTGCAGTCTTTTCATGTAGAGGGTACAACACCCTGTAAATGTTGCTTATATTATAAAAAATAATACATTTATTATAATACTTTATAAACTTCTCCATTGATTTTGTAGGAAAAAATCACATGAACAACCAAAACACTTTTTACAAGGACATTTCAATTACAAACACATGAAATCATTGACAACAAAATCATCACAATTGAAATTGTTACAACTTAAAAATAATTCAATTAGAACCACATGTAACTATACTAACTTCTTCTTTGACTGCATAGGAAAAAAATACATGAACAAGAAAAAAAATTATGTACCAACTTCATTCAGTTAGATCCACATGATTTATAGGTGACTACTTTGTATTCATATGTTTTTGCAACTAAGAAAATTAAACATGCTACAAATTCCTCTCCTTAACAACTATATTTTTTCCTAAATTTTTGTATTGTTGATATATAAACAAGAATACAATTATTATGTAAATCTACTAACTATTGCTTTGACTATGTAGGAACAAAATACATGAGCATAAAAAAATCTTTGATATCCATGGAAGATATGCATGCGCATTTGCATATAATATAAGTCAAAGAAGCAAATATTAAATGTGCATCAACCTTTTCTCACCTCAAATATGATCAAGGAGGCAAGAATAATGAATAGGGAACATCTTAGTTGTAGCTCCAAATGTATGTGTTGTTGTTATGTAACCATCTAAATGGGGTGATAGTCACATATTCTAGATGGAGAATAATACATAATGTGATATGGTTGAATATAAAGATATATTTTGATTACAACCAAATGGATTCATTAATAACAAAATTTCCACAATTATAATTTCTATAAAAATATCATTCGACTTGCTATAAGAAAATATGCATTTCCAAAAAAAATTACATTTTACAATCAATATTGCATATATTTCAAACTAGACTACAATACCATGCTTACTTATATATAGATCTCTATCAGCATAACCATTGCACCCCCAGTGCAAGTACTAGTTTAAATTTAATACTAATAGAGTTAAAAGTATTCAGTCAACAAAATAATTAATTATTAGTCCAATAACTTGCATCAGACTAATAAAACTATTCATAAATTTATCTAATAAAATAAAAACTAAAATAATTTTAATTTTAAAATCAATTTAAGAAAATATATATATCAAAAAATCTAATCAAACTATTTTAATTATGCTATCTCATTAACTATTTTCTACAAACTAATAAAACCTTAGACATACCTAGTCAAAAACTTAAGATTGAAAATTTATTAAATATCACTTTTGCATACCTTTCAATATAATCATAAAATAAAATACTCAACCAGAGTGTCACATGAACACATGCTATCATTATGTTTGTTCTCAATACTCAACTATATTTCATCTCACATTCCATTTCACACCTAGTGATCAGATCAGTGCTTCATGTATTACTTCTTGACAAGTGATGTAGTTGAACATTACTGCCAGCAATGTAGAATTCATAATAGATAAAAACTAGCAATCACACCTTGGTGTGCAATGGGTATGCCAAAGATGGGTGGAAGGTCAACTAGGAAATTTTTTTGCCTTATTTTTGCATACATTTGTGCAGTAAATGAGGTCAATTGGTAGGACCTGTAAGTCAGGAAGATAATCAAGCTCCATTACCAACAAGATCATCTTATGTTTGTAATAGGGAGAGATGGAGAGAGAGGGGGAGAGCTATGGATAGAAAGAGGGAGAGGGTTAAGGAGATAAAGATAGGGGATAGAGATAGAGAGCAGGATATATATGGAGATGAAGATGTAGTGGACAAGGAGATGGATATGGAGAGGAGAGGGAGAAATAAAGAGAGAGGAGAGAGGGATAGATAGAGATGGAAGAGATAAATGTATAGAGAGGGAGAGGGGGAGATAATGTCATAGGGAGAGATAGGAAATGATATAGAGATAGAAGTAGTGAGGGAGAGATATAGGCGTAGAGAGAGATGGAGAGATGATGAGATAGAGATAGAGGGGATATGGAATAAGAAATATGGAGAGACAAATAGGTAAAGAGATATAGACATAGAGGTATAGGAAGAGGGAGAGGGAGAGAGATGGATGGATAGAGAAATGGAGACATGTCTAGAGGTGGAGGGGGATAGGAAGATAGAGCTAGAGATGAAGATAGGAGAGATGAAGAGAGAGAGAAACAGATAAAGAGATAGAAAGAGGTAGAGGAAAAGATAAGGAGATTGAGAGGGAAGAATAAAGAGGAAGATGAAGAGGGAGAGAAGAGGTGGGAGAGAGGGAGAGAAATATGTAGATATGGAGAGAGAGAGAGGAATGGTAGAAGTAGGAATAACAAAAGTGAGAGAAGTGGTGGATATGGTAGATTGGGTAGCATTTGATGAGAGATGAATATTGATCAAAAAGATCCTTTAGGATGCATGTATTTGAGTGGAAGATTGGGGTAGAATAGTTAGGAGGAAGGCCATATAGATATTTGAATGCAGAGAGAGAATAGGAATTATGAGAAGGTATACTAATGGAAGCATGAGTGGTTCTATGAGATTTGAAAATGGCGATAGAGGAGTAATGTTATGGGATGGGTTCATGGTAGATATATACTTGAAGATGAAGGAGAAGTAGATGCATTACATAAGAAGGTAGGTGAAGAAAACATAGCCAAATAACTTGGAAAACCTATAATCTATGTGGCTTATTGATAAATATATTATGAATCATTTCCACTAATTATATATCAAATGTGAAAATAAAAAAATAATGAGTTAGCCAAGGGTGGCTAGGATGCATCAATGAAATAGGAAAAGTAAGAATATATACCCTAACAAAATAAAAAAATGATAATGTATTCAAAAAGTATAAATTTAAAAGCCTAGAAAGAAATTAAGGTACAAACCTAAGGTAAAACCCTAGGGGATTTAAGATTTGATAGGGTCATAAAAATGTAAAAGAAAGATGCTTTTCCTATTAAAATTTTAGGTTAATTAAATTAATGTACATATTTGAGAATAAAGTAATCTAGATTAATAGCTAATAAATAGGAATGATAAGTGTGTAGTAAATACTATTTTATGAAATAAAATGGAAAGGAAAGATGTACATAGGTGTTGATTGAAGTAATTGAAATGGAAGTTGTAATGAGAGAGAGAGAGATAGAGAGAGAGAGAGAGGACTTGAGAAAGATAGAGAGCTCTTTATATCTATGTCTCCCTTCCTCTCCCTCTATATATTGAGATATGAAGATAGAGAAAGAGAGATATATATAGAGATGGAGGCAGAGTGAATAAGAGAGAGATAAAAGATATTTATTTTTTAGATAAATATAAAATTGTAAATAGTTTTTTTAAAATAGTTTATAATATATCATCACATGAATGCTACTCTCCACTTTCAATGTATTCTTTTAAATCATCTAAAGTTACAAAAAGTTCCTCTCAAATCTATTCTCATGTGAATTAAAGGTATGTTTGAAGTTGAATTATGTGAAGAGATTATAGACTATGACATAATATTAAAAATATTTTTTAACTATTTCAAAAGATTTAATATAATCCATTCAAAATTATTTTAAAAAATATTATTACATGATTTTTTTTAAATTTTAATATATTTAATAAAAAATCATTTAAAAAATTAATATATTTAATAAATTTTAAAATGTTTTTTATTATTTTAATATATTTAATAAAAATAATTTTAAAATTAATATATTTAATAAATTTTAAAAATTATATATTTAATAAAAAATTATTTTAAATTTGTTTATATATTTAATAAAAAAAATTTAAAAAAATTAGTATATTTAATAAAACATTTAACCAAAATTTTAAATATTTATTGTTTTTACATAATTAATTCCACAAATACTAATATATAATTTAGATTAACAAATTTTGCTAGGACATTTTTTTTTAACTTAGCTTGAAAGCCTTCGGAGTAGCCAACCGAGAGACGGGAGCCCCGCTCTTGATCGACAATACAATGAGATATAACGGTATATCCAATGTCATCACAGGGACCGCCATTATGAAGCTTATTCAGGAAGGAAAGCTCAGTCTCCACAACAAACCGTTAAGTTTTCTCGAACATCTCAAACCGCCTAGAGGCGACACCGCTGGCAGCCGGTTATTGAATATCACAGTACAGAACCTGTTGCAGCACACCGGCGGCTAGGACCTGACGTCGACCGGCATCCACATTCTCTCGCAGCCGGCGACCTTGTACGCCACTCAAGCCCTGGACAAGCCACCGCCTCCTACGCCGGAGATGTCATTCGCTTCATGAAAGCCATGCCGCTCGATTTTGAGCCAGGGTCGGCCATGGAATATTCCAACTTGGGCTACATCGTGCTGGGGCAGGTGATCGAGCATGTGACCGGCGTGGCGTACGGGCGCTACGTTGAAGAGAATATTCTTGGTCCTTTGGGAATCAGGGGCATACAATTGGGGCACACACAGGTGCAACGGCGGACGGAGGAGGAGGTTATGTACTACGGTCGCAACGGAGAAGACAGTCTCTGAGTCTCCATTTTTCCCGGCGAGGGCTTCGTCAACAAGAGATACGGCAGCCTGGACTACAGTAGCTTGGATTCCGTTGCTGGCTGGATCGGTAGCGTCGGCGACATTGTGAGATTTGTTGACCATATCGACGGGCTCCGAGAGCCGACGATTCTGAAGGAGGATATGGTGTACGCCATGCTTAACACAGGCATGTCTGCGAAGAGGTATTTGAAAGGGAATATTCTGTTCGACCACTCGAAGCGACTGTTTGTGTTTGTTAGCGTCGATGGAGAGGGGAAAATAAGAAGCTTTCAGCACAGGGAAGCGGCCACAGGAGCTCATTCCTTTTTCATGCATTCACTATATACGAAATTAATGAAGCCACGTTTTTTACTATTTACGACTTCTTCCAATGCATTCGCTTTCCATTTACGACACAGTTTGTACGCCGATATAAACAAACAATCCTGATCAATTTGATCGTCTCCCATCCTTTTGATGCTTTGAACCGTCGATTTGACTACTTGGCTTGCTCCACTTAAAAAATCACGGCCGGCAATGTGGAATTCAGAATAGGTCAAAATTTCTTCCGGCACATAACGACAAAAAATTGAGTTCTTCCTCGTTTTCCAGACAAACCACATCGACTTCCACGTGTTTTCTTCGGTACTATTCTTCCTCGTTTCTTCGACAAGATTTGCTCACTTTTTTTATCTTTATATAACTTGCCTTTTTCTCTGTGCTTTACCAACTTGAATACTTCGATTTCCTCACCAACACCCCTGCTTCCATTACCGTTTTCGAATCAGCCTCCACTTCTCATCAACTAGAGATTATGACTAGCAATGGCAACTTGGTGTGCAATGGGTACGCCGAAGAGTTGTGGAAGGTCAATTAGGGAAAAATTGGATCTATTTTTTGGAAACATTTTGCAATACATGAGATCAATTGGCAAGCCATTTAGAAAATGATGTTGTTTGTGCAACAAAGGTCTCAATGGAGAAGTGGTAGCTTCAAGTCAACTATGCATCCTTTTATAGGGATCCAATCACGACTGAAACAAAGCCTCTAAATGAGGAAGATAATTAAGCTCCATTACCAATAGACTCATGTTATGTTGCAATAGAGAGAGAGGGAGAGATACAGATAGAAAGAGGGTGAGATAGAGGGCGGAAGAGAGAGAGGGGGGTGAGGAGATAAAGGAAAAAATAGAGTGAGACTTAAAGAACAAAGATAGAGGACTTGAGAAAGAGAGGGATATACAAAGAGGACAGAGGTAGAGAGAGAGAGAAGAGAGATAAATGGAAATATATATCGAGAGAAGAGAGATTAATAGTTAAAATTGCATTGATAACATCTAAAGAAATCTTCTTCCATTATGTTGTGATAGCTGTCATACCCTATAATAGAGCTCTTATACCAACATTTGTAACTACGACATTTGATATATCATTCACAATTGTACTAATTGGGAAGGTCGAATTTCTATAGGAGAGAGGGCCAAGGGAGGAGAACACTTGGAAATTTCATAGTGCATGTCATTTTTCATTGAATATGTACTAAATTATAATATGTTTGTTGGTTTGAATCCATTATGATTGACCCACTATATATTTTTTTCACTTTTCTTGTTTACACTGTTTTTACACTTTTGGGAGTCTTAAATTACATCATGCCATTATTTTCCTTATACCCATTCTCATTTTCCTTGTTTTCCTTGTATAGCCTGAGTTGGCCTAATGGTGGAGAACTTGTACTCTTGAAAGAGAGGTTACAAGTTCAAATCCTGTAGGGGGTAAGGTATGTACACCTCATATTGTGAAGCACGAGTTAGGTGCCTCCCTCAGATTTGGGAGTATGAGGAGTCCCATATATACTGTAAGCTGTCTGTAGACCCAAAAACAGATTGCTTGGTATTCGTGGACTATAAAATAATTATTATTATTATATCCATGTAGTGCTAGAGAAGGGTGGCAAGACAATGAGAGCGTTCTCATCCTTATTATTATTACGCCGAAGGCGTGTCCTATATGAGCTTTCAGAGCTCATTTTCCCTGTCAACGGTCCAAAACGAAGGATAGGGCTTGGTTGACATTAAAGCGAATCTCAGCCGTCCATCGTTTCGCCGTGTTTTTCTGCTTTCCCCGCTGCTATCGCTTCTGCTTTTCCCGCCGCTATTGGTTGTCGTCGTCAACATTCATCCACGGATACTTCTGCAGTTTGGCCCTCAATCCGTCACATCAGTATATTTAATTTTCTGCCCTAATCAGAGTTACAACGCTGCCATAGTCCACTTGCAGGCTTTAATCGGAGGTATGATCTCGTAAAATGGGAACGGTAGCAACCAACACTCTTCAGGGAAGGGGAAACGTGGGATCATGAGGAGCATAACGAGGCCCGGTGCCAATGGTCCCTGCTGCCACCATTGTCATTCAAGCCTACAATCAACAATCTCAGTCGTGAAAATAAAATATAATGGTTTTTTCGCTGCTTTCCCTGCCTCTATTAGTAGCGGCTCCTCTAAACTCTTGCTGGTATTGACTTTTCACTTCTCCAATTTGGCGAGTTGCAGCTTGAAAAGAAGGTTTCATTTACAGTTTGGTCGACAATTTTAATCAGAATATCCACTGCTCTTTGCGTCTTGTCCATCTTCCGGTCAGCATTGTTGCCAGTGAATCTCTGCATATGATCACACCAAGTCAGCGGAGGCCTTCGATATATCACATTTTGCAGCGATATAGGTCGGATATGCAAAGATGGATAACTTTTTCGGCGGCAACCAGGTAGGCAAAAAGATTTATCACGAGAAGTAGCCTCTCCAATTCTGTCTATTGTGCGCCATCAATAATTTTCTCCAAGTTGCTACTTACATTCTTTATGTTATTCCCATTTTTTTTACAGGGTAGTCATACTGCTTGGATTTTTTTCTTCGTTATTCATTGCTAGGGTTTGCATTCAGTTTTTTTTAGGGTTTGTTAAGGTAAGGTTTTGTTTTGTTTATTTTCCATTGTTTGAGATTCAAAAACAGTGTGTGAGAGCTCACGTTTGGCCTCAATTTCTTGGGCTAGATCAGGGAAATGAGGTGTTCACAAGGTAAGGTTTTGTTCTGTTTATTTTTTGTTGTTTGAGATTCAAAAATAGTGCGTGAGAGCTCACGTTTGGCCTCCATTTCTTGGAAGCCGCATTACAATGCCCTAACAGGGAATTATAATATCAATGTTCTATTTGCTCCACTTGAAAGCAAAGGAAAACAAGTGGTGTGGTACGACCATAGGAATACTAACTCCTCCATGGATTTAAATCAGCCCTTGATAGAAATCGTGTTGAATAAGGACGTTAGGAAACTGGGTGGTTTGTGGACGAGCAGGCACTGGATTGCACTGAGAAAGATTGAAGGAGTCTGGCATAATTTGGACAGTGATTTTCCTGTCCCTTTGGCCTTTGAAAATGGGGATGAAGAGCTTAGGGATTATCTGGACTAGAATTCAGCTCAGGGTGGAGAGGCTTTTATTTTTTTTGAACCATCTTCAGCATCTCTTAATCGCGTAGAGTAGTGATTTTGGAAATTCTAGGTCAGGAAGTTACAGTCAAGATTTGTTTCATTTATATTTGTTAATTTGTAAAGTTTCAAAAGTGACGCCTCTGTATATTGGTTTCACTGAGGGGTTCCTTCATCTGTTATCCCTCAACACGGATAAGTTTGAAAAGTCTAGGTTTAAAATTTGACAATCAAGGTTTGATGTTGATATAATATATGTATGTTAATATAGTCGATATAGTATATGCTTCTCATATTGCTTCTTCTAAAAATTCTTCAGTCGTTGCTGCCCATTTCTCTCTAGAGCATCATTCTTTGCAGCTTTACTAATATCCATAGCTATAAAATTGAGATCAACAAAGAGTTCATTATGGACACATTCTGTTTTGAACTGGGTTTAATTTTTTTCCGTCTAATTATGTGATTTCCATTCTACAATTTTACTGAATTCCACTCTAGAATGCAATCTTGTTATAGAATATGGGCTGTAAGCAAATTGAATTAGAAAGTTTTTAGTTGTTCTGTTTAAGGATCTTTTTCATATTCAAGAACAAACTCCTTTAATATTGTGAAGGAAAAATCTTATGTGCAGTGTTTTTGACATTTTAATAATTCAAATTGTAAAACAATTTAACTATGCTGAATCCAGTAACCATCATTTGACATTTTTATGCACTCCATGTAATCTTCTCTCTGGAAAACTAATTATTTTATGGTGTCTCTATTTTTTACAAGAGATTAGGCTAAAGCTATGTCATATGTTGCGTGATTTACCAGAACTATGTGTTTGAATATTCAGTCAATGGTAGATGATGCTAATAGAGCTGCTTGCATTATTTGCAAGGAATGCAAATATGCTTTATATAATGCCAAACGGGCATCTATTCAGTTACTAACATGTGGACTACCCATGCTGTTCAATTCAATCAGATAATTGGAGACAAAACTTTGGTGATAATTCTAATTCTATCTTTTACTGTTCTGTATTCCATAATATTAGAAGCAGGAGAATATTGTAAGTTGTATTCCAGTTCACATAATTGGTTTCAAGTTTCAGAGACATTAACAATGCTGGCAACATGAAGAGTTATTAAATGTTTATCTAGGTTTTTAGTTTGGCAAGATTCCTTTAAACATAAACTAATTTAATTGAAAAGAAAACCTAGATTTTTGGAGATTTAAATTTAACATGATGTGGACTCTTGAACAAAATGAAACGAAAAAGAAGTACCAATTATAATACAATTGTGGGCTGATAAAAGCACACATGTCTAGATAACTGCCAATCATATAACAACTGGATGGATGCAACAGAACTAGGATTGTGAATGTATAGACATATCTAATTTTTAGAGTGTAAGGACTTAAATAGATCAATTCAAAGTAAGATATTTTGGTAACTTGAATATGTAAATGAAACTCTCAGCTCCAGCAGATGCAAACCTTGCTGACTATAATGTGTTTAGTCATTTACAGACATGGAGTGTTCTTTTTTGTCATCAAGGCAGATTGGATAGAGCTACCTTCTCTTTGTTTTGCTTCCAACTAAGTGGTGTCAGTTGTATAGTATTCTAATACAAAAGCTTTTGTCGGAACATTATATGCAGAAATTACCATCTATTTCCGGTCTGTCTCAATCAAGGTACGAATTTGTCTTAAATTGTTGCAATACATAAAATAATTACATAAATAATAAATATTTATTTAATAATATAATAGTTAATACATAAAAATTGAAAAAAAAAAACCTGTTTAAATCTGTACACCAATTTTTTATAAAATATAATAAATAATTAGTTTTAAATATATACTAATATTATTCTAAAATAAAAAATAAAAAATAAAATTAATACTAATATTAAAATCATTTTCAAAATGATCTATCAATTGATCTCATTTACTACACAAATGTGTGCAAAAAAAAACCAATTTTTCCCTAATTCACCTTCCACACCTCTTCGGTGTACCCATTGCACAAGGTGCAATAGCTAGTTATATCCATGTAGTGCTAGAAAAGGGTGGCAAGACAATGAGAGCGTTCTCATCCATTCATAAAAATATTGCACAAAGGAGACATTGGATTCGGTGAAGCATAGTTGGTAGGCACAATGCAAGGATCATGCGTAAAGTCCGCGTGAATGAAGCCTTTCACTTTTGTATAGACCTAAAAGGCTTAAAAACCCAATCATGCAGCCCAGATGTCAGATCATTAACTCTTTGGCAGCGAGTATCTCACTTCATCAGAGCTGACGTACATATAGAACTGAAAAGCAAATGCAATAACTTAACAATGATACCTTTTTTACCAAATATGTTCAACCTTAGACTTTTTTACTGTATTTAGAGGGAGTTGAGGCGGCAGTCCTAAAAAAGTCATAAATGCGTTAACTAGCTAGAGAAAGAAATCCCAATATCAAATTCGACATATGTGAATTGAAAGGATGTGTGAGAAGACAGTTTCAGTGAGTCATCGGGTCAATAATGCATGGAGTACGGTAGTGGAGAAATATCAACCACGAACATTGCAAATCTAAAATAGTAGTTATGACTTTCTTGAACCTCGTTAATTCTGAAATGAAAATGATCAAATCACAATACTCTAATAGTTAATTATGATACATAAATAAGTTAGCTCCCTACAAATCTTTATAAAAAATTACTCTTACACATGATGCAATGTATAACAGGAAAAACATGGAGAATCTTGCAATTATGTGACTGTAAATTCTCTCATAAATGCCACTGCTTAAATAGGATATGTATTTCAAATTTTTTTAGTTTCACACTCTGTGAAAAGATGATTCAATGGGATGGAGTATATTTCCTTTGCAGACAATAAGAATCCACATTGATGTTAACTTCAGAATTAAATCAACTTAAAAAATAGTTTTGCAGGAGCAGGTCAATTTCATTCTACAGTAGTTGATTCAGCACAATTGATACACTATATGTCAATTGAATGCAAAGGAGCTTCCATGGAAGGTCTATTACACAGGCATTGCTCTATTTGCAGAGTGATCAAGTCAGTTAGTGGGTCACAGATTACATAAATTGTTCTTTATACAGAATGGTCCAACTTTAGGAAATTAATTTTTAAGCATTGGGTAAGTAGATATTACTAATGTCCTTGTAGGTTGGCTGACTGCAACACTCACAAAAGTCCTTGCCAAAAGTCAACTAACAGAAGATGTACCCAATGGCTGCCAAAGAGATAGGCTAGTTAAAATTGCAGTTCAGGTTCATTTACAAGTTGACCTTCAGTTAGCCACAAAATCACATGGCATTGTGAATTAAAGGGTCATGTTAGTGAGGCATTAGCATTAATGAAGTGCAATGTATCTAATGGATATTGATTACCTGGAGCTCTTATCTAAGGGGGATTGTCATAGAATTAGATTACTGATTCTGATGTGGATTGTGGAGTCCGTTAAGTTGAAATTCTAGCCTAAAGATGAAATTCTAGCATAAAGAAGCTAAAGCTAATTGTTTGTAAGTGTGTTGTAGCTACTAGACAACTTGTGACAGTTTATAAATTGATAAGTATTGAAATAAATGAAAATGAGAATAAGGTTTGTGAAGTCAAAAATATACTTTATTCTTTGTATTCCTTGTACAAGCTGAAATTTTACAGTAGCGAAAAGTCTATAATTTGTTCTAGAAATCTTTCATCTCATATGTGGTTCTTCTATCCATTAGCTATCACTTCTTTGTGTTCCTTGGTTTTGCAATGTGAGAGTGAATTCTTAAAAAGTGGAAATTACTTGAAACCCTTTCTATGAACAGAGTACACTTCTAAGAGCCATACATTTAAGATAGCAAATGTGAAATATTTTTTTGAGAAATTATGTATGATAGAAAAATGCAAAGGAAAATGCTCATATGTTCCAAAGAGCTTCATTAATTTAAATTTTTTGAGAGCATCCATGTAAAATCCATATTGTGCATATCTTGCAATCATTGCATTCCATGAGATGCCATTTCTTTGGGGTATTTTTGTCAAACAGTTCACGTGCCTTTTCAATGCTTCCACATTTTGCATACATGTCCACCAAAGTAGTTGCAACTGCAAGATTTGATAAAATTCCTCTATTCTTTATGCTTTGACGAATGCCCATACCTTGTTCCAATGCTCCTATTTTGGTACAAACAAGGAGAATGTTGGCAAAAGTTGCAGGAGTCTGGCTTGACACCTGCCAATTGCATTCGCTTGAAAGTTTCTAAATATTTTTAAAAAAATCCATTTTGTGCATATCCTGCAATCATTGCATTCCATGAGATAACCACTCTGAGGCATTCTGTCAATAGTTCGCATGCCTTTTCTATGCTTCCACATTTTGCATACATGTGCACCAAAATCCTCCTTCCATGATGCTTTGATGGATGTAGAGAGGGTGCAAGAGTGAGATATAAAGGAGTTGATATAAATAAGTGAAGCATAGATCAAAGCTTTGCACAGGCTTGACTCTTGGATACAATACAGTCTTTTTGAATGCTGGAAGGATTATCTAGTAGGCAGGCTCTACAATGTAGGTCAAGGCAGAATCAATGACAGTTCCCCCATTTCCCTAAACATTAATACTCCAAACCCTGGAAAGGATGGGAAGAAGAACCCCTTCAACAAAAACTTGGTTAATCCCAATTTCCAACGTAGTAAAAGGTCTCTGCAAATCTGTTCCTTTGAAAAGGAGTGTAGCTCATAGATTTCTTCAACGAATGCCTCAAAGGTATCTACCCCAATAGAAGATAACTTGTCAGTGGGGGAGAAATATAACTTATAGGTTGTGGAATTTGGCTTTACACCTACCAATTGCATTTGGTTGAAAGTTTCTAAAGCCTTTTCAACACATCCATTTTGTACATATCTTGCAATCATTGCAGTCCAGGAGATGACATCTTTTTCATAACTTCAGGTATTTTGTTAAACAGTTCACGTGCCTTGTTAATGCTTCCACTGTTTGCATGCATGTCTACTAGGCCAGTTGCGACTATAATATTTGACAAAGTTCCTCTATCCTTTATGCTTCGATGGATGTCCATACTGTTTCAAAGTTCCCATTTTGGCATGGGCAGGGAGGATGCTAGCAAAGGTTAAAAAAGTTGACTTTAAATCTAACAATTGCATTTCCTTGGAAATTTCTAAAGCCTTTTCAACAAATCCATTTCGTGGATATCCCACGAGACCACAACATGAATCTTTTCTGTCTGCTCCACCATCCAGTACTTGTCTATATATGTTTTGCAACAAATTGGGCAGAGGCATGTGCAACCCATCTCATCCACAATCGAGAGCGCCATTGAAGAAGAGAGACAGAATAAGCATCAAACATTTACACGATTTATGAGATGGCTGGGGCAAAACCTAAGTGGAGATCCAAACTGCTATCTGAATGAAACCGATGGGATTGTTCGGTTTCGACCTTGGAACCTCCAGATTGACAAAATTTGGGCCCTAATTTAGACGTCGGTTCAAATTAGTGTTCTAGAGGCATTGCGTAGCCTGCAAATATCTGCTCTCTGGGACGGGTTGTGCTACTGGCAAAGGTGAGAAGGGGCAGTGTTTGCATATAAAATGCAATGTTTGGAAATATCGGCAAGCGACAACATTTAAAGTGGCCAAAAAATAGTGGGAAACAATAGAGGGACAAAACAGATTCAATCGTCTCTGGGAGATGATACCACCATTGATCATCCTTTTTGGTTGGTCTTCTTCAAATAGGAAATGCCTTCGATGTAAATATAACCGCTTTTGATGGTCTTGCTCCACCATCTACATCTACTTCTGCTAGATCCTCATCACCGTTACAAAAGCTTCCTTGCATTGCTTTTATTAATCATCAAGGACCCGATGTAAAACACAAGCTGGACAAAGATATCTCCAACGCTTCCATGAGTCCATGCCCTGAGCAGGCCTGGAATTTGACGGCCACCCTTGCCTGTCATATGAAAATTTTGTGACGGTTTGTTCATTTAAATACCTGTCATTTTACGTTTTATGAAAAAAATTGACTGTCAAAAAAATTATTTAAAGTACCTAAAAAATCAATATATTTGTAATCTATGAAATATTATTTTACAAAATAATTATGTTAGAAAATTTACAAATTTTAGAAACTATGCATGCACTCAATTAGTAAAATCCAATTGCATATAATAAATTTTATTGATAATTAAATAATTATATATATGTAATTTACATTTTGACAATGCATAGAGTATTAGATTAAGAATAATTATATTGCACAATATGATTGTTTTTTCCATATATTTATTCTCTAATTTGTAAAATTGTATTACTATTTTGACTATAAATTAATTTATTGATTTCATATGTGTAAATATCATAAAAACACATTTAAATATCAATTTCAAATCAAATCTAGCAAAAAATAATTATATAAAATTAAAAATAGTTTAATCCTTATTCAACTCATTATCTAAAATTTCAACATGCTCACCAATAAAAACACAACTATTGCTTGAAAAAAATTAAAACTGAATCTATACAATAAATGTAAAATAAATGTTGTTGAAAAAACAATGCTATAAAATGAAATTAGCTGCTATTGTTCAATTTTTTTTATAGTTTAATCTTAAATTCATCTATATAAAAACATAAATTATTTGTAAAAGCAAACAAAATTTCAACATGCTCACCAATAAAATCAAATGTTCTATTGAAGAAAATCAAAGATAAGAGTCACTATACACAAAATGCTATAAAATAAATGTTGAAAAAACAATGCTATAAAATAAATGCTTTGAAAATACAATGAAAATTTGTGCTATGTTGTTATTCATAAGAATATCCTATATATATATATATATTAAAAAACTGTAAAATTAGAAAATATTGATAATTAGAAATAAATCTAAAATCTAAAATTTATTGTTAATTGTAACAAGAAGTTTCTAAATTATGTAGAAAATAAATCTTGTTAAAATATTCAAAAAGTTAAAAATCAATTATATTCTGTTTTGAAAAGATTTTGAATTAATATATATTTTTATAATAAATATTATAAATCATATATATTTAGAAAGAATTATTCCAATTTCCAATTATAAACTAATTTATGTTTTTATCATATACATTATTATATATATATATATATATATATGCCTACAATAAAATTTTACGGTTTAATAATAATTTGAAGTGTCATATTTATGGTTATATAAAAATATAGCAAGTCAAATGATACGGTCTAATAAATTTTTAGGTTGTAATATACGGTCCAAAATACAAAAAATGGTCAAATAGACCATCAAATTCCAGGCCTGGCCCTGAGTCTCAATGTCTTTCTTGATTCTAAGGATCTTCACTTGGGGGATTTCTTCCCTAAAGAACTGCAAAAAGCAATGTCTCATGCTTCCCTTCACCTAGCAATATTTTCTCCCACATATGCACAATCGACTTGGTGTCTTGCCGAGATATCATTTATGCTCAAGACCAACATACAAGTATTATTCCTATTTTCTACCAAGTTCAACCTAACGATCTCTACCATTTGGTTCATGGTAAAGGAAGTTGTGAGTCTACACAACTTCCTTTTTGGACCATCAAAAGAATAGTAGATATATAGAAAAGATAAGCTTGAGTGGAAGAAGGCGCTCCACGATGTCACATTTTATACAAGAAAAAGCATCAATAATAATGAGTAAGCAACACATAATCTCTCTTTCTACATCTGTTATCATACCTTCCCTTTCATGCAATGTTTCTCTATTTTCCATATACTTATCTTTGACTAAATCATCATTTTTTAGTAATGCTCCTTCGTTTCTCTCTTTCCAAAACCATTGTTTAGAGACAAGCAAAGGGTGTTGAAGAATATTGTGAATCATGGTATAATTAAATATTTAATTACCCTTTATTAAGTTTACTTAGGTCTTAATTAGGTTTTATCTTTAGGGTTTTAAATATTGGTTTATAAAAGCAAGTCATCTCATGTAATTCATTAATTCTCAATAATATTATTTGCACATCTTTATGAAAATTTCTCTTGCATGTTTGATTTTCTCCTTGTAGAAGGCATATCAAGGTTTTGCAAGTGATCTTGGTTTTATGGAGTTTATTGCAAACTCTCACATGGTATCAGAGCAGAAGTTAGTTTGAGTGCAAATTCATTTTATATTGTAGGGTATAAATCATGGAGGCAGATGTGAATACTGATTAGTGCATGCACTCTTTCCTATTTTTATGCATTAGGTTTTCATTTTCTTTTTTATCTCTTGCATTTCATTTCAGTTCTAGATCACTTTTCAATCAACTATTGCTTCATAGATTCCATATTTTCTCTAGTTTGTGAGCTTTTGAGTGTTCCTTGGCATTGGGTCTACTGTTGCTTCATTATGATTCCTACCTGAATCATTTAGGGACTCTAATATGGTTTCTAGCAAATAGATTATCTTTCCTTGCTTGTCAGATTAAGAATTCCAGTGTTACTACACAAGTGTGCTTCCAGTGCTACTTTGCAGTAGATTATCTCATTATCTAGGGGGTTGTATAGCTTCGCTTGTCATCCTTTGTTTGAATGGAGATTGATTGGATTTTTTATGGATATAATTATTGTATCTTTTGGTTAGGAGTTTTTCCCATTGGGTTTCTCTTTTCCTCTTTGTAATTAGGTACCTAGCATGGCCTTGTAGTGGGGACCCATTCATGTTTCCATGCATCCATCCTTGCATTTTTTGCATCTCTCTATTCACCTAGCTACACTTAAGGTGGGGTGTTAATGCAGACTATTTTGCCTAAAATATTCCTCTAGATAAGTTTGCTAGTTGTTAGATTTTTAGAATAATGATTGTTTACTTGTACAATCTTGCATGTAGTTGCATGCCTATTTTCTAGTTGGCATTTTTAATTTTAGATGGATCTTCTTGTGCTTTATATATTGAACTCATTCTTAAGCAATTATCAAGTTAATAAAAATCAATGCATTTATTTAGAGTTAATCTTTCTTTTCAATTTTTATAATTTTATAATTTGCAACTTGAGTAGTATTCTTAAAAATTCTCATAGGGTACATTTGATTGCACTTCTAAATTTTCTAATACCAATCTCTCTAGAATATAAGACTCCACATTATATCCAAGAAAGATTGCATTTGGAAACACCCTAGATGTGAGCCTATCTTCATCTCAACTTGTTGAGTTCATGTTTTCTAGGAGTTTTTATTGTAAGGTGAGCTTGCTACACCACTATAAATCAAAATGTTGCCAGAGCATGAGATGCTTACAAGAATCTAGTAACATCCTCAATGCACTATAGCTACTCAAATCTAGATGGTGTAGGCCTATCAAATTCCCAAAACATCAAGGAAGTGATTGTAGCTTTTCAAAAAATTACAACTTCAGGTGTTTTAGTGATATAAGACAACAAAATTCATCTAGTAGACTACTCACATTGGACATAGATAGGCATATATTTTTCAAATTCTTGATATCTCCTATAGATTTTAGAATTCTTTGTAAGCCAAGACAGGGAGAATTAATCAACACTCTTAACTACACTGGAGTCTACAACCAATTGAATTTAGTTAAGTTTAAGATAAAATGATTACAAAGAATTTTTAATTCAAATTATAAAGATTGTAGAGAACCATAGAGGATAGATACTTAGTTCCATCTGATCTTCCCACAAGCTTACTATATGTTGGCAGTAATGAAGTTCTAAAAATATTAAAAAATTTAATGGCATGATTGACATGAAAGATGTCTGAGACTTATTCTGGTGCATCTAAACCATGCCAATTCTCTTGACAATCTACCAATTTGTGCATAGATCCGATAGTTTTCTCTCACTACAAGAACTTTTAATCCATCAGGACATGCTTGTAGTCAACAAGGAATTAGGAATCTTGTGAACATCATTAGTTGTTGTGTTCAATATTATTCATCTTATCTGGATAGAGAAAAACAAACACAACAACTAAAATAGAACAATATAAACATACGAACTAAAAAACAAAAAATAAAAAGTTTCAATGTCATGATTTCTAATTTTCTAGCAACATAGAAAATAAATTATTAACCTCAGCATGAAAGCAAGAAGTTGAGTACATGAAGAGGGGAAATTCCAGGCTAAAAAAAAAGTTTCAAAAAAAATGCGTACGTGTTATCTAGAAAACGCGTACGCATTACGGATCAGGTACTCGAGTCAGAATCCAAACACGTACGCACTCAGCCATGGGTATGCAAACCAGAAACACATACGCATTTTGAAACGCTTACGCGTTTTTTGAAAGTATTTATTTTTTTAAAATAAATTGTTGCGTTTCATTTTCACTCACTGTTTCAAGTCGCGCCAGAAAGGAGAGGTTCCTAATTGCATATGCATTTTGAAGCTTGTCCTTGGTGAAAATTTTGATGGCCACCTCCTCCTGTCAACACAACCGACCTCAATGACCTCCAGGTTGGTTGAATTCTACCTTCTTTTGCTTTGTATCTTGTTTTTTTTCTTTGTAATTAATATTTAGTTTTTGTTTCTTTAGTGTGTTTTAGTTCAATTTTTTATAGTTTTTAATTGCATTTAAAAAATAAAAAACATAAACGAAACAAATAACGTTAAATTGTAAATTGAAAACCATAAAAAATAAACCTAAATTGGACACATTTAACTTAGAAATCAAAACCCTAGGTTACAAAATTTACATAGGTCTCTAAAAACTAATTTACACAGGTTAATCCTTGGTCCTAAACCCTAAAATGTAAACCTAAAACCCCATTTACCCTAAAACTTAAACCTAAAACAGGCTATTTACCCTAAAACATAAGTTACGTAAAACCCGAAATTAGGGATCACAATTTATAGTCCATAGGTTCTACCTGTACACTTTGGTATGTTGTTGGTGATCCATGCAACTACCAATGAAATTCATAAAATTGACTAATAAAGGAGGTACAAACAATCGATGCATAGATATATATATTAACCAACAAATTATTGATTTAATTATAATATATAGTCACATAATATAAATTTGATAGCTAATTTTATCTCAGAAAACTTCATGATTGTATAATTTAACTTGAGAAAGTGTACTAGTGGAGTAAAATAATGTACCTCATGCGAAACTATGTGCTTGATTTAATAAATGTATATATCATGATGCTAGTTGATATGAACATGTAATCACTCTATATCAATGTTATATTAAAGCTTATATAGTGTATGATGTATTCTCTTAAAAAAACATAGAAATGCAAGTCATACTTGTTAATCTAGACTATGTGCAATATGGATAGATCTAGACACATAAATGTTATTAAATCAAATAAATATTAAAATGTGAAGCACTAATGATTTCTACCCAAATCTTATTTGGATGAGATCCTTTGTGAATTAAATGTAAGGATGCATTATGATCATATTCAAACCTTAATTTATAGGATATTATTCATAAGATCTATAGGTTGTGTGTAATCTAATTCCTATTTTAACTCTCATGTGTAGTGGCATTGTTCTAGATTAGGAAAACTAAATGTTGTACACTTTCTCTAAACTAGTGTATCAATGATAACTTGTAGCATGAACATTTCAATGGAAAATTCAAGTTACTTTTTTTAGAAACTTGATATATGATGATTTGTAAATGCGAGTGAATTCTATAACCAAAGGTTTATTTTCTAAGTTTATTTAAATTTATTGAATTGATCAATTGATTCCTCACTTAGTGGTAGTTAGGTTCTTTTTCGAAAACCCATGTGTCTAGAATTTATATAAATATGAAGGAAGAGTCTATGCCATAGAAAAGTTTCAAAAAATATATGATTACAAATTTTTTTTGGTCTAAATCACTTTAGATCCCCTCTTCCTTTTTAAATCATCCAAGAGTGTGTAGAGGTCCAAATAGGTGAACAAAATCCATCGTAACCTAACAACTTAGTTATATAATTGAAATCTAAAATTCCTAATTGTTGCAAAATCCATCATAACTCAAAAGCTTAGTTATAATTGAAATCTAATTTATTCCTAATTGTTGATATATTGAAGCTATTCCTAGAATGTCACATGTATTTTATTCAAAGCACTAAGTTTAGGTAGTAGTGTTTCTCATTTACTTGTAAAAATTTATTAAAAAAACATAGAAATGCAAGTCATACTTGTTGATCTAGACTATGTGCAATATGGATAGAGCTAGACAAGTTGTATAAATGTTATTAAATCAAATAAAAATTAAAATGTGAAGCATGAATGATTTCTATCCAAATCTTATTTGGATTCAAGATCCTTTGTGAATTAAATGTAAGGATGCATTATGATCATATTCAAACCTTAATTTATAGGATATTATTCATAAGATCTATAGGTTGTGTGTTTAATCTAATTCCTATTTTAACTCTCATGTGTAGTGGCATTGTTCTAGATTAGGAAAACTAAATGTTGTACTTTCTCTAAACTAGTGTATCAAAGATAACTTGTAGCATGAACATTTCAATGGAAAATTCAAATTACTTTTTTGACAAGCTTGATAGATGATGATTCGTAAATGCAAGTGAATTCTATAACCAAAGGTTTATTTTCTAAGTTTATTTAAATTTATTGTTCATTGATCAATTGATTCCTCACTTAGTGGCATTTAGGTTCTTTTTTGAAAACCCATGTGTCTAGAATTTATATAAATATGAAGGAAGAGTCTATGCCATAGAAAAGTTTCAAAAAATATATGATTACAAAAAATTTTGGGTCTAAATCACTTTAGATCCCCTCTCCCTTTTTAAATCATCCAAGAGTGCGTAGAGGTCCAAATAGGTTCAAAATCCATCGTAACTCAACAACTTAGTTATATATAATTGAAATCTAAAATTCCTAATTGTTGCAAAATCCATCGTAACTTATGTAACTTAGTTATAATTGAAATCTAAACCCTAAACCCTAAAAGCATTCATTTTGTTGTAGGACCTTAAAATGAAATTTGGTTTCCTTAGGCAACTCCACAAAATTTTATTCCCTTAAGCCATGGAACATTTTGTCCTAGGTCCTTACTAGACATAGATCCCCTTAAGCCATCCTATCACCCTAAATCGTAAATTTATGTCTTAAGGGGTCCTAATAATGACATTTCTTAAGGGTATCAAAGAAGTTCTCAAAATTTGGTGAATAGAGTTGAAGCTCATCTTTGTTTTTTTTGTACATTGCAATTAGGTCACTAGCATATATCTATGTGTCCCTTTAAATCATGTATTCTATTAAATTTTCATTCTTATCTTTAGTATTCTTTGAAAACAATGAATGAGATTATAAATTTTAATGTTAGTGTTAAAATTATAATTTACTCTTAACTACTTTGTCCCACTATAGAGAACTTGTGTCTCTTATCATGAAATTTGAAAATTTAGATAAATCAATTTATGTCATTGGATTTAATTAAATTATATGTCATACTTGACTAATACATCTATTCATTTTGTTGTAGGACCTTAAAATGAAATTTGGTTGCCTTAGGCAACTCCACCAAATTTTATTCCCTTAAGCCATGGGCCATTTTTTCCTAGGACCTTACTACACATAGATCCCCTTAAAAGCCAACCTATCACCCTAAATCTTAAATCGATGTCTTAAGGGGGAATTTGACATTTCTTAAGGGGATCAAATAAGTTCTCAAAATTTGGTGAATAGAGCTTGACTCATCCTTTTTATATATTTTGTACATTGCAATTAGGTCACTAGCATATATATCTATGTGTCCCTTTCAATGTCTTCTATTAATTTTTCATTCTTATCTTTATTATTATTTGAAAATAATGAATGAGATTAAATAAATTTTAATAAAACCCCATAATTTCATTTGTACCCTTCATATTAACAACCCCACACTGGAACCAATTTAATGTGTGTACATGTTATATGATTTTTTAATGTTATGTATTTTTTAATGTTATAAATCGAATGGTCTTCAAATTAAATATATTTTGAATTTGTGCATGTTCAAAGCTATTTTTAAATAACTTTCAAATTGTGTGCATTATTCAATTAGTTTTTTGATATATATTTTTTAATTGTTTAACATGCAGTTGCCATATCATTGCTCAGATGGATCCACTATTTAATTTAGAGGATTTCATTCCTGATCAAGAAATCCCTATAGATCCCGACGTACATCCTAGTCCACCACATGAACAAAACCCTAGCACACCTCCACATTCTCCACCGCCTAACCCCCCACCCCCTCATCTAGTTGACCAGGATCAACCAAGAGAGAATATTTGAGCAAACCTGATTGTCATTCAAGGAAACATAGATCTCATAAAAAATGAGACTAGAGTCCCTCCACATCTTGAGCGGTTTGCATCTACGATGCAAACTGTTATCGATTCTGTTTGATCTATCGATGCAGACCTAGATAGGTTCCATCGATGGAGAGAAGATATGAGACAATTCTATGCAGATGGATTGTCATATAAAGAAATCAATGACCTAAAAATTACTAAACAAGCCATATACCAATATTTTGTGAACCCCCAAACAAACCAACCAATACCACCCACAAAAAAATGAATTTTAATTTTATGGTGTAGGCACTCGCAGATAGCTGCTCATTTTTGGGAGAGATGGTGGATGGCATTTGATACTCCACCACATGGAAACAGTGACGTGCCCTTATACTTTTTGAGAAATTTATGGGTTGAGTTTGAGTTGGGAAAAAAACCCAACTATTTTGATATGAGGTCATTTCAGGGAGCTAGTCGTGGCATGCCCCAACATAGACTAGGAGCACGTGTTGATCCTCAGCGACGTGCTCCAGTTGCTCCTAATGTTCCTCCTCCTTCTCCTGGTGTTCCCCCTGCATTTCAATAGCAAACCATGTTATCAACATTAGGAGCATTGAGTTCACTTTCAGGACATCTCACTCAGCGGACTACACACGCAGCCACTGAAGTGGCCAATAGAGAGCATGGAGGCTCGGGCTATAGGGATACTCAGGCATCCACTTCATGTGAGGCACATGCATCTAGGATGGGGTCATACCTAAATTTACTATATTATTAGGATCGTCCTACACAGGTATGTTCATCTTTTGAACTTAAATTTAATTCAAGTTTGAAATGTAAAAAATTCATGTAAATAATAACATCAAACTATATATATAATATAATATTAATTCAATAAGTTTGTGTTTGATGTAGACGCATGATGAAGTGATGCCTGAAACTCAATATGATCATTGTGTGTATATGTCAAGTGTTGTAGATCTGGGCTCACCTTTTGGACAGGTACTTGAACCAAAATATATTAAATAATTTGTGTGGATATATATATATATCTAATTTAATTTGAATTTGTACACATGTGTGAATTGATATATTATATCTAGATGCAGGGAGGTCATACTATCCCTAGTATTGACCAACCACAAGTTACAGTGGTGAGTGCTCCCGAGACATCATCAACTCAGGTGTGTGCTTTCAAAAGTTTTTTAAGTTTAAATTAAATACACATCATAGATCTAATTTAATTTTTTCATTTACATACACATGTGTGAATGATCTATATGAACTGTTGTACATCTATATGCAGGGATTTCATGAGATACCCATGGTAGGCTGCGCACCTAAGACATCATTGACATTTATGCATGGGCAATCTCAGGTGCGTGATCATGAAGTCATATCATTCAAGGTTGTAAACTTTACTTTAAATCTCCTATACAATTTTTAAGAACCTTATATATATATATATATATTCGACGTTTTCACATATTGTTTGCTTTATATGAATATGTAGGATATAGTAGATCAGGCATTTGCATCTTCTCAATAGACAGTTATGCTACCCATTGAGGAAAATGTGCTAGTTGATTCACATGACCATATGGTAATTTATGCATACTAGAAATCATTTTTACTATATTTACTCAATATTTAATTAGTTTTTTTTTTAATCTAAAAGTTTATATTTTCAATTTTAAATATGTTTAATTATATCAAAATTTTGAAATAAATTTAAATCTAATTTCAAGTTTCTTGTACTCTTTTACAGCATGATGCGGGTACATCTAGTCGACATGGAACAAAGAGGAGACTTGATATGACTGATCAGCCTGAAAGTTAGATGGTTTTATATTTTATGGACTACGGATCTCTAGTTTTATTTCAATATATGTGTTGGACTTGACATATAAATTTTATGAACTATCTAGATCCCTAGTTTTATTTTGAACATGTTATTATCATATGTGTGTTTATTTATATCAGTTGACTTTAATATGATGATTATATATGTAGTCAATTATGAGATCGTGTTATGTTCATTTTCATGATTATATGCATTCATACATATCTATATTTATATTTTATCTAATTTTCAAGTAATACATGCACTATATAAATTCTTATCTAGAATCAAATTTCATATATATATTTTATCACATGGTTAGGTGACAAATTAAAACATTCCTTAAATAGTTTCTTAAATCATATTCATAATAAATTAAGGGCAAGTAATTTTAACTATTTTCCAATTACATAACAAATATTTGAATCAATAAACAAAAAACTATCTCCTTGTACATGTATAAAATGTATAATCTATACAATTAAATAATTATATAAAATGTGGTAAATAGAAGACATGAAACATGTATAATCTATAAAATTGGAACAAGATATTTAAAAAGTGACATCGGATAAACATATATAATGTACATCAAGATGTTTAATACAACTATATAACATGATGAAACATATATGTGAATGTAGATACAATTTAAATAAAAAATTCATGCAAGAAAAGAACCCTATATAGTAAATTTCATACAAATTCAAATGATGATAGCCATATGATGGATTAAGGGGACCTAAGAGGATATATAGCTTAAGGGGGGTCTTAAGAGAATTCCTTAAGGGGAGTTAAGAGGATGCATCTCATGAACCCTAGGATATGGCTTAACGGGTCCTAAGAGGATTAAGGAGATGTGAGAGGATTAAGGGGATGCAAGAGGGTGGATTAAGGGGAGTTGATAGAATGAATTGAAGGGATGTAAGAGGGTGGATTAAGGGGAGTTGATAGAATGAGTTGAAGGGATGTAAGAGGGTGGATTAAGGGGAGTTGATAGAATGAGTTGAAGGGATGTGAGAGGGTGGATTAAGGGGAGATGATAGAATTACTTGAAGGGATGTAAGAGGGTGGATTAAGGGGAGTTGATAAAATGACTTCAAGTGATGTAAGAGAGTGGATTAAGGGGACAAGAGGGTGGATTAAGGAGAGTTGATAGAATGAGCTGAAGGGATGTAAGAGGGTGGATTAAGGAGTTGATAGAATGAGTTGAAGGGATGTAAGAAGTGGATTAGGGAGTTGATAGAATGAATTGAAGGGATGTAAGAGGTTGGATTAAGGGGAGTTGATAGAATGAATTGAAGGGATGTAAGAGGGTGGATTAAGGGGAGTTGATAAAATGACTTCAAGTGATGTAAGAGAGTGGATTAAGGGGATGCAAGAGGTTGGATTAAGGGGAGTTCATAGAATGACTTGAAGGGATACAAGAGGGTGGATTAAGGGGATGTAAGAGGGTGGATTAAGGGGAGTTGATAGAATGAATTGAAGGGATGTAAGAGGGAGGATTAAGGGGAGTTGATAAAATGACTTCAAGTGATGTAAGAGAGTGGATTAAGGGGATGCAAGAGGGTGGATTAAGGGGAGTTGATAGAATGACTTGAAGGGATACAAGAGGGTGGATTAAGGGGATATAAGAGGGTGGATTAAGGGGAGTTGATAGAATGAGTTGAAGGGATGTAAGAGGGTGGATTAAGGGGAGTTGATAGAATGACTTGAAGGGATGTAAGAGGGTGGATTAAGGGGAGTTGATAAAATGACTTCAAGTGATGTAAGAGAGTGGATTAAGGGAATGCAAGAGGGTGGATTAAGGGGAGTTGATAGAATGACTTGAAGGGATGTAAGAGGGTGGATTAAGGGGAGTTGATAGAATGACTTGAAGGGATGTAAGAGGTTGTGACTTCAAGGGATGTAAAAGGTTGGATTAAGGGGAGTTGATAGAATGACTTGAAGGGATGTAAGAGAGTGGATTAAGGGGATGGAAGAGGGTGGATTAAGGGGATGCATGTCATGAACCTTACGATATGGCTTAATAGGCCCTAAGAGGATGGCTTAAGGGGAATTATGAGAGTGACTTAAGGGATGCAAGATTGTGGATTAAGGAGATTTAAGAGGATATGGATTATGGGGTCCTAAGAGGATGGATTAATGGTAGTTGATAGAATGACTTAAGGGGATGCAAGAGGATGGATTAATGGTACATAAGAGGATGACTTAAGGGGTTTTAAGAGAAAGGATTAAGGGGATATGAAATCAATTATAAAGTATCAATTAAATGTATCTAGAACTATATATAGTTACCTATCTCTAGATTCGAATTCCATCGTAATATATGTGCATCTCCTCTCCTTTTTGTAAAGCATCTACTTTTGGGAGACCTAAAGCAAAAAATGATATAAAACTTTAATTAGGAAATGATTAAAGACAAATATATATATATATATATATATATATATCAATTAAATATATATACAACTAGATATACTTACCAATATTTATTTACTCTATTGTACCATCTGCATCCTCTCTTTTTGTAATGCATCTATGATTGTCTCATGATCATCCATTGAAAGTGTCCATAAAAATTTATTAGCAGGCCTCCCTTGATATCTAACTAGTTTTATATTGGTTGCCAAAATCAAATGTGAATAATGTATAATCTTCTTGTGTCTTTCATAATCTTCAAATGCAGGCAAGCCATTCTTTCTCATCAAATATTTTTGAAGCCAGGTGCCAACAACAACCACTGAACCAGTTGGATACTCAAAGTTGTCATCATCCACTCTAGTATGTACCAACTTATGTTTTCTTTCAACACATCTAGCCAACCAGTACTTTGTCTGCTCTTCATTCCCTTGAGGTGCAACAACAGCATACACATGTCCTACAAAAATAAATACAAAATTCAATAAAGAGTGACTTATATTTAACTCACATATAAACATGCATACGTACAAAATTCAACTCAATAAATAATGTACCTTCTTGTACAAGATCTGAAATATGATCATAATCATCTGATGCGAACACTTGATTATCCTCAATTGTTGTTCCATGTTGAACATGTGTCGATGTAGGCATTAAAGCTCTTTGTTGTGATTGTTCGACCCATTCCATATTTTCACATGCCTGCCAATCACCTACAATACAAAATTGACAAAAACATGCCAACTCCCTTGTCCATATTGTCCATGTGTTTGCATTCGAACTCTTAAATGAATGCCATTTTGCAGTTCCATTAATTGTTTCACAATCTTGTCGAGAAAAAATATCATTTTCTTCAACTAACCAAAAGAAGTGTCGAATTATTGAGCTCTCACTTATTCTTGTAGATAATTTGGTATTGCACCAATCTACAATTGCACGTGCATCTCTAAATTTTGCAGCATCCTCAAATTTTAGTTACTCTCTAGCAAGAGCTCTTTTCACACATGCACCTGCTCCATTGTGCTTTCCCTTACCGTGACCAGCTTCAAAAAAACTCCATATTTGTTGGATATTATTTTTCTTATGAACTCTACATAACCAATAAAACATTCTAGCATTTTTGAATTGACCCGTGCAATTATCTAACCATATGAGATGTTCTAGCATTTGAATTCCTCTCTCTTTTAATTTTTTATAAAATATATCAAAACAATATTGTACAAACTCAGATGAATGTAATCAATTATCACTTACATAAAAATGGTACTCTCTCAAAAAAAATCTATTATCTTTTGTACTATCTTCAGCATGTCTATAAACAATGTGAACAAATATAGCTACTTGCATTGAATTATAATACTGTGATTGAATTTCTTCTTGTGGAGCAAGAGTATAATTTTAAGCAAAATGAACAACTGAAAATATAGTTCCAATTGGGAATGTGTTTTTACATAAACAAAATTGATTATCAAGCCAATGAGCATTCTAAGAGTGTTGAGCATATTTAGGTATAAACTTATCTTTAAATTCAGTAATAAAAGCATGCACACTAACTTTTTCCACAATTAGCTCAACACGTTTTCTAGTTTTTCCATCTTTTAAAGAATACTCAATATTTTTAAATTTTTTTACATCCACTAATTGTTTTTCAAATTCAACTGAACTAATTTCATGCATACATTCTCCTAATAATGAAAAGTTACCACATCTATCACATTCTCCAAAAATGCATGCTTTTAAAAAAAATGAGTTTCCATTTAAAGAGGGATTACAAAACAAACCTGCTATAAAATCTTTGATTCTTTCAGGTGGCAAATTAATACCACAAATGTCTTGCATAATTTGGTTAGCATGCAAAGTGCATCATATATATCAAAATATATCATAATAATAATGAAATTTTACACGAGTCTTACAACAACAAGAGATTCGTTGCTTATTAATTCTAACATAAAAAGGTTTACACTTTTCAAATGATCTTTGACTTATGCTAATATTCAATGGTAAGACTGAAGCATCTAAAAAAAATTTATATAATTCAGTTTGAGTCATATCTAAGAGATGTTTTGGATGAGGTTCACAAATTTTGGAACCCACCCTTAATTTTAAGACATCTCTAATGTTAGGTGATACTCTTGTATTATCAGGCCAAAAAATTTCAATTAAAGATTTAATTTCATTAGTTAATTTCATGTCTGGTCTTGGGAGTCTACCACTAAAACTCCAACATTGATTAATAGGATCCTTTTCAATACTTTCTCTTCTTTTAGTAGCTCTTATCAAACTTCTAGGATTTAAGTTTATACATTTACTAATCTTACTTAACATTCTTTTATTTGAAGCTACTTTATCAACTAGAGCAGTTGTTATTGCACGACGAGCAGCATTCTTATCTTTTGATCGAATTTTCTTACCAATAACATTAATAGCACTAGCAACACTAGATATGACTTGTTCTACTGAATCATCTTTCTTTTTTTGGTTTTACAAAATCACCTAATTTTTTCATCACTTTTCTCATTTTGAACATTCTCATCAATTGCACCATGAGTTGACATTGGAATCCATATTTCTTTCTATAATTTTTTTTTTAATATATTTTATTTCCATAATTTCTAATTTTTCTTGAAGAAACTTTACCACGAAGGTTATCTAGCACATCTGTTTCAATTGTAAATAAAACATTTTCACCTTCATCCATAGATGGAGTTTCATTTTCATTCACACAAGGGGTTTCATTTTCATTTTCAAATGTAAAAGGGATTTCATACTCATTTTCATCAATATTAGGGATTTCATTCTCATTTACATTCTCATAAGATATGATTTCATCATTTTCTTGTTTTTGCATTGTTTCAACCCTAATATTATTGATCTCATCAATGGTGTATTGAGCTTCATCTAAACAAGCAATATCAATATTATGAAAACTTGGGTTTGAACACATACCTGGATAGATTGTTTGAATAGGTGCATTTTCCATATCATTGGGAGGTGGATTCGAAGAAACACCTGAAGTTGTTTGCATATCATTCAAAGTTGAAGTTGAAGGCACAGTTGGGTTTGTCTCCGTAATTGCATTTTCTTCCATATTCACCATCTCCACATTTGTATCATCTACATTCATTTCATCATTCATGGCTTCCTCTTCAACATTATTGGAACTAGATGCTTTCAAATCTTTCATTTGATGAATCATTTCTCTCCTTTCCCTTTGTCTTTTTGCCTCCTTATCTTTATTTGCTTGAATTTCTTCGAGTGTCATTAACTTTCTACATCTTTTTTTTTGTCTTTGTTTATCACCCATTGTTACCAAACCCTCTTTGATGACAAAAACAATAATTCAAGAAACTTATTTTCAAATTTCCCCCTCCTTCAAATATTCAAATTAAACTATTTACTATGAAAATCATTTTCTCTATAAACTCTGAAGTACAAAAACATCATGAGTACATCCAAAAATTCACTTTTTCCAAATCTTCTTGTAAAAGGTTCTTGCACTTGATTCCACTTCAGAAAACTCAACCTGCACTTTGTCTTTTCCAACAATTTGAATAGAATATGCCTTGCACAAGACAAATTTGCAATAAAAAATGTAGAAAATGACACTTTCGAACCGTACTACAGAAAAGGATTGTTGCAGAAAAATCATGTTTTACCAGTATTTTCCAAATTAGGGAAAAACAGCTATATTAGAAACGCATACGCATTATGTTCAAAAGAACGCGTACGCATTATGTTCAAGAAACACATACGCATTTCATAATGCGTACATGTTCCATTTTCCCAATGGGTCAATGGGCAATGCGTATGCGTTATGAAACGCGTACGCGTTTCTATAACGTGTACGTGTTATTTAAAAAATGTATTTCCACACCACATCCAGCCTTGGTTTTAGGCTTGGGAAAGGCTTGGCAATCCGAGCCTGAGGCTTTGACATACAACTAAAAAACTAAGGCAAATTGAAGAAGAATGTCTAACTTTGACAACATAGTTGGACTTTTTTTCTGAATGAATCTATAAAATTAAAACCCATTAGAGAATACAATTTCTACTTTCCAAATATATAAATTTTGTTAAGATTGGATTATTTTTTCTATTTTTTAATTAATTTCTAAGTAAACTAGTCCTTAAACTTGAAATATCAGGTTTTTTTGGTTTTTTAATAACTTTTTATTGGTTAATTTTCTTGTAAAAAAAATCAAATGGCATCAAACTTCAGACAATTCTCTACACAATGAAAAAAAAAGTCAAAAAATGTTTTGTTTAGGTCCAATTATGTTGTCCGTACATGTTCATTTTAAAAAAATTCAACCAAAAATTACAAAAAAAAATCCACGTCAAACGTCATGTTGTTAGCTCTCTTTTTCCAAAAGGAAATAGCAAAATAATTTTATTTGGGTCAAAAAGTGTTGTCCGTACACCTACTTGGTATGGTAAAAAAATAGGGACTTTTAAAAAGTGGTTTTTATAGATTCCTATCAAAATTGAATTTATATAATCTGGGTATTTTAATAATTTACATATTTGGAAACCAGATTCAAAATGATAGATTTCATATTAATAACTTTTTTAAAAATTCATTGTGTAAGTGCCTCAAATTTTCAGTCCAAGTGTAACAAATTCTGAAAAATAGTAAAAACATTTCCACTTTTTGAGCTTTTTGTGTACCCAACTTCTTGCATCAGCCCCTCACCTCACCTTGTTTGTTAATAACTATTACATGATTAGGATACTATAGACAATAAGGTGAAAGAATACTTACAATTTCCCTACCTAAATCTCTAGAACAATCTCAAGAAGACACTTATTTACAAGTCTCTCCCAAACCCACAGACCACTCCAACCTAATCCATTGCATACAACCCAATAGTAGTCATCTTATTTTTACCAATGAAGAAACAAGCTACATCTAAGAAAATTTTCTACTATTCTTTTTCTAAAGCACCATAGCTCACCCTTAGCCTATTTATAATGTTATCATGTAATATTCTAAAAAATTTATGCAATACATCCTCCCATAAATCTTTATTAAAGAAACCATAAAGCTTAACTCCAAATACCTTTAAAGACAAAAGCAACCCATTGCTAGCTCTTATGAATTTTTCAACAAGATCCTCAAATCCAAACAATGGAGAAAATTCTAAGATCACATGCCAATAAAAAAGTTGCTTGGCATGAGATTGATTCATTGATTTCATTCCATAAATGCAAGAGATATCACAAACCCTAAGGACTTCCTTGTCTCGTGTTGTAACAATGATCAAACTCCTAGATGCAAGGCTAACCTTTCCCAAAAGTAAAGCTTCTAGATGATCCCTATGACCCATGTCATCCATAAGGATAAATATGGGAACATATCTCAAATAATTAGAGAGAATCTCCTTGCCTTGGTTTATGTTATTAAGATATTGGTCATTGAATTTGCACTCTAAATCTTTAAGGAGTTGTATCTACATTTTATGTAATTCATTTTTATTTGTAGCATTTCTAATATCAAAAAATAAAACTAATTTTTTTAATAGATGAATATTTTTTATTATATAATTATTTTGTCAAAGTAGTTTTTCTAAATCCACACATACTCCAAATTCTGACAATTTGGATATCATGCTGAATTTTTACAAATTCACTAATTGTCAATTGAAAATCTGCTACAGCTTCATCAAGACCCATAGGATGTGTCACTACCTCTAATGGTACTATTTTCATTACTTTGTATACATAATTGGATAGAGTTTCCAATAAACTCCATAAAACCAAAATCGCCTGCAAAATCTGGATTAGCCTTTTACAAGAAGAAAATCAAACATACAAGAGCAATTTGCATAAAGATGTGCAAATAATATTATTGGGAAGTAATGAATTACATGAAATGACTTTCTTTTATAAAGCAATATGCAAAACCTTAAAGGTAAAACCTAATTAGGACCTAAGTAAGCTTAATAAAGTGTAATTAAATATTTAATTTCACCAACACCCTCCCTTAAGTGCAACTTAGGGAGAATAGAAAACATGCAAATAATAAAAATATATTTCCAAAAATATATAATTAATATTTGTGTTCATCTCATTATCATCATGAATATTTTTTTTCCTTTTTGGATAGAGATGGCCAGAAGAAATAACAATATTTACAAAGGTAGTTGTTGGTGAGCCACCACTTTTAAAGTATTCGACCTTTCCAAATCTCTTTGTTGTCCACACTTTTTCTAATAAGAAATTCAGCTATAACAAAAATATCAACTTTGACCTCTTTAGTCGTTCCTTCGATGGCAATGCAATGATCTTGTGTTTGTTTAAATTTCCGCTCTCTATGTATGTGTTTGTATATTGATGGGGATCATTCAAGAAGATATGTGGGGGAGGTAGATGAGGGTAGATGGACATTGATAGGTGTCTTCACCCAACATTCCACTTTCCTCACTGCAAGGGAGTTCCACATCTTTTCGCTATCAGGAGAAGAAAGTGAAAATGAAGTGGAGAAAGGAATGGTTATGAGGGGCTAAGAAGAGAGTGTGTTGGAGGGTTTCCACCACTTATTTGTGCTTCTTTCAAGTTAATATCGTATAATGGAATTACATTTATCCTTGTTAAACTGAATAATTTAATTGGATATTAATTTATTAATTTTTTTTTAAAGATTTCTATGTAAACTATTTTTATTTATTTTCTCAAAGGTAAAGGTATAATATGATGATCTTGCTCTAATATTATCTTTGATATTTAGAATATCTTGTTAAATTTGGAGAGCTTAATTATTTCTCTTATTTATTTAGAAGGTAATAGGGTGGCAGATGCAATGATAAACTTAGGGATATCCTTAGATTCAACTAGATATTAGAGGGACTATTTAGGTTTTTCCTATTAAAGAAATTATCCTACATGAAAAAAATACCAACATCAAGCATGGGGAGCTCTCAAACTGAACTCTAAGTGTAATCTTATTACTTACTACTATTAATTTCCCTAATTTGTGAACTGTTGATTTTTGGCTCCTACGAACAACTCTTATTCTTCTAGTGTTTTTCACCTAAAAGGAGAGAGATAGGAGCAAAAATGCTAATGGTTCATTCAAATAATGTTATGTGTGATGTTCTCTAACCTAAATGAAAACTAAATGCAATTGACTGATCTAAATGAATGAAAACAAATGCAAAAGTGAAATTAAAGCTATGTTTGAAAACACATTGTGTAATGCAACAATGAGCTAAATGAAGAAAATATGCAGAACAAAAAGAAAAGGGATGAATTTGAGTGCACCTAGGAAAAATATGATGAATTTGGAATATTGTGGATGTTGGTTGAAATAATTGATTTTTCATAGTGGGACTCATTTTCCCAGGGTGGCAAATCAGCCCTCCTCCCAGTGAAAAATTGTCGGAAATAAGTTTCTGTCTGTTGAGATCCAGAATATGAAAAAAAAAATATTTTCAGTCCTAAGGTGGGACTCATTCGCCATAGCTAGCGAATCAGTCCTCTCCCAAATTTCTTAAAAATCAGGAGACAACTCTGCAACACTAGATCTGGAAATCACTGCTTGTCAGGTTGTCGAAGTTAATTCTATGGGAAATAGACATAAAACCTTCTCCATGCTTGAAATATGAATAAGTTGACTTGAAGCACCTAGTTGACTTGTAAACTAATCTTCACCAAAAATCTTGTCAAATCTGCATACCTAGGTCTACAAACAAACATGAAATAGGGGGAAAATGGTTTAAGGTTAGTGAATAGGGGCTTTCCTTGGTCAAACCCCGCTTTTGATAATCAAACCTTTAATAAAATAATGAAATGCAAAGGAATGATAAACTAACAACATACAATTGCTATTAACTTACCAAACCCTTGATGATGCAAGTCTTAAGTAATATCAATGTTTGCTTCAAAGTCCTTGAATAGTGCTTGAAAAGATGTAAAATACTTGAGTGAATAGGTGGATAAGTTAACTTGATGGGTGGGTGTTGTAATGAGGTGAAAATCACTTATTTATACACACTTGTGCCTTAGTTACCCATTTAGACCTCATCATAGGCCGACATCAAGTGTTTTTGAATAAAATTCTGAAAGGAAATTTAAAATATTTTGAATTTGGGGCCAAGGGGGACTCATTCGCCACCCATGGTGAATGGGTCCCACTTAGGACCTAAAAATGTGTGTTAGGAAATATGTTGTATTTAATGTTGTTTCTCAGGATAATACTCAAAAATATACGTAATTAAGCATATGAGAGCATAAAGGGGTCAAATAAAGCATGAAAAAGGGATAAATAGTGAAGATGTGCCTAGAAAAGTGTGAAAGCTTGTTACAAGGCTTTACAACACTTGAAAATAGGACTTGTTGATGAATAAAAAGGTGATTTTTAGGTGAATTGTAATTAATAGAGTCTAGAAGAATGTAGAAATGTCTTACAACACTTAACAACACCTTCACAAGACGTCGTTCTTTGAATTTTAATACCTAAATAAGCATGTTCAAGCCATGTCACAACATAAAATCAGGGCAACATAGTTCCAACACCATGAAACAAGACCTAAAAGACCATGAAAATGACAACGGGCCATTTTTCTATGGCACAATTTGATAGGTAAGTTATCATGGAATTAGATTTTGAAAAAGGGAATGAACATGCAAACCTTGAGAGCCACTATCTTTATTCTTGGCTTGCACTAAGATCCTATTAGTAATCTTAATGTGATCATCATAAGTTTTAGTTGGCAGGAGCAAAATTGGGAAACCCATGTTTAAAGATCGATAATAATTATTTGTAGTTCAAATTTTGAGATTGCTAGCCCACCACACACGATGATCTTAGATAATTCTAAGATATGATACTATAATGACATGTATATGGAAAGGACTGCAGTCATGTGGAGAAATGTAACCATATTTAATTATGATGATAAAAGGACTAATCTAACATCAAAATAGATACTCAAGAAGGCCTATGAATTTACAATATGATCTTTAATTTAACTTTCCATCTTATATCTAGGACTTTGCAACTATTATGTGACTTCCCCCCAAGAGAAGATAATGCGTCATAGAAAAAAGTACCCTTTGCTTGGCATGGGATTAATTCATGAAGAATTGGACTTAATGAGGCCTTGATTCAGGTGTTGTGAGGCATTTTGTGCATCCACAATAGGTCTTGGACCCTTATAACTTGTATAGCATTCTCTTAATGACATCTTGTAAAGGTGTTGTAAAGTGTTGTAAGATGATTTCACGCTTTTCTAGACTTAATAAACCCATTTCTCCCTAAATCAACATTATAAAATGTGCTTAATAATATTATTACATCAATCTAAAAGGTTTTTAACTTAAACTTAATGATAAACTAGTGTTGTAATGTGTCTTGCACATTCACATTGATTCTTGTGCCTTCCTAGGCTATGTGGACCTCATTTTACTATTGTAAAGTGTATTTAATCACACTTTTACATTTATTTATATGTCCCAAGCCCTATTTTATATTAACATCATCACTAATAGTCCCATATTAACCCATATTGTGCATCTCAAGGCTTAAATTGATCAAACAACCAACAAAGTTGCATTTTAAACCTTATTTCGTTATCTCTTGGCATCTTAGCTATTAGAATGGCCTATGTGGGACCTATTCACCGTGCATGGTGAACCAGTCCCATCCAGGTGGGACCCATTCTCCATGTCTGGTGAATAGTCCTATTTGGCTCAATTTTGACTTTTTGAGCGGGAAAAAAGTGAAATTTAAGTTTAATATCACTTCATGTCTACTTGTGATGAAGTATTAATGGGTAAAATAAGTGAATTACCTATAAATATAATTATTTTAACTCATTTTCACATATCCTCCAATCTCCTAATTCATTCTTCATTATTCATCCATCATTCTTCCATCTCAAGTCAAGCAAGTTAGGGTTTCTTCAAGAAAGCTTCTAAAGACATTCCAAGGGATGAATCTTCATGTTTTGCTATAGAATTTCATGATCAATCATCATGGAAAGGTAATAAATTCCATTATTACATGTTTCATTCCATTCTTTCATCATTTTGGTTTAATTACCTAAAAGGTGTTTGACCAAGGCAAACCCCCATGTCCTAACAATCAATATTTTCTCCTTCTTTCATTGTGTGTTTCCATATTTAGGAACTTTGAGGGTTTGAAGATAATTGAAGGTTAGTTGGAAGACTCATTGAAGACATATCCTTGTTGACCAAGATAAAATATCAACAAAAAGTCATTTCAGGCCCATAAATCTGAGTTTCAGAAGCAAACACCTGTAGGAAGTCAAAGTGCAAATCAAAAGCTCCAAAATCCACCTTTAAATAATTTGAAATTAAAAAGTGGAATCATTCACAATGGGTGGTGAATGACTCCCATTTCTAGGTAATTTTTTGGATTTTTTCAATTTTAGATACCCTTTTGTCATAAACAGGTTCTGACACAGTTTTGTAGAATTGGGACTGATTCACCCAGAAAGGTGAATGAGTCCCTCTAGGCCTAAAAAACATCAACAACATTCCATAATCCATTTCTAGTCTTCATCCACACTCCAGGTGCACACTTTCAGTCTAATTCATTTCTGTTAAGTTTTGCATTCATTTCTAGTTCATTGTTGCATTACATAATGTGTTTTCAAACATCACTTGTTTCTTAGGTTTTTCATGCTTAAACAATCAATTTTATCAGTCTATTGCACTTAGTTCATTCCATTTAGTCTCAATTCTATCATAAAATCCTTAGTTTGAATGAACCTATCTAGATTTTAGGCATGGGATCTATCTCTTTTCATTAGGTGAAAGACCCTAATTGAACAAAAGAGGCCTAGCATTCCATGCCCCAAAAATATATGTTTCATTTTGGTGAACCCACTTTTTCAAACACCTTCTTGTCTAATTAGGATTCCTTCATCATACATTTAGCTTGCATTGATCTTGCATTAGGGTTTGCATGAATTAATTTGCATGCTAGGTTTCAAATTTTGCATTCATAAAATGTGCATTTAGGTTGCATTTTTGGCATTTAACTTCATGTAATTTTTTTGAAATTCTACCTTTTTCATTTAGGATTGCATATTAGTACTCAAAAAGCATCAAAATCAGTCAAAAATTTCTAAAATTTCTAAAAAATGTCCATATAGGGACTCATTCGCTAGCCTAGGCGAATCAGTCCCTTCTGACCCCTGAAACTACATTTTACAAAACTGAAAACTCTAATGTTAGGCTTTTTTTTGGTGCCTTAACCTACCTATATCAATTAGTTTCATTTCTGTAACATGCATTTCATCAAATCAAGCATAACTTAGCTAATTTCATGCATGGTTTAAATTTCAAGTTTGCATTTACATCTTGTTACATATCATAGTCAATCAATTGTAATCTTTAAAAATATGAAAAATTGCATTCCTCTTTTGCATCTTTGCTTTAGAATTGTTACATTTCAAGTTATAGAATAATCATTCCATCATGTTTTCATTACAAAATTCTATAGTTATCATCTTCAATGTTCTCTTTTTAGATCTTATTGCATGTTGTAAGAGAATTTTGTTAAGTGCATATGAATATGAAGTCCTTTCCCCCTCTTTTTATTCATCATAGATCCCTCTCCTAGTTCCCCTTTCATGGATGAGGTTAGTTCTTCCCCTATTATCCCTCACACTAGTGAAGCAAATATTTTATTGTTCGAAGAACCAATTGATGAGGATTGTGAGAATATGAGTTGTTTCTCTCCTCTTACCTCTCCTATTAGACATAACATTACTAAACAAGAGGACATCACACCAATTAATCATGGCGATCACACAACACAACATGAAGATGAGATCATAGACACATTTCTAGACATTACCTTACCTAGTGTCCATAACCATAATAATCAAACTTGTTTTTCTCCTAATATCCCTCCTTGATGCAGAGAGGTTAGGTTTTTGTTAGAAGATATACCTATTCAATATCATGAGAAAATTTCCCCTCCCTTCCCTAATGTCCCTATTCTTTGGGAACATCTATTTTGAAAATTATAATGGTCCTTCTCTTGATGCCTCTTCTACTTGTAATGAATCTACTTTATAAACCTCCCACTTGGATGAACATATTACAAGATCTCCTTGCCGGGTAGATAATATGGAACACGAGAATGAGACCTTAGAAAAAACCAACAATCAAATAGAATCTTCCCCTAATCTCCCCACCATCACTTATCAAACACATTCAACCATTAATAACTCCCTTAATTGTGATGAAGTTATTTTGGATGAACCAAAGCTTAATTATTGTGAACATGTGGTTTGTTGTTCCCCTAAGAAATCTCCTTCTAGGGAGGATATTATGACCCAATACAAAGATAACATGCCCTTCAAAGACAATGAAAAATCTCACTTGTTACAAGATTTTAACAATATTCAACCTTACTACACCCTTTACCCACCCTTGCATAAACTTCATCCTTCCAATAAACCTCACTACACCCTTTATCCACCCTCACATAAACTTCATCCTTCCACAACCTCACTACACCCTCTGCCCACCTCAAACTAATGTGTTGTAACAATCGATTCATAATTTTGTTGCTCATACCTATAACACTTGAAACAATCAGCAACCACTGCAACCAACCCCACCCTCATTACCTTTGCCCAATCCGCCTAGTGCTCCTCGCTTCATCCCGGACACAAAGGAGTAGAATCTTGTTGAAAAATTAAAGAATACTCCTGCAAATATTTCCCTTTGGTAATTACTTCAAAACTCACCTAATTATCACAACATTCAGATTCAAACAGCATTACAACAAATTGTAGTTCCTCCTAGTACAACTTTGAATGATGTGATAGCTCTAATCCATAAATCGAATCAACCTCCTCTTGACATTACTTTCCATCAACATGAGCTCCCTCCTTTAGAGTTGTAGAAAAAAAATGACACTTTCATGATCATAGCATAATATAAAACAAAAGGGATAAAGAGAACTCTTATTGATAATGGTTTTACCCTTAATGTGTGCAATGTGAATCTCCTTGATAGATTGATTGTTGACAAGTCACAAATAAAGCTTGATCCCATATCTATTCAAGGATTTCATAACACAACAAAGAAACCACTTGGTGTAATGACTTTTCTTATTATGGTTGGGGTAGTTACTTTGCAAAATCCTATTCATTTCATGCCTTATGATCTCTCATATAATCTTCTTTTAGGCAGACCATGGATTCATGAGATGAATGTAGTGCCTTCAACCCTTCATCGTATAATGAAATATGTCTAGATACAAAAATAAAATTTATCAAGTTGAAGAAAATCCTAAGCTTGAAAATTGCTTGCACCTTGAAAAAGGAGCTATAAGTCCTCTGAAAACATTAATTCCAATGTTCATCCAATATAGACCCTCTTGAAATAGAACAAACTGATGAGGAATCGGTCTCTAAATTATTTGGTGACGATTGGGGATCCTTAGAATTCACACCATCACCTATGGGTGAATACGTACACAAAAGAAAGATGAGAAATAAGAGAAACCAACCATAATGTCAACACAACATTCGCAAGGACTTTCAAAAACATCTACCTCCACTACCTTAGACAAAGAAGAAAACTATATAGTCACCTTTGATGACGCTTATGACGAAGAGTCACCCAATCCAAAAGAAATGAAAAAGATTTATGGAAGAGGGTATGAGCTTATGAAATGACTTGGATATAATGGAAAAGGTTGTGGTGCTAATTAACAAGGTATTTGCAACCCTGTAGAGCCTAACGCACAACAAACAACACATGGTCCTAGTCATTGTCTTTTTTCTGAGATCAATACATCTTCACCCAACCCCGACACTCTCACACAATTCCCTCCTAAATCATCTTTAACAACTAGTGGTATTGAAACTCATCCAAGCATGCAACACACACATACACCTTCACTTAATGTCAATTTCATCTCGCAAAACATTCCTAATTCAAATTCGTTAGATTGTATACCTTCCTATAATGGGGAGAATAAAATATCGCAATCTAGAGAAACTTGTGAAGTATGACATCCAATACTAAGAAAGATGTATCTTTGAAACAAATGACAAAACCACCTTCTCCTCTTGATCAAGAGGGTATCTTGTTGAGACTCCTACAAGATCACTTGATCTCTCTCCCAGAACTCATAAGAAATGCTATTCCAAAACTTCATTTTGTTCCTTTCATAGAGTTCATGGTCATTCCACTAATGGATATAATGCCTTGAGTCATAAAATCCAACATTTTTAGGATTTTTCTATGCTTCCTTATGTGGGGGCATCTAATTCCTCCAATTGATATTGATTTTCACTCTAGCATGTATTTCATCAATCACTTTGGCTCACCTTTTCCCTACACTAAGTGGGGGAAAGGGGTTCAATAGCCTTGTCCTCATATGTCACTTGTGGTTTCCTCCTTTGGCTAGTCATTAACCTTTCATGAATACATAAGAGAAAGCTTGGGATGTGAATGACATGCCTTAAGTTGGCTCACATATGACATAATTCCCTTTTTCATGATGAAGCTTATCGGAAACATATGACTTGGCATGGGCTTTCCAAGTAAACTCTCATGTCTTCTTCTTTCTTTTCTACTTTAAAGAAATTGCTCATAGTATGGGTGTTTGCAACTGCTTTAAAGTGGTGGAATACATCACCACTCACATTTCATTGTGTGATTGATTTCTTCTTGTGATGCGTCCTTTTCTTGGCGGAGTCATTAGGCTTGATTCCCTCCAAGGGCATGATACTTCTTTTGACTTATCCTCTCTTAGAGACATTAAGCATAGTGTTCCCTAAGATGAGACCTTGCATGAACAAAGAAAAATCCCTTTGAACAAATCCTTACACTATTCTGCATTTACAATGTCTATGAGTGTCAAGCATACGAAGTCTTGCTTACCTCATAGCACTCGAAAACCATTTTCCTTCATAGCGCCTTGTTAAAGTTATCAGGAGGTATAACTTTGATATTTTTAAGAGGGAAGCCTATCCAGAGGCATGAATTTTCCCCATAGCCACCTTTGTGTTTGTGAGTGCATACCAACTAGCATATGTATTTCACCTTTTGGGATTTCTCACCCTACGGACAACTAGTTTCATGGCCCCAGAGTGACTATGCTTTTGGGATTTCTCACCTCGTGGACAAAAAGTTCTATGGCCCCAAAGAGAGTATTTTGTGGCCTTCTCACCCCACAGATGAGCTGAAGTTCTGTGGCCCTAGAGCGAGTACATCTTTTCCACCCCATTTTTCTTCTCTTCTTCTTTCCATTGCATGATTTTGTATCTTGATGGTTTGACTTAGGATCTTGGATCCTAGGGGCTTGGCCACCTCCTTTGATCTTTTTCATTATTTTTCATTTGCATCTAAACATGTGGATATCTCTTGAATTTCTACTTTAGTGTTAGTTTGAAGCAAGTTCATCCTCTCACTAAAGTGGGGGCTAAATGTGTCATAGAAAAAAGTACCCTTTGCTCGACATGGGATTAATTCATGATAAATGCAACTTAATGAGGCCTTGATTCACGTGTTGTGAGGCATTTTATGCATCCTCACTAGGTCTTTGAACCTTATAAATTAAATAACATGCTCTTAACGATGTCTTGTAAAGGTGTTGTAAAGTGTTGTAAGATGCTTTCATGCTTTTCTACACTTAATAAACCCATTTCTCCCTAATTCAACATTATAAAATGTGTTTAATAACATTATTACATCAATCTAGAAGGTTTTTAACATAAACTTAATGATAAACTAGTGTTGTAATGTGTCTTGCACATTCACATTGATTCTTGTGCCTTCTTAGGCTATGTAGACCTCATTTTAGTGTTGTAAAGCATATTTAATCAAAATTTCACATTTATTTTTGTCTCAAGCCCTATTTTACATTCACATCATCACTAATAGTCCCATATTAATCCATATTGTGCATCTTGAGGCTTAAATTGATCAAACAACCAAAAAAGTTGCATTTTAAACCTTATTTCTTTATCTACTGGCATCATAGCTGTCAGAATGGCACCTGTGGGACCCATTCACCATGCATGGTCAATCATTCCCATCCAGGTGGGACCCATTCTCCATGTGTGGTGAATGAGTCCTATTTGGCTCAATTTTAACCTTTCAAGCGGGTAAAAGGTGAAATTTAAGTTTAATATCACTTCATGTCAGCTTATGATGAGGTATTAATGGGTAAAATAAGTGAATTTCCTATAAATATATGTATTTTAACTCATTTTAACGGGTGATCCCATAATAGTGGTTTACAATTTTTGGCCAAACTGGACACTAAAATTATTATTTTTAACTAAATCTTCACATTCGGGCACCTATAGTGGCTAAACTGTGAGGAATTTGAAGATGGTGCAAACTAGAGTCTCATCAAATTTTGTCTGTAGATTCTAAAAATATTTTTCAAAATTTTTTGGAATCAAATTGCACTTCTTTTTCCATCTCCACTATTTTTTTTTTTCAGAAAACAACATTTTAAAAAGTGACACACCGTATAATGCATAACTTTTTTCCATGAAGAATAAAATTCTAATTCTTTCAAAATTTAGATTTGTAACTCGATATCTAGTGCTTCCACTTGGTTAGATAGTTTTTATTGAATATTTTTCCTTAATCAAGTATCCAAAGTCAAACGAATTAGACCAGTGACATATAGCGATGTAACTTTTTTTTTGTATATGTCAAAATTTTATTTTATTTTTTGTTGTTGGATCAAGGACTTCAATATCTAGTGCACTCATATTTTTCAATATTTTTTGATAATCTTCTATTTTTCCACATGTGAAGAACAAAGAAATTCATTTTCGATGAAAAACCTATGTTTAATAAAACTTAAAAATAAATACATAACAAAACCAAAACATATTAAAATTATATTCATTGGATAGCTTGTTTGAGGAATACCATAATCATTTCAAATAAATTTTAAATGAATTCATTTGATCCCCAAAAAGCCGTCAAAAGTGATTTTTTATCAGCATTTTGATAGGTGTAAAGGAGACGCATTTATAGGTATGGTTTAAAACTAGCGAGGTTCTATCCAAGGGGTTTGATCTAAGGTGATTTGATCAAACCCTCTTCAATTGGAATCCTTAAAATGGAACTTTTTAAGGCTTAAATCATTATATTTTCTAAAAATATGTGATTTTAGCTAAAATTTGTTCCTCTCAAGAATTGTAAACCACTATTATGATAGCACCCTCACATCTCCTCCAATCTCCTAATTCATTCTTCATCCATCATTCTTCCACCTCAAGTCAAGCAAGTTAGGGTTTCATTGAGAAAGCTTCTAAAGACATTCCAAGGGCTGAATCTTCATGTTTTGTTGTATAATTTCAACATCAATCATCATGGAAAGGTAATCAATTCTTTTATTACATGTTTCATTCCATTCTTTCATCATTTTGGTTTAATTACCTAAAAGGGGTTTGACAAAGGCAAACCCCCATGCCCTAACAATCAATATTTTCTCCTTCTTTCATTGTGTGTTTGAAAATTTAGGAAATTTGAGGGTTTGAAGATAATTGAAGATTAGGTTGAAGACTCATTGAAGACATATCCTTATTGACCAAGCCAAAATATCAAGAAAAAATCATTTTTAGGCCCATAAATCAAAGTTTCAAAAGCGGACACCTGTAGGAAGTCATAGTGCAGATTGGAAGCTCCAGAATCCACCTTTAACTAATCATAAATTCAAAAGTGGACTTATTCACCATGGGTGGCGATTGAGTCCCATTTCCAGGTTAATTTTGGATTTTTTCATTTTTAGATACCCTTTTGTTAGAAATTGGTTTCAACACAGTTTTGCAGAATTGGGACTGATTCGTCCAGAATGGTGAATGAATCCCTTCGGGCCTAAAAAACAACATCAGTAGCATTCCAAAATCCATTTCTAGTCTTCATCCACACTCCAGGTGCACACTTTCAGTCTAATTCATTTCTGTTAAGTTTTGCATTCATTTCTAGTTCATTGTTGCATTACATAATGTGTTTTCAAACATCACTTGTTTCTTAGGTTTTTCATGCTTAAACAATCAATTTTACCAATCTATTGCACTTATTTCATTCCATTTAGTCCCAATTCAGTCATACGATCCTTAGTTTGAATGAACCTACCTAGATTTTAGGCATGGGATCTATCTCTTTTCATTAGGTGAAAGACCCTAATTGAACAAATTAGGCCTAGCATTCCATGCCCCAAAAATATATGTTTCATTTAAATATATTAAATAACCCTTTAGAATTAAAAAGGGAGAGAAAATAAATGAAATTATGATCCTTTGGTTAAAAGGGAGATTAATAAAGAATGTGTAAATAAATACTATTTAAAAAGGAAGAATGATTATTTATTTAAATAATTATTAAAAGGCAACTTTTAGTGAAAGGGTGTGATGGTTTAAAAACCAACCCTTAAAAGGATATATAAATCATTCATGTGATACATGGAAAAGACATGGAAGGATGGATAACATTCAAGGAGAAGAGAAAAAGGAAAGAGGAACTAAAAGGGCACAAAGGAGTGATACCAAATGATAAAGTTGAAACCAAGATGTCGAATCAAGGTGTTGATCTTCATAGACACCATCCTTAAAAATTTCAAATGGATATGTTACTTATAGCCAATGGAATGAACCCACAATGAGATTTATTTAATTCTATTAAACTTTCAAAAATGTGCTCATCAACTTGTGGCAGACCACTTTTCAAAATTAAAATGAATTTGCAAATGAGTTTCCTTTCTTCTAAAAAATTGTACAATGAAATCTCCCATACTCATCTATGGGAATACAATCCCATTATATTTTTTACCATCAAAACCATGTTACCTTTTAAACCAAAAGTTTAGAAAACCCTTTTTTTAACACTGGATTTTGACCCCTTCCTACAACTTTTCTCAATGTTCATCTTTTTCCCCAATTTCTTCAAAATATTGTTGGATAATACTAACAATAAACACATAATGATTAAATCTGGAATTTTATTTCTAAATCAAATTTCCTACAATATACATGAAGGTACAAAGATTTCAAATTTACCCAGCAATGCCATTCCTACAATAACTATCTATAGGAAATCTCAACAAAACTTTAAATTCTCTTAAAAACATCTACATGAAACCAAAAATCTGATCATAACTCTCTTTGAATAGCAAAAAGTAGATGCAACACACTTCAAATTTCATCAAATCCTTCCTCCTTCAAAACAATAACCATTTTCATATATTCTTCTCATTTATTTTCTTGTCCAGAGCTTCCCAGGCAACTTGGGTGTGGTTTTTCCTCTCCTCTAATAGTCAAGCTTCCAGAATGCTCATTACCCCATATTGGGCATGGTTTTTCTCTTCCTAGCATGTGCATTTAGAGGCATTTCAAAATTTGTCTTCCCGCCTCTCAACCCACTCTTTCCACTCCCTTGATGCCTAGTATCCCATTTCTTCAACAAAATGCAGTTTTTAAAATTTTGGATGGAGTTACAATTTACATTAAATTACCGCTCATAGGCATGGGCCTAGTATTTTGCAGTTTTGGAAAACTAACACTTTTCAAACATTTTAAAAATAATAATAATTAAATCAATTAATCAATGGATTATCACAATCTTGACATCAAACCTTACTATGCTAGAGGAGTTGAAGATTATATAAAGATGTGCAAGCTATAAGAAAAAATAAAAATTAAACACAAAAATTAAAATTAATATGTTTTTGGGTGTGCAAGATTGTCTGTGTACTTGGATGTTGTTGCATCAAAAATATATTTTTAAATATAAATAAAAGGATTGGAAGAGAGGAACCTAGCACTAGATGTAGAAATTCTCGGCCTAGGATATCAACATGAAGCATTGACATTCATGGACCATACTATTGTCTTTATATAGTGGACCCAAAATATTCTAGAATGTTTGTCTCAGGTAGTAGAAGGATTCCAACCTACACACACTAAGACAGGGAAAATCTTGAGGGTTCTTTATTGTATTTCTTGATTCAAACCCCTATCATGGTTTTTAGACCTCCATAGATAGCCAAAGATAAAAATTACATAAAGATAAATTTAAAATATCAGTGATATTAGGAATTAAAAATAATGATTTAATGATAAAATAAACAATATGGTGTCAACCCTAGTCTATGGGGAAAACACCATGTGATTTGATAGGTTTGATAAATGATAAAATAGATAAATGATTGAAAGAGATAAAAAATACCATTACCACAACCAAGGCCTTCCCGTTGCGATATTTTTGATAGATTTGATAATGGAGAAGTGATGAGGAAGCCCCAACTATTGTTGAGAGAGAGAGAGTTATCACAAATAAACTTGTTTTTCAGTGTTGTAGAGGTTGTTGTAGAATTTTTTATAATTTTTCCTTTAGTTCAAAGAAAAGAGAGATGGTCTGCAAAAGAATGAGAATCTAATGTGCCAAATGAGAAAGATTAAAGGTTTTATTTTCTATGACAAGCAGGAAGAGATATCATTTTCCCATTTGTAAATGATGGCATGTGTCATAAGTGACCCATGTGAAACGTGTACTTTTGAATCTCAAAAATCTATTAGACACAAGCATGTCATGTAGACATCCATGCATGGAATTATAGTCTAGGAGATTTTTTTTTATTTTAAAACCAAGAGTTGGTAATGCTACATACTTGTTGATCATGGAATAGGATTTTTGGATATCAAAGTATATTAGTTTATCTTTTTTAAAATCTAAATGAGTTCAATTTGTAAGTGTGAAATTACTCAAGTATTTTATTTTTGACACTGCAATACATATGGAATATGGTCATAATGTTCCATTATATCATAGTTCATATCTATTAAAAATTAAAAAAAAAACATTGCTCAAACACACTAAAATCTCTTTGCATGTTTTCAACATAAAATTATTCTCAAATAATTTTTAAGATGGTATCAAACTACTTCATTTCCATTCATATAATCATAATAAATTATAGAACACTCATATAAATTTATAATCATCTAAAAAATCCATCATCCTCACCTAATTCATTCATATCAATTACCTCACACATCACAATTCTAAACTTTTATCTTATAACCCATCTCATCATGCATCTACTAATCTTCATCCTTCTCATCCCCATATCAATTGTTCTTTCATCATACATTTCTCTTTACATTAACCATTTAACTCACTTTATTTATAATTTTCAATCCCTTCCTCTATCACTAAAATCTATAGCCATTAACTCTTTAGTAATAACAATTTTGTCTATTTCAAGAGCACACCCATTTTCTTCAAAAATTTCCATCATTTCAATGACCATCTCACCATCAAATTTAATTTGAAGCATATCTAAGCATTAAAGCTTCCTTCAAATCAATCAATCAATCCAATTTTAAACAATCCTCACCTTGTTCTCAAAATGTATTCTTCCCACATCAACAATACTATTAATCAAGTAATCAATTAGTCCTTAATCTTTGATGTTTAGAGAATAATCTATCACAAGTTTTACATCTACTTTCTTTGAAATAATATTATTTCTTGTAATTGCAATACCATTTCAAAGAGCACAAAAATGTGGAAATTAAAATATCACATATACTCATCTTCATACCACTACCTCCTTCTCTACACCTAACAACATAATCACTCATCCACTCATTAGGTAATTTATATTACCTTAATTTATCTACTTTATAAAAATCAAACTGATTAAATAATCTTATTATTTAATTAATTTAAATAAACCATTTTCATAAATATTTAAGTATTAAAATAAATCAATTATTCACAAATAATTTAATAAAAACATGATTTACACCCCATAAATCAACTCATCAATTAGCATACTTGACTAATCAATCAATTTAAATAAAAATTCAATCAAATTAGCTAAATCAACAATCAAATGAGATAAAATAACTAATTATCTCAATGAAAATAAAAAATGCATGCCAACTCTCCACATCCATTCTAACATCAATGAGTAAACTCATGATCCAAAATCCAATCCTAAACATTCATCCATCTCATCAAAAATCTATAAAATTGAAATCAAATTTATTATTTATTGAATTCTAATTTAGAGAAAAAGTAGATGTTATCAAAATGTGTGGAAAATATTCAGTAATTGGATAGAGTATATCCATTTGTCATAAAAAAATTTATTGTATTTTTATTTAAATCATATACTTATTTCATTGTGGTAATGTAATTTTTCTTTTAGCTCAATTGTGTTAGTTTTTATGGTCAGATTAGATAGAAAAATTTAATTCAAAATCAGACACAATAACATAGCAGATACCCTGGGAAAACCTTCCACTTGAGGGAGAAAAAGCTAGCAACAATATATCACTTATATAGTGAATACCAACAAAATGTCTCCTTTACAAAGAGGCTAATATGAAGGCCAAGAAAGAGCACTATAATCAGATGATAACACAACAATATTATGATGCTTCTAGATGATACAATCAACCTTCAATCAATATATCAATCTGCTCTTCTTCTCCTTATTCACACTTGAGAACTATGGAACTATGTAGGCAATGAAGTGAATGAAAATGAATGAATTCCAAATGGATGAATAGCATCTCCTATTTATACTATCCAAATGAGCAGACTCCAAAGGACACAATCCTTTAAGGTATAATGTCGGTCTTAATTAAATGACATGCCTCTTCAATAAATCATTGATTTTAAGGAGGTCAACCTTAAACAAATATTAATTGATATTTAGTAAAAGATGTGCCTCAAGATAAAGTCGTATCTTCTCATGTCGGCCTCAATAGCACTGTATAAATATTAGTTAATGAAGTGCATCTTCATTGAATATAATATTACAATTCAAATAGTCGTTAGGCTACAATTTGAATTTCTTTCAAAGGACCGTGTTGGGCTAGAAGTAGAAGCCTGATGTTGCTCAATAACATTAACACTCCCTCTCAGCTAGGGAGGATACTTCCAACTATATAAGACATCACCTCATCGTGATGTCAACCACAATGGCTACTCCCATATGTGGAAAGAAGAAATATCACCTCACCATGATATCAACCATCATGGCTACTCCCATATATGGTAAATGTGCACAAGTGATCATCACTCAATGTGATTTTGTCACCTCATCGTGACATTCACCATAGCTACTCCCAGAGGGTTAAAAGCACAAGTACAAGAAAAATCATCACAGACTCTCTCATGTGATGTTGTCATGGAGTCTCACATATGACATCCACCATGGCTACTCCTAAAGGGTGGAAACAAGGGCTTTCACCTCAAATATCTCTCAAAGAGAAATGCATTAACAAGGGCTTGCACCTCAAATCCCTCTCATAAAGACAAATGCATTAAAGAAGATCACTAATACTGAGACTCCTTCTCAGCTAGGGCTTCATTCTCCACCATACCAAGCTTGTCTCGAAAGTACAAAAACTTTATCCTGGAGAGAGGCTTGGTGAGAATGTTTGTTGTTTTCTCATCAATGCTAATATACTTCAACTGAATTGCTTTCCTCAATACCATATCTCTGATATAGTGGTATTTTATCTCAACATGTTTAGTTATGTCATGAAACACTGGATTGACAAAAAGCTTCACACAGCTTTGATTATCACAATGAATGACAGCCGGATCCATCGATTTTCCAAACAATCCTGTAAGGAGCTTCCGAAGCCACACTGCTTCTCGAGCTGCTAGACAAGCTGCAATATGCTTGGCCTTTGCTATACTTAGTGCCACATAAGATTTCTTTTTGCTACACCAGGATATCATCGTAGACCCTAAATTGAAGCAACATCTAGAGGTGCTCTTTCGATCAATAACACACCCTGCCCAATCAAAATCAATATATCCGTGCAGCTTCAAGTCCACAACTGAAGAATATCTTAAGCCATATCCAACTGTGCCACACAAGTATCTTAGAATATGCTTTGTTGCAACTAGATGTATTCGCCTTGGTTCACACATGAACTGACTAAGTCCACTCACTGCATAGCAAATATTCAGTCTAGTATTGACTAGATACATCAACGATCCAATCAACTACCTATACATCATGGAATCCACTAGATCTGAACTAGTTGTAGCCTCTTTCAACTTATGCAAGTTGGTCTCCATAGGCGTAGACATGGATTTACAATCCATCATACCAAATCTCTTTAGAATGTCAATAGTATACTTCCCTTGACTTAGAATGATCTCATCAGGCTTCTATCATACTTCTAAACCAAGGAAGTAGTGTATGAGACCAAGATCCTTCATTTCAAATTCATAAGCTAACTCCTTACATTTGATAATGAGGTGATCTTCTCTAGTAAGAATTAAATCATCAACATAGAGAACCAAGATTAATGCTTCACCATCAATTACCTTGAAGTATAGGTTTGAATCAGCTTCATTCTTAGAGAAACCCAAGATCATCAAGTAACGATCAATCCTTTTGTACCAAGCATGAGGAGCCTGCTTAAGGCCATACAAATCCTTCTTCAACCTGCAAACATGAGACTCCTTCCCATGCACCTTAAAGCCATCAGGTTGTTCAATATATACCTCTTCCTCGATTACACCATTTAAAAATGTTGTCTTCATGTCCATCTGTTGAATCTTCCATCCTTTAGATTCTGCAATAGCAATGATGGTCCTGACTAAAGTATAACGAGCAACTAGAGAAAAGGTTTCCTTATAGTCAACTCCATCTTTCTAAGATAATCCTCTAGCCACGAACCTAGCCTTGTACTTCTCAATGCTCCCATCAACCGCATCCTTGATTTTGAAGAGCCACTTAGAAGAAACAACAGATTTTCCTTCAGGTCTAGGTACGATGTCCCAAACATCATTCTTGAGAATGGATTGATACTCTTTAGACATAGCATCTCTCTAAACTTGCTGACTAGTAGCTTCCTCAACACTGGAAGGCTCAGACTCAATGATTTGACTCATCAGTGCAACATAGCTAGAGAACTTGTGAGGTCTCTTGCTTTCTCTAAATGTTCCTCTTGGGGCTACAAACCTTTCTGCCTCTTGCATTATTTTCATAGCCCAAAGAGGTCTTTTTCTACCAATCACAATATTTGTAGGCCCATCAGTAGGTTCCAAAGGCTCAATTGGATCATCGTCTTCTTTGGGTTCAGTAGCCTCCCTCTAAATCTTAGGAGTATGGTCAACATCCATATCCTGAGGAGACTCTTCATTATCTATCTCCATGTGAGTACCCTTGGATCTTCTGAATGCAACATCCTCTTCAAATGTAACATCCCTACTTATCTCAATCAAATTTTGGCCTGGAATGTACACTCTGTAAGCTTTTGATGATTCATTGTAGCCTACAAATATACCCTTCTTGCCAGAAGGTTCCAAATTTGTCCTTTTTTCTTTTGAAACATGAAAATACATAGGACAACCAAAGATCCTCAGGTGAATTACTTCCAGCTTCACCCCTATGAATACTTCTTCGGGAGTCATGTTCTCCAACATTTAGTGAGGACTTCTATTCTAAATATAAACAGTTGTCCTAGATGCTTCAGCCCAAAGAAAGGTTTGCAGATCTTGGTCATGAATCATGGATTTGGTTGCTTCTACAATAGATCTATTCTTCCTTTTAGCAACACCATTATATTAAGGATTGTAAGGGACACATAACTCCCTCTCAATCCTAGCTTCAATGAAAAAGTTATGGAAGCTACCGAAAACGTACTCTCCTCCATTATCGGATCTCAGAACTTTGATCCTCTTCCCAGACAAGTTCTCTACCTAAGCTTTAAATTCTTTCAACCTCTCTAATACTTCCTCAGATTCTTTAAATTTTGAAAGAAATAAATCCAAGTCTTTCTAGAGTAGTCATCAATGAAAATAATGTAATACAAGAAACCACTCAAAGAAGCAACAAACATTGGACCATATAAATCATAATGAATAAGATCTAGAATATATTTAGATCTACTTTCACTACTATGAAATGGACCTTTAATATTCTTACCCAATGCGCAACCTCTGCAAGTGCCTTTATGCTCCTGGTCGAGTTTTGACAAGCCTGAAACCATCTTTTCCATGGTAGGTAGTGCTCGAAAGTAAAGGTGAGCCAATCTTCTATGAAAAATTTCACATGAACTTGATGAATCATGCAATAGAGCCTAAATTGGGTGGGTGAAAATTTTGTAGAGGCTCTCATGATGAACTCCAATCACCTGAGCAATCTTGATATTTGAGTTTTTCATCCATGTAAGAACTTTTCCTTCTAAAAATGCAACTTGGTACCCCTTGTCCTCCAAGGCTGAGATAGAGACAATGTTTCCTTGATACCCGGAACAAATAAAATGCCACTCAACTGCAAGGAAATACTAGACTTCAAATGGAGAGAGGAGGTCCCAACTCCTTTCATAGAATAACTAGCATCATCTCCAATAATGACTTGAACACTAGAATCTCTTTCCACCAAATTAGTTAGATGCTCTCTGAATCTGGTAATGTGGCAAGAGGAACCACTATCAATCAGCCAAGCATTGTTGTTGGTAGGCACACTACTTGAAATTGAATAGAATAGAAAACCACTTGAATCCTTTTGTGGAGAGATCTCATCAACATTTGCAATGGAAGCCTACTGCTTAGGCCTGGTTGGACAATCCTTTGCATAGTGACCATACTTTTCACATCTAAAGCATTGAACGCAAGAGAGGTCCTTCTTCTTCTTGAATGCAAGAGCACCATCAGATCCTATATCTTTATTCCTCTTGAAATGTCCTTTCTTTCCATCTTTCCCTTTCTTCTTTGAGGATTGAGTGGAAAGAACATGAATTTCCTCATTAGTAGAGCTTTGACCAATACCTCTCACAGCCAACTTAGACTCTTCTTGAATACAATCCACCCTCAAACGATCAAACTTAGGGAGTTTAGATCTCACACTGATTCCTTGAATGTAAGACTCCTAAGATGAAGGAAGTACATTAAGAGCCAACATGGTCAGATCCTTTTCATGAATAATATGTCCAATAGTAGAGAGTTGATCTCTCAACTCAGAGATCTTCATGAAGTATGAGATGACGGATTCTCCTTTCACCATCTTGACATGATGAAGTTGTTGCTTTAATGAAAGAGCACGACTTGTGTTGTTGATCTCATACATCTCCTCCAAAGTCTTAAGCATCTCTCTTGTTGTCTTCAAATTGGAGATGATTGGTGCAATGTGGTCTTTCACGAAATCAACCAACATCTTTTTCACCTTAGTATCCTTCTTCCATTGAGACTTCTCTTCCTCATCAGTAGGCTCGGGGACTTTGCTCTCCACGAACTCAACTAACTCATTTTCTTCCAAGGCGAGCATGACTCTGAATCTCCAAGATGTGAAATTAGTTCTTCCTCAAGTCTAACTTTGATCTTGATTCCATTCACCATCTTGATGATAAGATAGATGTGATCAAAGATGAGAATGAGAATGAAGGATAGCGTTGCTTGCCTAAATCTAATCAAGATCTTTTTTATACCCACTCTGATACCATGTTAGTTTTTATGATTAGATTAGATAGACAAAATTTAATTCAAAATCAGACACAATAACATAGCAGATACCCTGGGAAAACCCTCCACTTGAGGGAGAAAAACCCAGCAACAATATATCACTTATATATTGAATGTCAACAAAATTTCTCCTTTACAAAGAGGTCGATATGAAGGCCAAGAAAGAGCACTATAATCAGATGCTAACATAGCAATATTATGATGCTTCTAGATGATACAATCAGCCTTCAATCAATATATTGATCTACTCTTCTTCTCCTTATTCGCACTTGAGAACTATCGAACTATGTAAGCAATGAAGTGAATGAAAATGAATGAATTCCAAATGGACGAATAGCATCTCCTATTTATACTATCTTAATGAGAAGACTCCAAAGGATGTGATCCTTCAAGGTATAATGTCGACCTTAATTAAATGGCATGCCTCTTCAATAAATCGCCAATTGTAAGGAGGTCGGCCTTAAACAAATATTAATTGATATTTAGTAAAAGATGTTCCTCCAAATAAAGTCATATCTTCTCATGTCGGCCTCAATAGCACTATATAAATATTAGTTAATGAAGTACCTCTTCATTGAACGTAATATTACAATTCAACTAGCCATAAGGCTACAATTTGAATTTCCTTCAAAGGATCGTGTTGGGCTGGAAGTAGAAGCCCGACATTGCTCAATAACATTAACAAATTGGAGGTGAGTTTGTGATCTAATTTGGAGTTTGTATTTCATTTGTGTTGAATGTTTTGAAATAACCAAGTTAATGTTTTTCTTAAAGTTTTAAGATTAATAGATTTTTGTGCTTGTTGCATAATTCATTATTTTAAAAAACTATGTTATTATTGGAAAAGTACATAACTTAAAACAAGTAATGCATTGTGTTTTATTCTTTTCAATGAGATATGTAGTAAGTTAGTTAGTTTAAAGTAATGCTCTTCGAATAATTAGTTTTCCAATATACTAATATAATTAAAATTTATGAAATTATCAATAGATTAGAGATGAAATTGTTGATCCACTTTCAATGTTTTGCTTCTAAATGTTTTTTAAAAATTAAAATAAAACAACCTAATTAAACAAAAGTTATAAATATATCAATTATGAAATGGGACAAATGATAAAATTACTATAGTCCATACTATTGGTCCACAATCCTTTTAATAGAAAATAATGCCAATTATGGAATAGGACAAGGAATAAAAGCAAAAAATGATAAAAAAATAATTGATTGGACTATTAACTAATTTATTGTCAATATTTATAGACCTAAGAATATTCAATCAACGAAACAATTAATTATTAGTCTAATAGCTTACATTAGACTAATAAAAGTGTTCACAACTTTATTCAATAGATTAAAGACTATAATAATATTAATATTTTAAACAAATTATATATATATATATATATTACCTCATTAATTCATTTATTTCAAACTAATAATTTACCTAAAACATAACATTTTATTCAAATTCTTATCATTAATACTATTATAATATTTTTAGATATTTTTCAATATAACCATAAAAACAAATGCCCAGCCACACTTCCACATGAACACATACTATCGTTATGTTTGCGATCAATCGGTGCTCCATGTCTTACTACTTTGAAAAGCGATATAGTCGAACATTACTGCCGGCAATGTAGAATTCAGAATAGATAAAAATCACGGCCGGCAATGTGGAAAATTCAGAATAGGTCGAAATTTCGGCCGGCACATAACGACAAAAAACTGAGCTCTATCCCTCCTCGTTTCTTTATCGATGTTTCCCACACAAACCACCTCTATTCCTCCGCCTTCCACGTGTTTTCTTCTGTACTATTCTTCCTCGTTTCTTCGACGAGGTTTGCTCACTTTTTTATCTTTATATAACTCGCCCTTTTCTCTCCGCTTTACCAAGTCGAATACTTCAATTTCCTCACCAACGCCCCTGCTTCCATTGCCTTTTTTGCTGTCTGTGTATTCAGTTGAATAAGATTACATGGCTTCCACTTCTCGTCAACCAGAGATTAAGAATATAACCGCTTTTGATGGGCTTGCTCCACCATCTGCATCTACTTCTGCTACATCCTCATCGCCATTACAGAAGCTGCCATGCAATGTTTTTATTAATCATCGCGGACCCGATGTTAAAAACAAGCTGGCCAGAGATATCTACAATGCCCTCCATGCTCTGGGTCTCAATGTCTTTCTTGATTCCGATGATCTTCGCTTGGGGGCTTTCTTCCCTAGGGAACTGCAAGAAGCAATGTCTCGTGCTTCCCTTTACCTAGCAATATTTTCTCCCACATATGCACAGTCGCCTTGGTGTCTTGCCGAGCTATCATTTATGCTTAAGACTGGCACACCTATCATTCCTATTTTCTACCAAGTTCAACCTAACGATCTCCGCCATTTGGTTCATGGTAAAGGAGTCTACGCAGCTTATTTTTTGGAGCATCAAAAGAAGGGTAGACATAGCAAAGACAAGCTGGAGGAGTGGAAGAAGGCGCTCCACAATGTCTCATTTTATACAGGCGAAAGCGTCAATAATAATGAGTAAGCAACACATAATCTCTCTTTCTGTACATCTGCTATCATACCTTCCCTTTCATTTAATATTTCTCTATTTTATATATACTTATCTTTGACTAAATCATCACTGTTTAGTAATGCTCCTTCGTTTGTCTCTTTCCAAAACCACTGTTTAGAGACGAGCAAAGGGTGTTGAAGAATATTGTGAATCATGTATTGAAAGTAATGCAAATAGTACCGTTAGAGGTAGCGACGCATCCTGTCGGTCTTGACGAAGTTGTAGCAGATTTTGAAATGACAATTGGTGAATCTGTAAACACTCAGCATGATGTTCAGATTGTGGGAATATGGGGTATGGGTGGATGTGGAAAAACCACTCTGGCAAAAGAATTATATAATCAGAAATATTCATCTATTACAAAATCCTGTTTTCTTTTTGATATTAGAAATGGTGCAAACAAAAATGAATTACATAAAATTCAGATACAACTCCTTAAAGATTTAGAGTGCAAATTCAATTATCAAGCACTTAATAATATAGAGCAAGGTAAGAAGATCCTCTCTAATTATTTGAGATCTGTTCCTGTATTTATCATTATGGATGACGTGGATCATAGGGATCAAGTAGAAGCTTTACTGCCGGGAAAGGGTAGCCTTGCATCAGGGAGTTTGATCATTGTGACAACACGGGACAAAGAAGTCCTCAGGGTTTGTGATATCTCTTGCATTTATGAAATGAAATCAATGAATCAGTCTCATGCCAAGCAACTTTTTTGTTGGCATGCATTCTTACAACCTTCTCCATTGTTGGGATACGAAGATCTTGTTGAAAAATTCATAACAGCTAGCAATGGGTTGCCTTTGTCTTTAAAGGTATTTGGAGGTCAGCTTTATGGTTGTTCTAATAAAGATTTATGGGAGGATGTATTGCATAAAATTTCTAGAATATTGCCTGATGATATTATAAATAGGCTAAGGGTGAGCTATGATGCTTTAGACAAAGAAGAGCAACAAATGTTCTTAGACGTAGCTTGTTTCTTTATTGGCAAAAACAAGATGACTGCTATTGCAGTATGGGAAGGATCAGGTTGGAGTGGTCAATGGGGTTGGGAGAGGCTTGTAAATAAGTGTCTTGTTGAGCTTGTTCATGAGAATGAGATAAGAATGCATGACCACCTCAGAGATTTAGGTAGAGAAATTGCAAGTACTCTTTCACCTTATCGTCTATGGTCTCCTAATCAACTAACAGCTATTAGCAAACAAGTGGAGGTGAGATTAAATATTTTTTCAATGCTGCTAGAAAATTAGAAATCATGACATTGAAGCTCTTTTATTTTTTGTTTGTCAGTTTGTATGTTTACATTGTTCTATTTTAAGTTTGTTCCGTTTACTTTTCTCTATTCAGATAAGAGGAATAATATTGAACGCAACAGCTAATGTTGTTCACAAGATTCCTGATTCCCTGTTGACTACAAGAATATGTCCTGACGGATTAAAAGTTCTTGTAGTGGGAGAAAACTATGGGCTCTATTCACAAATTGCCACATTATCAAGAGAGTTGGCGTGGTTTAGCTGCACCGGAATAAGTCTTAGACATCTTTCATCAATCATGCCATCGAAGAATTTAAGAGTTTTAGAACTTCGTTACTGCAAGAATATAGTAAACTTGTGGGAGGATTGGATGGAAGTAAGTATCTATCCTCTACGGTTCTGTGCAATCTTTATAATTTGAATTAAACATTATTTGCAATCTTTTCATCTCAAACTTAATTAAATTCAAAATTGGTTGTAGACTCCAGTGCAGTTAAGAGCGTTGAGTGTTTATACCTGCCTTGACTTACAAACAATTCCAAAGTCCATAGGAGATATGAAGAATTTGAAAAAGATATGCCTGTATAGATGCAATGTGAGCAGTCTTCCAGTGGAATTTTGCCGTCTTCTATCACTAGAGCATTTGCAGTTGGAATTTTTTGAAAAGCTAGAATCTCTGCCTTGTTGTTTTGGCGATTTGACAGGCCTGCGCCATCTAGATTTGAGTAGTTGTAGTACATTGAGGATGTTGCCAAATTCTTGTAAGCAGCTCAATCTCCTGCGACATTTTAATTTGAACTGGTGTAAGAAGCTCACTTTACAGCCAGACATCTTGGAAAACATGACAAAGCTGGAGTATTTGAATCTTAATAGTTGCAGACTATTGGAGGGATTGCCACCTCGTCACATCACAAATCAGGCTTCTTTGAGTGAGCTTCATTTACAGTATACCAGGTTAAGGGAGATCCCAAATAACATTGGTCAACTCAAAAAGTTGAGAGTGATGGAGATAGGCTCAATTCTAGGGTGTTTCCAGATGCAATCTTTACCAGACTCTTTAGGGAGTCTTACTCTTTTAGAGCGATTGGTATTACAACAGTTTGAAGTGCAAACATTACCTGAATCACTGAAGCAACTGATTAATCTTCAAACTCTGGAAATAATTTATTGCTCAATCATGGAGTTGGATTTTTGGCAGGGGCCATCTGCTTGCTTGTGGAGCAAACTCAAGGAAATACGTTTGGAAGGAACAAGACTATCAAAGATTTCAATTTCTAACGACTGCTGTCCCAGCCTTAAAATTCTCACACTTAATGGGAATGACCATTTAACGGAGGTCGACACTCTACCAGCAGCAGTGGAGAAAATCAGGGTATGGAGAAGTAGTTCACTGAAGAACATAAGTGGTATCGGTGGCACAGTAAACCTTCGTGAGCTATACATAAGCTGGTGTCCAGAGTTGGACAAGCTTCCAAGTTTTGATAAGCTAGCTTTGCTAAAAGTATTTAAACTAGAAGATGGCAACAAAGTTGAAACGACAAAAGGTTTACAACACTGCACATCATTGGAGGAGCTTCATATAGATGGTAAATGTTGGGAGGTGTCGGGAATAGAAAGTTGGGAGCACGTGCAAAGATTGAGAATGGTGCAGCTCGTAGCAAAGAAGAGAACAGCTGTGGAACGCTGCATTCAAACAATTCAGGTAACAATTGTTTCCAGAAATATAGAACTAATACTTTTGTTCATCTCATTATCATGATGAATGTTTGCTTTCCTTTTTGGACAGAAATGGCCAGAAGAAATAACAATATGTACAAAGGCAGTCTCTGGTGCAGGGTCGCTTTTAAACACTTTGGCCTTCCCCAATCTGTCTGTTGTCCACTCTTTTGCTAACAAGAAATTCAACTATAAACAAGAAATCAAGTTTAACCTTTTCAACGGTTGCCCTGATGGCCAAGCAATGATGTTCTGTTTGGTTATAAATTGTCCCTCTCCACGTATGTGTTTGTATATTGATGGGGATGGTTCAACAAGATATGTGGGGGAGGTGGACGAGGGTAAATGGACATTGATAGGTGTCTTCACCCAGCATTCCAGATTCCTCTCTGCACGGGAGTACAGCTTCTCTTCGGCATTCGGAGAGAAAGTGGAAATGAAGTGGAGAAAGGAATGGTTATGAAAGGCAAAGAAGAGAGCGTGCTGGAGGGTGTCCACCGCTTATTTGCGCTTCTAGCAAGTTGATATCATATAATGACATTAGATTTGTCCTTGTTAAATTGAATAATTTAATGGCGTGTTAATTTATTAATTATTTATTATAAGTTTTTATGTAAAATATTGTTTATTATAGAAAATTATATAATTATATAAAAAATTATTTTTAATTTTAAAAATAATTTAATATAAGAATTTTTATAATTTTATTTATTTTAATTATTGTAGTTAATTATTGGTTTTAATATGTTATTGTATTTATTTAATTGACAGTTAAAATTTATCAAATATTTTTTTTTTGCATATTTATTTTTAATTTAGATATTGTAATATTTTTTTATTATCGATAAATTATTTAATGTGGTTGATTTATTGTAAAAATGTATTAGATTGTATTTTACTTCTTTGCATTTAATAAAAATTAATAAATGATTTTATTAACATGGCATGATTTCTTAACATTAATAGGTTTATTGTTATGTGAAATATTTTGGTAGAACTATTGGTATATGAAATATTTGGAATGGTAAAAATTTAGATACCTATGCTGTTAACCATTTACTTTTGTGTTCATTACGAGGAAATGTCTTGATACATGAACATGGTGACAAATTGTGCAATATTCCACAAAGTTGGGATTATTTTCCTTGCCTTTATAAAATTTTATACATTCAATTTTTTATAAGTAGTATTTACCTCATCCATATGTCTACACATCCCTAAATATTCACCTTATCTACTTGATTATCACACCCATGCACAAACTTTTATTAACGTATGGTTGTTATGCACTCTAATTTGACTTATTATTTGCTTCAAGATAGGTTTTGGAACATTCTTACAATTTTAAGCTTGTCCCTCTCTAACTAAAATTCAAAAATTAAAATTTTGGTTGACTAATCCATTCTACCTTTCCTTCCTAAACTTGACCTAGCATACATTTGTGTGATTTAATTTCATGTGCTAATCATTAAAGACATTTATTGCATTTAAGTTAATAACCAAGTATTCCCAAATATTGATGGGTTAGCTATAGAATATTTAAAAAGAAATTAATAGTGAAACACTTAGATTTTGTGCACTAAAAATAGTAACAAAATTGCATCCTAGGAATTCACTTATTGTCTTTGATCTTTATACACTCTAAAATGGGTTGATCTAGGTGAATGTTCTTTTTTTCCTAACAACAATCTATCAAGGACATTTGAAAATATCACCAATCCCAAGGTTGATAGAAAGAATAGGGAAAACTAATATGAGTGGAAAAAATAACCACTTTATAACATTGGCAGGTATCACACATTTCCCTTTATTACATGCAAGGAATGCATGTTTCCCTTTATCATATTAGAGATATCACACAATTTACTGAAAGATAGTGAAAAGAAAGAGGAACAAAAAGGAAAAATTATCAACGCATCTAACATAACATGCGCGCATGTTTTTTCAATGCTTTCAATAAATGCAAGCTCATTATAACATGCTCACATTTTGGCATAGTAATGACCGAGCCTAGGATTGGTCACTACTAACCCATAATGCAACCACATTTTGTTATAAGGTGCTCGAGTTTTCACTATTTCAGGACCAAAAGTTGGAGTGGCCACATTTTTCCCCCCATCTTTGTGCACCCACTCCACTCCTATATAATACCTTTCCTCTTTCAAAATAAAATTTACTATGCAAAATCCTAAGCAAGGCAAGGATTAAGATTTTATATAAAATGAAAATAAACATTTAATTAACCAAATACTTTTTCTGAAGTAATCAAATCTACAGAAAATCAATGTAATAAAAAATTAATACTACAATATAAAAAACACTCGCACTCACAAGGATATTATACTTATAACATAAATTAATAATAAAAAAACAATAATATCTTAATTTTCATCATAGGACCGACAGTTAATTGAAATTTAATACATAAGTTTTTTGAGGTCTATAATATGTAGGGAGGAAGATAAAATGTGCAAGGAGATTGAAGAGTTTGATTGAACACTAATTCCTTGAAAATTTATAAACTAGAGGGTTTATCAATCAATAACTTGGAAAGAGAATCAACCAATTGTGTAGTAGTAGAAACACTAGATAAACAAGAATTTATCAATAAAGTATCTATGCAACAAAAGTAAAAAAAATCCTATCTAATTATCTACATGTGCTTCATGATTAAGATCATTCTTCTAATAGTGATTGCTAATGATGATAATGATGAGACCTTGGCATAAACTCAATACAAAAACAAAGAGATGAAACAAAAGGGGATGGTATTGATATAAATCTCAAAAAATCATATAGTTAGATCTAGAAAAAAAGCATAAGGCTAATTCTTAAGGGGTGTAGGATTTGATGGATTCATCGAAATGAAGAGAAAAATAAAATATCATTTCAAGTTAATATAAGGTAAATAAATAATCAACCAAAATTATCAATTGACCCCAAACTTAATGAGTTGGGAATGGCTAAACTTAAAAAAATCATAAATTTTAAACAAAGGAAAACAACAATACTTACCTCTAAGTCTAATGACAATCTCTTATGACAAGAATACCAAAAAAATTTACCAATGTGTTAGGACCCTAAAAGCTGATATATGAACACTTGTATGTCATTTTACTACATGTCAAATGTTCTAGTTAGTTTTGTGCCCATAGAATTGATCTCCCCTCCTATGGATTTGAACCCTAGTCAGAAATTTGAAATCTACACACAAATATAATATGCAAGTTAATTGATGTCCAAAACTTATTTTCTTTTGTAAGAATTGTCTATGAAGGTATCCACCCAAGATCTAGAGGCCTAATAGAAAGCACAAGCATAAGAGAGATAGAAACAATATGACAAGAATAAATTGTATTCTTCCAATGATGCAAATAGAATGAGCAAAAGTACATAGGAGACACCTTGGTTATATAGCCAAGGTGAGTACATAGAAGGGCATAAGATTATGACATGTGTCGTAATCTTATGACATGAGACAACTTTGAAAAGCTATCACTCTGCCTAAAGTGGAAAAGTGATAATGTGATAATCACCACAAACAGTGGATTGCCCACAAAAGGTGGAGATGTAATCACATGATATGTCCACAAAAGGTGGATGTGATAAAGTAATAACATGATAAGTCCACCAAAAGTGGAAATGCTCCAACTATCTCCTATGTGGTCCCTAAGTAAACTTAAATAAGGTGTAATTATGACCTAGGACAAGGTACAACACTTTTAATTACACCAACACCCCCCCTTAAGTGAAACTTAGGGAGAATGTACACAAAGAAAACAATGCAAGATGGGTCCCAGCTACTAGGCCATGTTAGGTACCCATGTACAAATACAATGCAATCTCTCATAAAGTGGAGAAAAGGAGAAAAAAACGTCGGAAAAAACTCCCACCCAAAAGAGAGATAAAAAACAAGAAAAAAATCTCTCAAATGGATGAGAAGGACAAAACCCCTATAAGAGGAAAAAGTCCCCCCCATAAGAGAGAATGAAGAAGTCAAGAGACCTCCTCAGATGAAACATCTCGCACCCCCAAGAGAGCTTGCAAAATGATGATATATACTCTCAGTGAAGTGTTTGGTGAAGATATCTGCAACTTGCTGTGTTGTAGGACAATACTGCAAATCAATGACCTTCTCCTATATCAGCTCCCTGATGTAGTGCATATGAATCTCGGGGTGATCCCACAATACTAGTTTACAATTTTTGGCCAAAATGGACACTAAAATCATTTTCCTAACTAAATCTTCACTTTTAGGCACCTATAGCAGCTAAACTGTGAGGAATATGAAGATGACGCAAACTAATTATTTGTGACATTTTTTCTATAGATTCTAAATATATTTTTTTCAAAAAATTTGGAATCAGATTACACTTTTTTTTCCATATCCTTCAAAAACTAGTTTTTTTTAGTGAATAATATTTTTAAGGAGTGACACTCACCATATAATGCATAATTTTTTTTCCATGAAGGATATATATATATATATTTTTAATTTAGCTTTACAACTATGATATCTAGTGCTTCCAATTGGTTTCATAGTGTTTTATTGAACATTTTCTCCTTAATCAAGTTTTTTAGTCAAACCAGTTACAATTCAGACATAGGCGAACTGTATAATGCATAGTTTTTTTTGTATGTATCAAAATTCATTTTTTCTTTTTTTGTTGCATCATGGATTTCAATATCTGGTGCACTGATATTTTTCATTTTTTTTTGATAATCTGCTATTTTTCCACATGTGCAGAACAGAGAACTTGATTTTTGGTGAAAAACCTACATTCACATGAAAAAATAAATAAATATAATAATCAAATTTAATTTAATTAAAATTATACTTTTTTGGAACCCTATAATAAGGAATACATACTTACAAAAAAAAAATTAAATGAATTCATTGACCCCAAAAAAGGTAAATCAAAAGTGATTTTTTATCAACATTTTGATAGATGTAAAGGAGACTTTGTTATAGGTATGGTTTAAAAATAGTGGGGTTCTATCCAAGGGGGCTTGGTCTAAGGTGGTTTGATCAAACCCTCTTCAATTGGAATCCTTTAAATGGAAATTTTCAAGGCTTAAATCATTATATTTTCTAAAAATATGTGATTTCATAAAAAATTAGGATCTCCTAGAAAGTGTAAACCACTATTGTGGCAACACCGTGAATGTGTTTGGTCCTCTGATGGTGAACCAGATTCTTTGAGATCTAGATGACACTCTAATTATCACAATGAATGACTGAAGGACGTGGAATAGTGAAACCAAAATTAGTGAGAATATTCTGAAGCCAAAGAACCTCAATAGTGGCATTAACAACCCCTCGATACTCAGCCTTAGTCGAAGAAAGAGAAATAGCATGCTACTTCTTACTCTACCAATAAATGGGGCCAAAACCAAGATGAAAGTTGTAGCCGAAAGTGGACTTACGATCATCAAGATTGCCAACCCAATCATAATCTATTTATCCCACCAAGGTAAGTTTTGTACCTACTGCATAGTGAATCCCATGATTATATGTACCCTTGTATGTAATGAAAAATGCATTTGGTTACTTTCCAATGAAGCTCATGTAGTTCCTGCATAAAGCATGAAACCATGCCAACTACAAAGGAAATATTAGGATGTGTGTCAATCAAGTAGATGAGACTCCCAATAAGATGACAATACAAAGTGCCATCAACAAGTGGAGTAGAACACTTAGCCTCAAGCTTGACTCCTAAAAGAAAGGGAGTCAGAGCAAGCTTACAATTAGCCATGTGAAATCGAGCTAGAAGATAAAGAGCATACTTGGGATTAGAAAGAGAGATCCCAGAAGCTGATTGTGTGATCTCAATCCCAAGAAAATAGTGTAAAAGGCCCAAGTCAGTCATAGCAAATCTATCCTGCAAAGCATATTTGACACTGCCAATGATGGATGAGGTACTCCCTATAATGATCAAGTCATCAACATAGAGCACAAGTAGCAAATGAGAGTCATCCTATCACAAAATGTAGACATTCATCTGTGAATGACACTTGGTGAATCCTATTGAGAGAAGAAAGGAATCCATCTTGGCATACCAAGTCCTCGAGACCTGTTTGAGGCCATAGATAGATTTCCTCAATCTACAAATCAAAGAAGAATCTTGTATGAATCCTTGTGGCTACTCCATGTAAATCTGCTCATGAAGATCCCTGTGAAGAAATGCAATCTTCACATCCATCTTATGTAAAGCCTAACCATGACCTGCAACAATCACAAGTGTTAAGCGAATGGAGTTCATCTTAGCAATGGGTACAAAGGTCTCTATATAATCAACACTTGGAACCTGTGAGAAACCTTTTGCCACAAGCTAAGCCTTGTATTTATCCACACTTCCATTCGCTACATACTTGGTCTGATAGATCCACTTACATTGAACCATCTTTCTCCCCTTGGGAAGAGGAGGGTATGTGGAAGATCATCATGGAAAAAATAGGCCCTTAAGTGGCAAAAAAGTCAAAAAAATCAGAGTTATGCAACTTGACGTAAAAATTTGAATAAGTTATCTATATTATTTCAAAAATATGTAAGAATAGAATCTGTAGAAAATTGAATGTAATTTCTAAACTACTAGGTTTGTTTAAAAAAGAAATCTATTTGGTGAAATTTTGAAATTTCAATCAGTTAGTACTTAAATTCGAGGGAAAAATAAAGAAGTAGGTGTCTGTCGACCACCTAACCACAATAAAATGATAAAAATACTTTTTTATAAGATTTTAGATATAAGTATAGGACTCATGTCCTGATGTGATGCATATTTTTTTGTATTTCTTTTCCAAGAAATAATTAATTATGAATTTTTATTACAACTTTTAAAAAATATAAAAAACCTATATGTCTAACCACCTTAACTTGGTAAAAACTTCATGAAATTCATTTTTTCTTTTTTTAATCCTATAGTATGCAAAGCATAGAATGTTACACATGTTTTGGATTAAAAAAATGTGATACCATTTGAAAGCTATAGATGTTTTTCAATCAGTCTATCAATCAGGACTTTAGTCGTAATTTGAATAGAAAATGAACAATAATTACTTATTAAATTCAAAGTAAAGCATAATTTATATTGGTTGAAAGCTGAGAATCTCCTTTAAAAACCCTTTTTTGTTTCATCAATTTTGGGTTAAAAAAAGTCATCATCCACATACCCATCATATTGCCACATTTTGGCCCATTATGATCCTGCACATACCCAAGAACTAAATCCCATGTGTGGTTCCTCATCAAGGAACTATATACTCTTCCTCCATTTTTGAATCCCACTTAGGAACACCTGATGCTTCATTGAAGGACTACGAATCAGAAGCACTAGCAATAAAAGCATGTGGAAAATCTTGATGTTGTGACTGAGTGCTTTGAGTATCTGAAGGATGGACCCAACAAGATAACTTGTTGACTCAAGACTCTATCGAGCCCAATGAGGTCTAGTAGGAGATGAAGGATGAGGATCCTCAACTATAAGTGGGCCATGTGAAGGTGTGATCCTGCAAGGTAGAGTTGAGGAAGACTCATTATCTGAGTCACTATCATCATTTTCCACTATGGAGGAAGGAAGAGGAGGATTAGAGGCCAAGCTAAGAGAGCTTTCCTCAAAGTAAACACTCCTCTCAATGAATAGTGCATGTGTCTCTGGATCCAAAAGTCTATATGCCTTAACACCTTTAGGATATCCAACAAAGATGCAAGGCCTACTCTGCGGTTTCAATGCCTTGTGCTTCTTTGGAGGTATGTGTGCCCAAGCTGGACAAACAAAAACTATGAAGTGTCTCAGAACTGATTTTCTACCACCCCAAGCCTCAAAAGGAGTCATACCCTTCAAAGCCTTATGGGAAACCCGATTTTGGATGTGTGTGGTACAACTAATAGCTTCTCCCCAAAATTATGGACCAAGAGAGTGAGCATGAATCATGCAACTAGCCATATCCTTAAGGGTCCTACTCTTCCTTTCAACAACACCATTCTGCTATGGAGTGTAGGCAACTGAATTTTGAAGATCAATCCCCTCAAGAGTATAAAATTCCTCGAGTCTATTGTTTACATATTCCTTTCCATTCTATGTGCAGAGAATCTTAACTTGCTTCCCTGATTGCTTCTCAACATGAGCCTTAAAGGCTAGAAATATGTCAAACACTTCACTCTTGTGAACAAGAAAGTAGACCCAAGTTGAAAGTGGGAGTAATCATCAATGAAGGTAAGGACATAGTGGGCCTTGCTAAATGATGGCATTGGAAATGGACTTGCTACATCACTATGAACCTTGAAGATCTTCTAGATCTCTCCAAGACTTCCCTTTATAAAACTTCTCTTCTAGATGCTTACCCATGGAACAACCTAAATATACACCTTATGACAAGTTGATTTGAGGGAGTCCTATAACCATATCCTTGGAGCTAATTTGTTCAAGATAATGGTAATTGACATGTCCAAACCACTCATTCCATAGCTTACTTTATGAATTTGAATGAGTGAGCAAGGCTATAGAAGGAGACTTAGGAACAAAGTGGGAGAATGAGTAAAGCCATGTGTTGTGATTGGATTGTCCTACTGCAACCAAGGCATCATCCTTAAGTTCTTTGACCACAACTAAATCTGGTAGAAACTCAAATTTCTTGTCATCTCCAAAGTGAGTGATTTGTTAGATTGAAAGAAGATTAGTGCTCAAGTTAGGAACATAAAGAACATTCTTAAATTTTCCATCATCCATGACAAACGAACATTTTCCTTCAACTTTCACTTGAGTATCATCACCTATGAAGATGTGAGGTACCTTATATGGCTCCAAAGAAGAAAACTCCTCCCTTGTAGAACCCATGTGATGAGTGGCACTTGAGTCAACTATCCATTGTTGTAAAGAACATGTAGTAGCCACAAATGCTTTCCCTTTTCCTTTTGATTGTGAAGAAGTGGAAGGAGACGAATCTTTCTTCTTGTAGGTGGATGACAAATTGATGTTGTTCTTCTTGATGATGTTTTTCAACTCATCAATTTTCTTAGTGTGGTAATGATGCTCATCATGACCAACTCTCTTGCAATATGAACAAGTTGGTCTCTCCTTCTTGCTTGAATTTCCCTTATTGGGAGAAGATGAATAATTCCCTTGTTGTGGAGAGGATGATTGTGCTTTATCTTGTTGTTTCTTTGGCTTACACTAATTTTGCTTCCTATTGGAACCCTTTCCTTGAGTCCCTTGATTCCCTTGATTAGCCACCAAAGCTCTGGACTTTGAAGACTTGAGAATCCCCATGCTTATCAGCTTTTCTTCCTCTAGCATCAACATTTTCGTAAATGCATCAAATGATGGCATAGCGAAAGAACTACCCATTGTCAAGCGATGGGGTTGAAAGCTAGAAACAAATGTTGTATATTCTGATGGAAGCTTTCCCAACAAATTGTAGACCAATTGTGCATCCTTTTTGTCAATGCCACAACCCTTCAGCTGTGCTCTTAGCCTGCTTCATTTTCCTTAGTGGCATAGCCTTGGATTATATCAAAATTCTTGGGATCTAACATTGTGAGATCATTGTCAAGCCGATAACCTCTAATCTCATCAACTTGGCCATATAATTGACCAAAATTTTCCCAACCTTCATTGATTGTTTTACACTTTTCAATTTGAAAGATGAGATCTTTTGATACATATTTCCTCAAAGTTCCAAGAGCCATAGTGTTTTTAGTGAGCCAATCCATGTGAGAAATAGGATCAACTTTAGGATCAAATGGTGCAACAACAATTCCATCAATATAATGAGTTAATCCTTTTTCCATTAACTTACTCCAAGCATCAATTTTCTAAGAAGCATAGTTATGTGGATTTAACAAACGAAACTTAGGAGAACCCATAGCAGAAAAATGAAAGAGAACAAGATAGCGAGAGAGGCACAATCACACAAGACACCCCCCAAATTCACTCAATCAAAGAACCCCCCCCCAAAAAAAAGATGATTTGGAACTTTATAATTAATGTGTGTACAATGACCACTTGCAAGCCAAGCAAAGTGGACTTTTGATTTTCAATGTTTTACAACTGCCTTTAGTAGGCTACGACATACTCAAATGACTAATACAAAAGACCAAGACCAAACTGAGATCTTAGCTTTACAAATGTCAAAATGAGCCAAAATAGATCATATGTTGAAAGTACAATTTCTGATCACAAATCACTACAAACTAATAGAACTGTGAAGTTAAAAAAAAATATGCACTTTCAAAAAAATGGCACTTGAAAAGGAGTTTGTATGAGCCTGAATGGAGCCCTGAAAGTTGTAGAAACAAGGATTGGATAGGTACAATTTGGAAAAACTAAAATTTCTAGAAAATTTGTCCACCAAAATCAAAAAATAATTCCACCACTATGGATTACATGAAAAATTAGCCCAAATAAAAAAAATTGCACTAAAAAAGGCCTCAAAATGGCCAAGATATGAACCTTCAAAGTTGAGTTGCAAAACTGAAAAGCTCAATGGAGAGGGGGTCTGATTTTTCAAAAAGTTGTTGGCGTAGTGTTTACATCAACAATTTGATATGTTAAATTTGATGGTCATATCGCCGTCGCACCAAAATAGCCCTGCCTACGTGGACAGCCTGTAATATACAAACAACTGAGTGTGTAGATTGCATGGGTGTACGGCTGAGGTGATGTGGCAACTCTGTGTGGCAGTCGTATGATGATGTGGCACCAATTGGGTGCTTATGTGGCTGATGACTATGTCGCCTGTGTGGTGTTGACTATGTAGACAATATTCTTTGGAATATTTTGTCTGCTAGTGGTATTATTTTCATTGGTTTTGTAGATGTCGATGCCTGAATTTTGAAGCATAGTCGTCGCTTTGACTATGGGCCACGGGGGAATGAATAGAGATATCATGGTGGCCTGTTGTACATAGATAGTATGCAAGTATGGCGGATATGGTCTGCAGACTATACAGTCGGTAAACTGTACCAACGACCTTTTTTTTTTAAACTTTACAAACCAAAATTAAATATTAAAATATTTGATATAATTTTAATTTTTTAATTTTTTTTGTTCACAAAAATTCTTAAAAAATATAGATTTTTTTAAAAAAAGAATAAAATCATACCTAATGCAATAATGGTTGGGCCATATGGCTTGGCCAACAAAAAAACAATTCTTCAATGAACAACTTTGTCCAAATTCGACAATTTGACAATCAATTTAGGGGTTTTTGGCCCTTCTGAACACAATGGCAATGTCCTTTTTGGCTGAAAAAACTTCAAAAATATGGCTACCTCTTGGATTTGGCAACCGACATCAATCTTGAAACCCTTGCAGATTTGGCCTCTAATGTCCAATTGGGATGAAACAAAAGGAAAAAATGACTTTCTCAGACACTCCAGACATAATGGCAAGCTCACATCTAATGCAAAAAGATCCCAAAATGCATCTACAATATAAATCCAAAAATGGAACCCCCCAAAATCTGGTATTTCTATCATATAAATACAAGATTGCACTCAAGTTCTCCCAAAAGACTAACCAAAGGAACTCAATAGGCTTTGATACCATGTAAGAATTGGCTATGAAGATAGCCACCCAAGATCTAGAGGCCTCATAGAAAGCACAAGCATAAGAGAGATAGAAACAATATAACAAGAATAAACTGTATTATGCCAATTATGCAAATAGAATGAGAAAAAGTGCATAGGAGACCCCTTGGTTATATAGCCAAGGTGAGTACATAGAAGGGCATAAGATTATGACAACTGTTGTAATCTTATGACATGAGACAACTGTGAAAATCTCACTCCACCTAAAGTGGAAAAGTGATAATGTGATAATCACCACAAACAGTGGATCACCCACAATAGGTGGAGAGGTAATCACATGACATGTCCACGAAAGGTGGATGTGATAAAGTAATAACATGATAAGTCCACCAAAAGTTAAAATTATCCAACTACCTCCTATGTGGTCCCTAAGTAAGCTTAACTAAGATGTAATTATGACCTAGGACAAGGTACAACACTTTTAATTACACCAACAACTTTGATGTCTAAAAGTACATCTAAAAAAGACGGTGTTGAGAATTAAGACTAGTCTTTTTAAAGAGATAAATTAACCTAAAATAATGAATAGATAAATTGAGAATCAAGACTAGTCCTTGTAAATGATCTAGGGGATATTTTCACTAAAAATTGAAGTATCTCCAATGCTTCAGAATTCAGCATCATCAGCAAGAACTCTGTGTCTTGGTTCCAATGCAACTTGAACAGAGTGAAAAGGAGTGTGTTTGCTCAAGTTATGGCGAGTCAAACTTTGGGTCAAACTGGTAATAGAGGTCGTCCAAAAAGTGAAAAAAATGATCATCTCAGAAATCAATGGAAGCAGCGTCAAGTCGAAGAGCTTGTTGAGACAATTCTGACAATGTTTGTTTCATCGAAATTTGACATCGTATGCTTGAGATATTGGCAGTCAAATTTTAGTTGACTTGGTGGTATGGCTGGTGACATCAGCATGCTGACATGATAGTCCATACTATACATAATCCAACATGGACCAACTCCAGCTTGACACATGGCACTCGAGTCAGCTTGTACGGACCAATCCTTGGACAACATGTGGCATCCATACGACACGTCATCGACATCGTCAGTAGCATGGTTAGTGTGCACATCAACATCTTGGGCGAATAAGACCTTGACATGTGGCACCTGTCTTCGATGGTCGAGGTTGTAAAAATGGTGGTCGGACTTGAACTCGTGACTTCGTTGGTAGTGGGCCGACTGTCGGTCATTGCGTCGTGGGGTACGAGTCTAATCTATTTATAACAACAATTTTATTTGATGTGTATCTCTAGGGTATTCCAAAACAAAAGGTAGGTCGGTGGGGTTGGAACCGTTAACCCCCCGGTTAGCAAAATTTCATATCACCGCTAGGTGACCGAAAGGCTTTAAAATATATAGTGGGTCTATTTCTTTTTGTTGAATGTTTATTGGTTGAGCGATAACAAATGGGCCTATACGGCCAAAAGCTCACTTCAACCTCCTAAACTAAAAAGCCATAGAAGACAAATAAATCATTGTACAAGTTCTTAAGGGGGTTTATGTTGTTCTTTTGTAATTATGGAGCATTTTAGCTCCATTAGGCTAAATTTATGTATAAAAAAGGGGGGTATAGGTGTTATTTTTCAAGTTCAGTTGATGCAGGAGAGTATTCTTGTGAGATTGGTTCTTGGTTCTCGTATGTTGAAAGAATGTTGTCATGTCGGTGTGCTTGAAGGGAATTATTTTATCAAAATTGTAATTTTGATTCTTGGAGTTAATCAGATCGGTCTCACTCTATTGGAGCGGACCCGGAGACGTAGTCACAATTGTGGCGAACTTCATTATCAGATTGTTTGCACTTTCTCTCTTCTTCTCTCTCACATTTTGATTTTTCACCTTAATTTTTAATGCATAATTTCAATAATGTACACATGTATTGAGTTTCCATTAAGTTGTTTAGATTGAGCATTCAATTATAAAATTAGTCTAGATCCTAATCAAATCAGTAAATGCATATATATAATTGAAATCTATCAATATTTATATTGAAACATGTCACTTATATCTTAATCATTACATTAAAATCAATCTAATCAAAATAAATAAAAATGCAAAATATACATTTTCACCGTTATAATTATTTATAATTTTCATATTTAATACTAAACACTTTAATAAATATTTAAATTTATTTTATTTTTTAAATAATTAATTTTATAAATTAAATTTTATCCTAATAATATTTTATTTATTAATAATACGTAGAAAATGAAAGACCCATTTAACAAGAGAACGTGAATCCTAACCATTTACACATATACAAAGTATTAAAGGTCTTTACCTATACTTTAACTTTTTAAAATTTTAAAAGTATATATACTAAATCATCTTAAAATGACTTTCAAATATTTGTTAGTTAAAGCTTTTGAGTCTCTAACGTCTCTTTCTATTAACAAATATTTAAAAATATATAGTATTATCTTTACTATTTTACAATTACAAAGACTTTTTTAATTCTCCCGCTTTGATGTCCCAACGTTTAAAAGAAAAAGAAAATATAGACGTTCATGTAAGTAACCGGAGTATAAAGCACAGACCTTTCTCCTCTAACTTGGAGTTACACATTTCGTTGATTTCGTTGCACCAGGCCTCTGAGCTTTCGAAAATGGCGGAAAAAATGGAACAGCCATCATCATCATCATCATCTCCATGTGCAGCATGTAAACTGCTAAGAAGAAGATGTACAGAAAGCTGCGTGCTGGCTCCTTGCTTTCCTCCAAATGACCCACAGCGATATATAGAGGCTCACAGAGTATTTGGAGCAAGTAATATCATCAAAATGCTGGAAGGAATTCCAATGGAGATGAGAGCAGATGCAGTTAACAGCATGGTGTATGAAGCTAATGCCAGGCATAAAGATCCAGTCTATGGCTGTGCTGGAATTGTTTGGCAGCTGCATCAACAGCTTCTCAAATTGCAGGCAGAAAAGGCCATTCTGCAAGCACAGCTCAATGGAGCTGCTACATTGATTGCCAATCAAAACAACAACAAGGACCTTTTGGAGCCACAGTCTGAGACCGGAGGTCCATTATGAATATATCACATTCCACTCAAGTGCTAATGGTCTTTATACCTAATCACAGTAGTATAATCTGTATCTGTCTTTTGTTATTCTAGATTAGAATACACTTGAAAAGAAGATTGTAGTGGGTATATTTGTTTGTTAGATTGCTCTTTTCTTCTGTTATATGGTTGATTTTTTTTTAACAGATGTTTTATTATGTACTCAGGTATGCCTACTCTACCTACATGATAACATACATTTATATGTATGTTTTACTGAATGTATGCAGTCACATAGTACAAAAATATTCTGGCCTTGAACATACTCAACATAAATGTCAACTTTTTTTCATGGCTGTGCAAAATTCGTGAGGTTCTTAAACTAGTGAAAATTATATCATCTTTTTCATTAATGGGATAATTGTTTTAATGGATTGATTTAAAGGTAAGATGTTCTTAGAAGGGATCTTATTAAACCTCTAAAATATATTTATTTGGAATGAAAAAATATTGTATATTTTTAAATTTTTTTAAAAATATATAGTTAAGAAAAATAAATTGTAAAACTGAATGGTTTTAAATGAGTTCATTAAAGATCAAGTTTTGTTCAATATAAGATTGTGATATCAAATAAGAAAGAAAAATACAATTTTATTTTTTGAATATAATTGATCTTTATTTCTTGAGATAAGCTATTTTGTGATAAACTATAAATGTTTGTCTACTAAACATTCATACCAACTTTCTATATTATGTTAGGAATTTAGATAAATACAAATAATCCTCTATCTTAAGGAGAAGAGAAGCGAACACTTGGAGTGGTCCAACAAAGGTCAAAGATTAAGCAATGCAATCATTAGGATGATTTTTCATACTTTTGTTTCTAAACTTTGTAACTTGAGCAAAGGCGTTAGGCAAAAGCACGCCTTTGTTAGCCTAATTATCAGCAAGAAAGTTCAAACATTTGGATATGTAGTGTCAATAAAGTTGATAAAATTTTTTAGAATATTCTTAGTTTGAATCATTAGAATCTTGAGTTAGATGCACTTAGCCACTTGATTACTAGAGAAGAATTGTTTGATTGGATTGAAATCCTCATAGATCAAATTCTTGATATTTTCTTTAGTTGTAAGGAATATGTCTCAAGGGATTCACCTCTACCTTGTCATATGAATATATTGTTAAACATATTTATCACTTTGAATTATTTGAAAAACATTGAACTCACCTAAAAAACTTGTGACAAAAATACCTATAACAATTGGAAAGATTGTCATTACATTAGGGATCTTCCAAGTCTATGTTTGAGAGAGGAATCTTCCTTGTTTGATAAAGTTTTAGGGTTTTTTTTATGTTTTTTTATGTTTTTTAAACCTTAACATCAAAAAGGAAAGGAAGAACTCAAATAAAAATTAACTAAAAAAACCTTAGTAGTAGACGTGAATGAATATTAACTTGGCTTTGAAAAACTTATTAGAACCTATAAGTATTCATCAATAATCATGATTTACATTCATAGATCTATGTGATGAATTTCATAACAAAAATAAAAGAAAGACATATAAATCTCAACATATGATGAAATAGGTTATATCAATAACAATCAAAGCAAGATACCAAGATATGACTACATTTGTTTACACAAATTGCATTGTTCATTAATATTATAGTGGGGTAATGAATAGTTTCCAAAAAGATGAAGGGATACAAAGATTACTACTAATATGAATATGAAAAATTAGTAACAAAGACATAGAAAAACACCCAAAACATACAATTTGAATGTTTTCTTTATTAACTTTGTGAAGTCACATAATTGAAAAACACTTATACCAAAACTTCTTTACATTAAAGCCTTGTATACATAGACTTTTCCTTTCATTGCAACTTCTCTCAATTTATGATATTAATAGTAAATTAAAAAGTCATTAAACATATAAAATATTTAAAGTAATTTTGTAAAGTTCTATAAAAATTACTTTATATTATTTGATGAAATAACAATAAAACTCCTTTCAATTTATGATTTTAATAGTAAATTAAAAAGTCATTAAACATATAAAATAAAGTAATTTTGTAAAATTCTATTAAAATTATTTATATTTTTCATTAAATAACAATAAAGCAATGTGAAAACAGGAGTCTTCAATTGGAGCATGCCTTTCTACTTAACTTCCTCTACAAAAAGATAAGGTGGCTACAATTTTCAAATCACGAGTCCTAATATCTTCTATTAAAATATTGTAATTTTGATTTTCAATCCATTTTTGTTACACATCTTTGAAAGGATGTTTTTATTTTCCAAGACTAAAACAAGATCAAGAAATCTCTCAAAATCCATTTCATGAACAATTCCTTCACCACTTTTTGGGTCATTGTTGTAGCATATCACTTAATGCCTTAATGCATCCTTGACTCGCCATATAAATAATTTGTTCATTTGAACCGTATGAAATGGAATTGGACATCACCCATACTACCTCTTTCCCATTGTCAAATCCAACTGTATGAAACAACTGCATTAGAGAAGGAATAATATTTGTTGCAATGACAGTTTGTCTGGTGTTTGTTGCCTGCTGTGATATTCAAAATTGTCCAGCACACTAACTTCTTGATTTTTCTTGTATAGAAACACTAGTTTGTTAATCATGAGCTATGTTTGCTCATAATCTCCAGTAACAATATTGCCCACCAAACTAGAAAAGGTAATCTATTATCGCTCATAGACACTTTCATCCTCCCAAATCATCAAATCCATGTACGTTATTTTATTTGTTTGTCTCTGTAATGAAGATGATGCAGAAATGTACTTTTAATCTTATGATTCTCTTTCTCTGTTTTATGCTATCACTCTTTTACACAACTTTGGGATTCATTTTCAGCATGCCCTTGCATATGACCTGCCTATTGCATTTGCTCTAGTGATAATTTCTGAAACCTGTTCAACAAATCCATTTTGTGCATATCCTGCAACCTTCGTATTCCATGGGATAACATCCACTATTCACCCGCAACCTAAGCTCCCTATCATTCTTTTATTGTTGTGTCAGCATTTTAAATGTACATCACAACCCCATCGATATTTTATGAGGTGGTCACAATCATCTGACTCGGATGGGGTTGTCAAAACCTCTTAAACAGCCGGCATAAATTAAAACGATTTCTGGCTTTTAAGACAAAGCTTATCGGCCCATGAAATGAGACTTCATTATTGTAACTTTGAAAACTCTGAACTACCTATTTGAGGCATTTTGTTAAACGTTCGCATGCTTTGTCTATGCTTCCGCATTTTACATGTATTTCTATACCAGAGCATTTGTGACTATAATATCTTACAAACCCCTGCTTTAATTACGTCTTGCTGGAAATCAATACGCTGTACCAAAGCTCCTATTTTTGGAAGCTGACAGGATGCTGACAAAGATTGTGGAATTGGGCTCTGCACCATCATTTGCACTTGCTCGAAAGCCTCTAGAACTTATTCAACAAAATCCTTTTGTGTATATCTTGCAGTTATGCACTCTGCCAATGCCTTGTATTCAGCATACATGTCCACCAGGGCAACTACAACTACAGCATTTGACAAAATTTCTCAATGCTTCACGCTTTTATGGCATTTGATGGGCACCTAAAATTTCCCCTACGAATGCCATTTGTACCGAAGCCGCGAAGAGGCATTTCTTCGTTTGTCGGCGGGTTTTGAAACTTTTAAAAATCCCCAACAAAGACTATTTCGGTGATTTGAATGTGTTTTGAACCTATTGAAAAGTATTGATGTATTGATATAGAGTATTTTGTTAGAGTATTTGTAGTATTGGGATGGGCGATCTTTTGGGAAGGTCCAACGTTTCACCTCTAGGAGCATCATCTAGATGCAATGAGTGTTAAGTGGACCATTCATCATCATGAGAAACGGATTCATGTGAACCACTACTCATGAAACATGGATCAACGAGTTTAATTTGAAAAGCTACAAGGTTGAATTTGATAGCAATATCATAATTTGATACGCCATGGAAAATATCTCCTCCTTATCGATATAGAGTATGTCAAGAATTTTGATGAGGTTTCAAACCTTTATGAAATCTAACAAAGGTTGTTTCAATGTTTTTAGTAGTTATAAGAACCATAAAAAGTGTCAATGACGATTTAAAACCTTAAAACCTCTTTAACAATCTATGTACAATTTGTATAGTTTTTTTTTCATAATTTGATAAATTTAATCTCAAAATGATCATGAATTCAAGTTTGTGGAAAGATTATAATGGGAGTTGAATTTAAAGTTATGTCAAATTAAACATTACTAATAATGCAATTTTTTTGCAAAAACCTCAAAATAATGATGATTTCAAATAATCAATGTTAACCATCAAGTAGATGTACCTTCATCAATTTATCAAATTATGCCATGAAATCGCTTTAAAAAGACTTTAAACCATGAGCTACAAACATGTATCAAAATTTTTGAAGATGATTTATGCTTACAACTCCACTGTTTTGCCTTGTTAGTCCCTGCCTTTATAGGTAGGAGACTAATGTTTTCAGCTGGGCAATCGGCATATTAGTTGGTGCTTTGGGAACCGCACGAGGGAGATAATGCGTTGCTAAGACAAAGTTTTGGGTTTTCCATATGTTTTACCGCAAAAATAATAGGCATTTATTGCTGTCATTGTTGGTCCATGCATAATTTGCTGGGGTTTTTGTTTTTTCAGCAATAATTTTCCAAAGCTTTTCTAATGATATGTGAGAAGGCAATGTATTAAGCATGCTTGGCTAATGTTTTGTCTATTTTTCTGCAAGGGGCACATGGATTTGAGCTAGGAGTGTGGCATCATAATGCTTGCACATTTTGCAATTATGCATGGAAAGGAGTTTCAAATCACTAAGAGCCTAACATCGTGTATGTTGGGTTGCTTTACAAGGTGCTACCATATTTTATCTACGATTAGTTTGTGCTACAAAGGATTCTTGTTTCCTATTACAAAGAAAGCTACCATATTGCAAGGTATTGATGCATTTCATAAATACTTTCTCTTTTACAATTTGGGGTTGCCAGAAACCATTTGCCCAGATTCTCCTCTCCTTCCAAATGTATTCCCTATCTAGATGTATTGTTCTATGATTCATCAAAACAACATTGCATTATTGATTCATTTTGTTACTAGATTAGATTAGTGGCAAGCTTGCAAGATTTCAAACCCTAACTGCAAGTAGGGTTCTAGAGCACTTTCCTAGATACTTCCCTAATTTATTTTGCATAAGTTGTTTTCCATGAGTCAAAGGGAAATACATATTTTGGCCATTTACAATTATTCTATGGCATTTTTTGCACTATCGAACACTCCATTGCTCCTTACTTACTGGACCAGTGGATGTGCCCAGTCTAATTTTCTAGTGTCAAGACTTGATGAAAAAAATTAGGAAATGAAATTATCTTGCCAAAAGACTAGAGCAGAATGCTTCTAGGTGGGATAACTATAGTGGTTTTCTACCTCCCACGTGAATTTTATTTCTTCTGTTGCTAGGTGACTATATAGCTAAAATGATTAGAAATGAGTGTGTTTTGAAACCATACTTCCTGAGATAGATGTTAATAAAATATTTTTGATGAATTTTAATCTTTGTATGGATTTTGATTTGAGCACATTTTTTATGCATTCTAAAAGTAAATGCCAAATGTTTCAAGAAATGAATACAAAACAAGAATTTTAGTAAAATTAGGAAATTTTGGAATGCATTTTCTTGCTTTTTTCCTCCCATAGATGGAGAAGCAAAAACAAAAGGCTGAGTAAATAGGTTTGTCGTTATGATAGTTCAAAGATTTTTCTCCTCACTCCTTTAATTGCATGAACACGATCTAGTTTTCTACCTTCAACCCTTAAGGATTCTATTGGATATAAGATGAGAAATTCTTATTCTCTTCCTTAGTTTTAAGGTTCATGAAACAATAAGGGTATGGATCAGAAGCCTGTATATGCTCAAAAGGGACATTGTTCACCCTTTTATGGATTAAAAATAAAGAAAAGAAAGGTCACAACCAGCTAAGAAGCTTTCAATCATGTAGATAAATTCTGTGAAAATAAACTTTAATTCATGGGATATTTGAAAACGTGCCAATCTAAGACTGTTTAGATAGTGAAAACTTTAGTACAATGAAAATGTTCACTGAGAGGTCAATATTTTTACATGCAAATATTTGGTTTAAGAAAACATCCAAAAATGTATATTATATTGCAACTTTCTTTGATAACTCAATGTTCAGTGAGGATTCTGGAAGTTTCACATTAATGTGCCCCTAAGAAGCATTCTTTAAAGATTTCAAAACTATTCTCAACAAAATACTAGATACCAAGTTCATTCTATATTTCACACTTAGTATGGTTTTAGATACACTCTCTAAGTAAGACCTGTGTAAAGTTTAAGCCTACTGTTTATCACTAACATAACTCAGTAGAGTACCACAATATCTCCTTTACTAGTTTCTATTTAGATTCTAGACTCTAGAGACCTGTGCTTAAATACCTTTGATAACATTTCATTTGGGAGCAAATTGAGACCTTATGTGCATGATTTATGCAACTTGGCTTAATGGTTTCAAGGGAAATCATGTGGACTCAAAGTTGTTGACTCTTCTCCATGACCACTGTTCTTTAAAGCCAATTCTCCACTTAACATGGAATTACTCAAACCTCAACTTCTTGGATAGATGAGTTTTTGAGGGATTCTGATAACCAGGTGACATCATTCTCTATTTAGAAAAACATGACAAATTAGATTTTTCTTCCTTAAAAATTATGCAATATCTACTTCTTAACAAAAAAATGCAATATCCATGAATATTCATTAATTAGAAATATGAAATATCAACCCATTAATGAAAACATCTGGTATACATGAAGATTCCCCAGCAGATTTTTCCATTGTCATATTAGAAAAATAATACATTAAATGGTTAACATCAGATAAAGGAAAGTGTTCTGAAAGCATTGACTGAAACTAACATAGTTGAATCAGACAACTAACATATTAATTAGTGCTTTGGGAACCATGCAAGGGAGATAATGTGTTGCTAAGCGAAAGTTTTGGATTTCCCGTATGTTTTACTACAAAAAAAAATGCATTTATCGCTGCCACCATTGGACCATGGCTAATTTGCTAGGTTTTTTGTTATTTCAGCATTAATTTTCCAAAGCCTCTCCAGTGAAAGGTGAGAGGGAAAAGTATTAAGCATGCTTGGCTAATGTTTTGCCTATTTTTCTACAAGGGGAACATGGATCTAAGTTGGGCGTGTGGCATGATAATGCTTGCACATTTTGCAGCTATGAAAGGAAAGGTAATTGCATTTCAAATCACTGAGTAAGAGCCTAACACCATGTATGCTTGCTTGCTTGTGAAGTTGCTAGCATATTTCATTTGCAATTAGTTGGATTTCTTAAAGAGAGATGTTCTACCATCATTGTACAAAGTAGCCAATGTATAATCCTATCTGACAAATTGCTTATTTTGTACAATGGTAGTAGCTCATTCTTGTAAGCAGGTTCAGTTTATTCATTGTTGCAACATTCCATGGGAGATCTAGTAATTATTATGGTAAAAAAAATGAGATAAATGTGTCAATATTTAGAAAAAAAGCTACTGTTAGGTACTCAGTGCAAAGATAGTGACTTTCCGGCCTATATTATGTAAGTATGATGTTCTTAGTGCTCTATCTCCTATATAAATGGTGGGTATTTCTTCTTATGTTTGCATTTGTTCTTCTTATTGTTCTTAAGAATAGTTTGTATCAATTTTTTCTACAAACTAACAAACATGTCTTGCTATGGAGGAAACTATGGCAATGGGACATATTGCAAGTGTGGTAATGGATGCAAGGGGTAATGAGTTTAGTCATATATGTTTACTTCTACTTTTGACTTACTTTAAGGGGATTCAATACATAGATTTTCTTTTCTACAGTTGGTGTGTTTGTTGGTCTTAATAGAGGTTAAAATTCAGCATAAACACAAGGAGTTCTTTAACAGTTCAGTTCATAGATGGAAATCCATTGATTTATAGAAGGATGTTGTAATTTTTTATGGTGCAAAAGCATCATGTATCCTAATCTCACATTTGTGGAGAGATCAATTTCAAAGGAAATTGGGTTGGGAAGCTCTACCTTAGACATGGGGTAATCCATTCTTCCAAATGGAATAGCTAGAGTTGTCTAATTCATTCAGATTGGAATAAATTGATTTTGTTGTTTCTTTGATAATCCAGGTATGTGGATGGTGTGACAATTGTAGGAGAGAATGATTGCAAGTATGACTCCAACTGCACATGTAACTCTTGCAATTGCAAATGATGATACTCTCTACTACTTTATAGTTAGTATAAGTTGCATCTATGTTACTAGAAATCTAACGGGAGAGCACCGTTTTGCATCACGACGGCCAAAACATGTTTTTCGTCGTCAATGGCCATTTCAATGGCACTCAGATGTTTCCAAACTATTGATAGTAAAAAATTGTTCGTCTTTGGGGATTTTTCATACTTATCAAAGAATCGACATGGCGTGAAAGAATGTGCATTGGCGATTAAGGTCTACTTTACTAGAGATCAAATGGTTCAACATTGAATGAGGTCTACTTGACTGCAAATTATGTTGTTTAGCATTTAAAAACAAAAAAGTTTGTACAATAAATTTTAGGTTTTTTTTAATGACATGTTGTGCTTATCTTTTTATCAAATGTCATGCAGCCCTTTCTCCCTCCAAATACTTGTTTGCTTTTCCTACGACAGGTTTCTAAATAATTAGAATCTCAATGACATATCTAAAACAAGTATTTTATTAATTACTTTATTTTTTAATTATATATATATAGAATGCTTATTTTTTAAATTCAGGTAGACATATGTTTTCAAAAGACTTTGTATAAAATTAGCATGTCTTTATAAAACAAACTTTTAAATCTTACAAAATTTTAACATGCATGCATTTTTATATATGTGAAACAAATTTATAACTAGCATACCTATATTAAGAGTATGTGCAGGATCATCATGGAAAAAACAGGCCCTTAAGTGGCAAAAAATTTAGAAAAATCAGAGTTAGGCAACTTGATGTAAAAATTTGAATAAGTTATCTATATTATTTCAAAAATATATGTAAGAATAGAATCTGTAGAAAATTGAATGTAGTTTCTAAACTACTAGGTTTCTTTAAAATAAAAAAATCTATTTGGTGGAAATTTGAAATTTCAATTCAATGGTACTTAAATTTTAGGGAAAAAATAAGTAGGTGTCTGTTTGACCACCCTAACCAGAATAAAATGATAATATTTTTTTATAAGATATTATATATAAGTAGATGACTCATGCATGTGATGCATATTTTTTTGTAATTTTTTTCTAAGTAAATAATTAATTGTGAATTTTTTATTACAACATGTATGTCTCACCTTAACTTGGTCCAAAATTCATTTTTTTTGATATGAAGCATAGAATGTGACACATGTTTTGATATTTGCAAGCTATAAAAAAAAAAAAAATCAACTTATCAATCAAGACTTTAGTCATAATTTCAATAGAAAATAAATAATAATTACTTATTAAATTCAAAGTAAAGCATAATTTATATTGGTGGAAATCTAAGAATCTCCTTTAAAATCCCTTTTCATTTCATCAATTTTGGGTAAAAAGATAGTCATCAACCACATACCCATCATATTGCCACTTTTTGGCCCATCATGATCTTGCACATACCCTTAATTAATAATATATGTAAAACATGCTGAGAGTTATCTTTATTGAGACACCTATTGACTTGAAAAAATGCTTACATTTTCATGAATATGAATTTGAAAATCAATCAATTTGATTTCATTATTGTTTGTGTCATTGTTTATCTCAATTCCCATATATAAGGGTACACATTGAAATTTGAAATCATACCAACTTGTCTAGATAAAAACAATCAACCAAGAACAATAAATTTAAAAGCAAAAATGTTCATCAATCATTAAATTTAGTATTGACAGCATCAAAGAAGTATATCATGACAAAATGGAATTAACTAACTTAGATATATCCACTGTTTTTTTTTTCAAATGTTTGAATACATTATTAACATTATATACATTCAAGCATTTGAATGTTATGAAACCTATAGCTTTGCAATTGAGTCTAATAAATTTTTTCTCTCAGATGAATAATCAAACTTTGTTGTTTTTATGACTGTGCATTTAATCCTCTGTTCATCATTATAAGTCTCTTTTTTCACTTGAAGTTTAAATATGTTTATGTTGAAAAGGACCTTTTGTATAATGTGTGAAAAGTTAACATCATCTTTTTTTTCATGCTTCAAAATGTTCAATTATTTTTCTATAACACCCATAATTTCTTTTTCCACTTCTTCAAAAGTTGTAATCCAAGTGAATGAAGTATGGTCTTGCACTTTGCATTGAAGTATATATTTATAATCACATTCAGGGAAAGTTTTATCACATCTTCCACAATACCACTAACCATTTTCATTAGTGTTTACCTTCTTTTTGTAGTTACTATCTCCAATTTTCAATGGGAATGTTGTATAAGAAAAAATTGTCTACCTTAATGAAAGATAAGGTATATTTTATCACTATCCAATAAGGTTTACCAAAGTTGGAAAGGTCCTAATCCTGTATTTGTGAGATACTTTTTAACATTTTTTCTTCTATTGCAGATGATATTTCCTTTGTAATAGACTGAGAATGGACATTCTTCCCTTTTGTATCAAACCACAATATCAATTGGTGTGAGAGAGGAAGATATAGATTTATAAGGAGTTGGGTTGTAGTAATTGTTCCCACAGATTTCCCATCAAAATCACTAATTTGTGCAACCTTTATCGCAAGAATTGGGAAAGTTCCTACATTGCACATTTCTTGGAGTTGTTGACCTTATTGCAAAAATCACTCCACAGTGTTAATTCCACCATACAACTTGACATGTCTTTCATTTGAAGGGTTATTTTTTGAGTTTGTGTGGCATTCTTTTTGAATATGGTGTTTGGTGTGTCGATTGAGAGAACAACACCAACAATATCAACCAAAGAATTGCTTTTCATTTTCTCAATTTCTCTCATTGATGTAAAATGGAATTGTTGCTTTGGTATATACAACTATCCTCCTCCAAACACAACTCAACAATCAAATTTGTTTCTAATAAGATTTCTTATTCATTTTTTATTTGGTTAAAATTATTTTGTGTAGGTTTGAGTCTCCCTTTTGAGATGAGAAACACTTTTCCAGTTTCAATAAGATCATAAAAATTTCTATAACTGCATTAAAACATGTTACTCTGATTTCACCACCATTTGAATCAACCAAGTCAATTAAAAACTTGTCCATGTACTTTTGCATTGTTAAAATGATGAAGTTGACCCTTTCTAGTGACTCTTGCCTTTATTGACCATCTATTTTGGTATGGATTGAGTGCTACAATAGGAATGGTTCTTGTTTAAGGTTCATTTTTTCCAACAATTGGGTACTTATATGGATTGTTGATAGAATCCATGCCTACATCATCATCATATAAGGAAAATAGTATTCAATAGATTTCAAAAAAGGAAAAAAAACATGTGGCTCATGCCCACAAAAGGATATGAAAATCACAGTAAAACCTTTCCTGGGAATTGGACATTCCAACAGGTGACATATATCTTTCTATGGACGTTCATTTTACTTGTCAAACCAGGGGACGTAGACTTTAAATGGCGTGGCAAAATATATGCACTAGGAACTATTTTCGGTCAAATCTTAGCAGAAATAATACTGGAAAGAAATTCTATCTAAGCCACAGAATGGTAATGCAAAATTCTTTAACTCAACTATGATAGAAACCATAACAACTATGACTAAAACACAAACTATGAACCGGCCTTATGCTGCAGGAACAGTCACAAGGATGGACTCTCTATGTTGCAGGAGCACTATAAGACTGAGTTTGTATGAAAACTTCAAAGATGAAAGCTAACTGAAGATCAACAGAAAATAACAACTAAATAACTAGCTATAGATACTTACTAAGTGGGCCCCCTTAGCAAGCATCTACTGATTACACAGATGCTAAACTCAGAACTTCATCAAACTTTATTCATGAAAATAGAATGGTATACATTGCTTTATTGATGTGGAAACTAACAATAAACTCTGTCTTTGATCATACAGATTTTGTTTCTCATTATCATACTGACTCTTACATGATATCTGCTATTACTATGCTTCTAACTTACTAACTATCGTCTCTTACTCATTCTATCTATGCTCTCCTCTATCTCTCTCGCGCAGGAGGAGAACTTTATTTTATATACAGGAGAGCAACTAACTAACTAACCCTATCAAAGAAAAATGTGGAAGTAAAGTATATCCTCGAATCAAGGAACAAACTTCATAATGAATTTATGCGTTCAACCCAATTTGGAGAAAATCTAGCATTCCACTCTTTCCAGATTGACTATCATTAAAAAAATTTCCCATAGTTTCGGTCAAAGAGTCTTCACCGGAGCTTCCTCGAAGTCATGCAGGAAATGGACTTTACTGCAAGGCCGAGATCAGCTACACTTGACTCGATCATTCTTCAACAATCTGTGAAAAAAAAGGTAACAGATGCGAAAGAAAAGGCGTATGGCACATACATGATATCTATTCATTAATCACACATTTTAAATATACTTCATCATTCAAAAACTGTATACGATATCCCAGACATTTTAGGGAGTCAACGGGCAATAAATGCAATCAAGTCAACACCATGAGCTGCAAGAATATGAAAGTATTATGCTACAAGATATCCCCATAAAAAGTTTCAACAAAGTTTAAACAGTCATGAAATAACAAAAGTAAAGATATTAAAAGTTTATCATAACATCCAAATTATGAGCATATTTTAAGCTCATCATTGCCCCCTACTTAGCCCAATGCTGGTCCTCCAGCATTAACCTTCCTGGTGGTTTCTCTGAAATCAGTGGTGGCTGCATGACTCTGGAATGGATGTCCAAACTTGTAATAGAATCCTCTGAAATCCCAGCACATTTCATATCTTCGGTCTTCTAATTCATTGTTAAGATTTGTAGCCTAGTGAGGATACAGGGGCCACATTAGCACAGGGGGTCTGAATGTTAGTGGCAGCCACAGTTCAAATCTTGTTTGAAGTCCCAATTGAATATATTTTCTAGTTCGTTTGAGAGTTGCTATAAAATTTAGGGGACCATGTGGTTCTAACTTTCTTAACCCAACAGTTAATCTCTCCCATCTTTTCTCACTTCTGGTATATGCTAATCTCCAAAAGGAATATTGTTGTGCTTGGAATTCATCATATACTTGCTTTCTGATATCAAATATTTTCTCTCTGGCTGAAACATTATTAATACCATATGTTAGAGCAAACCAATCTTTCAACATTGCATGTGGGTTTGAACTTTGAGAGCGTAATGGGACAGGCTCTGTTTTCTCAGCTTCCTCATATGTTTCCCATTGCCTGCCATAATTCGCCTCATTTGCTGCCCACGACATAAATGCTCTCAAATGAATATCACCAATGTATAGAAGAGGATTCCATTCTGTTTCAAATGGTATTAAGTAGCCATGCAAATAGAATTCACACAGAGAATTTCTTAACCAGTTAGGGGCTACTTGGTATGCTTCATAAAATTCTTTGGCAGTATGAATTATAGAATCTTGGTTTCTAGAAATTCTCATCAATTGAAACCATAAAAATTGTTCTTTAAGGCACATAGCATAAAATCTGGGTGGTGGTCTACATTCCATAATCTGACCAGTTACTTTTAACATTTTGTCCATTTTTGCTTTCAACTCCGCAATTTCTTGTTTCTGACTTTCAATTTCCTTTTTCAATTTCTTCTTTTCTACTTCCCATAGACTTTGTTGCATATCAATCTGGGCTATGTGTCGAAAAGTCAGAGTTTGTAATGTAACTATTTCTCAATTATCTTTAACATATTACAGAAACTCAATTAAAAATGTCCTCTTATACACAACAATGGCTTTACAGTTTACAAGGTGAAATACAGTTTCACTAGGCACATTTAGTTGTTTAGTATGTTCTTGCTCTTGCTGCAAGATAAATTCTTCTTGTTGCTGCGGTGGAGAAGTATGTGCTTCCTCTGAAAATTGCATAGCAGCAGCAGCCAAATCATTAAGATTTGGTAACCCTTGCTCATTATGCCTTGTTTCTTTTGTCTCAACTTGTTCCTCCTCAGGAACGAACGAACTCTGAGCAGCATTCTCAGACTTATTCTGAGAAACATTAAATTTGGATTCAACAAACCCTTCTGAAATCACAATAACCTCCGGTTGAGGTGAAACAAGGGAGGTCTTAGATTGTTTCCTTGTGGAAACCCTTCTTGGCATAGATGCGGTTGCAGGAGGTGTTCTGGTAGCTTTTCTTTTTCTTGTTTGTTCAGAGGGCTCTGCCCTACTAGAGGATGACAGTGAACTGGTAATAGCAATAGGTGTTGCTGTAGGAGAAACGGCTGCAAGGGAAGGTGCTGCAGGAGAGGAGCATTGTCTTTTTTGAGAATGAGGGTCATATTCAGGGGACCCTTCTGCCTTTGTTTTTCCTTTCTCTCTCCTAGTGGCAGACCTAGTTTGTACCCTAGCAGAGGATTCAGGTGCAAAAGCTGTAGGACTAGGTGCTACAGGAGTAGATGACCCTTGCCTTGTTCCACTAGTAGATGCAATTTCTTTCTTCTTTCTTTGAGGCCATGGGGTAAGTACCCTAGGAGGTTGTGGTATTTGTAAACTCTTTCAGGCAACAAATTGTTTCCAGGAGAGAGGTGAGATGTCTCTCAAAGAGCGCTCAATCAGTAATTTAATAAGGCCATGATGAGTGACAGAATTGTCTTTCCCCTATTGAGTCCCATGGGCACTTTGTTCTAAAAACTTTAACAAGAAATTTGGAATATTTATGACTAACCCATGCCTCATATGGCTTAATAATTTAAAATGATGAGAATGCAGGTAGGAAAAATGGCCTTCACAGGTAAAATACCTCATTATATAAGTGGCATACTTTGAATATGGAGGAGGCAACGATACACGCTTGCATCCATACTTGGAGACTTCCAGAGGTCCATCACCAAGCATAGAAAACTCAGCCCTTGTAGCTGCAGCGTCTGAAAAAAGTTTTCTCCAACGGTTGGAAGCCCAGTTACCTCAGCAATTCTGTCTTCAGTTGTAACAACTGTTAGACCCTATACGGTGGCTTCCCCTTCAGAAAGGGTTCTCAAAAATTCTCCAGCAGCCTCTTCATCAAAATCATTTAAGCTCAAAAAATAATTTAACCATCCACAGAGGTTGAATGCGTGGACTGTTTGTGGATTTTGCAGTAACAATTCATGAGCTATAGGCTCATGTCGCACCAACTGACCACCCATGTTTGCAGTTTTTATTAACTGAACTCAATTCCTTGCTGAAGATTCAAATTCTCTGTTTCCCCTTCTGCTGTGGTTTTTCTTTTGTCGTGCCATCACATTTCTTTCTTTTTTCCAAAAATAAACTTTTGAAACAAGCAGTTTTAATCGTAGCTTACAAGAAAAACTTGCATTGAGGAAGGACATGCTATCACATTTGGAAAGTACCAGAAAAGCATTAAAGAAAGGTTATTTGTGCAGTTATGGCAGCGGTGAAAAGAAAAGTTTTAAAAGATAGATTACCCCGCCCCCTACTTAAAGTATGACATGTGTCCTCACATGTACTAAAGAACAGGTAGAGATTCGGGTAATAATGACCAGTACATGCACAGCAGTAAATGAATAGAATGAAATAAATCAAATATGCGATAAGAAAAGATATGGTGTACCTTTGATAATTGCACGTACGTGTGAAGAAAGATGACAGCGCTGCATGAATTGACAAGTGGGAAAGATATCTTAATTAAGGTTGATGTGGACGGATGAAGTGGATGGGTGACGTGGGCGGATGAAATGTACGAATGAAATGGATGGATGGGATGGATGGATGGAAGATAAAGAATTGAGATGGGGGCGATAAATGAAAATGGAGAAAAAGGGGTTTCCTTAAAAGAAAACCTTTATTATGGGCATGCTTTTTGAATACTACAGCAACACTGCAGGAGAAAGGCTAAAGCCTTTGGCTGTAGGAAGAGTAGTGGGAGGAACCTGAATGAAGTGTTGCATGAATTCTTCCTTTGACACTGGTTTATGGTACAACCAGAGGCGGTGGCCATTAACTAGCAATTTGAAGCGGATTGGATCAATTGTCACCAGCTATACAGCTCCATTGTCGAACACATTTTCAACCTCATAGGGGCCAAGCCAGCGTATTGTGAGCTTACCCTGGTTTTTTTGATATTTGGAATCATATAATAGGGCCCAATCTCCAACAAAAAATTTCTTGGTTTTGATGTGCTAATCATGCCATTTCTTTCTTTGTTATTGGATTGCTTCTGTGTGCTGTAGGGCGGCTTTTCTCATTTCATCCAAAGCATTTAGCTACAAGAGACGGTCCTTCTGTGCTTCAGATAAGTCCATGTTGAGTTCAAGAGTTGTCCTCAAAGTTTTCTGTTCAAATTCTATGGGTAACATAGCTGTTTTCCCATAAAACAGCTCAAAAGGTGTAAACCCAGTTGTTGTCTTCTATGTAGTTCTGTAAGCCCAAACTACTTCAGGAAGTCTATTGCTCCAATCTTTTCTATGGATCTGCACTGTTTTTGTGAGGATCACTTCAATTTCTCTGTTTGTTACCTCCGCCTGACCATTAGCTTGAGGATGATAGGGGCTGGACTTCCTATATTTGATCTTATAGTCATTCATTAGTGCAGTGATCAAATTTGACGTAAACTGAGCTCCTTGATCAGTTACAAGCTCTCTGGGAACTCCAAATCTTGTGAAAATTTGTTCATACAGAAATTCAGCAACTTTGTTATCTTGGGCATGAGTCATAGCTTTTACCTCGACCCATTTTGTTACATAGTCTGTGCAAACTAGAATGTATAACTTTCCATTTGATGGTGGATGAATTGGTCCTACAAAATCTATTCCCCATTTATCAAAAGGGGTGACTATGACCTGCAGATATAGTGGCATTTCATCTGACTTAGTTGGTCTTCCCATACGCTGGCATCTGTCACACTTCCTTGTATAGGCCACAGCATCCTTGTGTAATGTTGGTCAGTAGTACCCTATTGTAAGAACCTTCATTGCTGTTCTTTTTGCTGCAAAATGCCCCCCACATGGCTCATCATGGCAAGCATGCAAGCTATCATAAGTCTCATCTTCTCTCTTACACATCTTCGCATTACTTGATGAGGTCCAGTATAGAATAGATAATTGGCGATCTAGGAAAAGTTAAAACTTTTCTCTATCAACTTCTTTTCTTTTAGGGAAAAGTGAGCCGGTATTCTGTTTGCTGCTAGATAATTGGCAATGTCTGCATACCATGGAGTTTGTGCAACAATAGAGAACAAGTGTTCATCAGAAAACCTGTCATCAATAACTTCATGTTCATCAGGTGCAGCTGATTGAAGTCTTGATAAAAAGTTAGCTACAACATTAGCTCTTCCTGGTTTGTTAATGATTGTGATATCAAATTCTTGTAACAACAGGAGCCATTGTGCCAATCTACCAGAAATGGTAGGTTTGTTCACCAGGTACTTGATTGTTGCATGGTCAGTATGAACGAATATCTGATAACCTGTGATATAATGCCTAAATTTATTCAAAGCATACACTACTGCAAGCAATTCCTTTTCTGTGACAGTATAGTTGAGCTCAGGACCTTGAAGGTTTTTGCTGATAAAGTAGATAGCATGCTCAATTAAATTTTCTTTTGACTTAAAACTGCTCTTATAACAAAATCAGATGCATCAGCATGTATGTGAAAAGGAAAATTCCATTTTGGTCCTTGAAGAATAGGGGCTTTAGTGAGCAAGTATTTTAGTTGTAGGAAGGATTTTTCACAGGCCTCTGTCCACTCAAATTGGGAATCCTTTGTTAACAAGGCATAAAGTGGACTGTCAATTTTACTGAAGTCTTTTATAAACCTTCTATAATATCCTGCATGGCCAAGAAAACTTCTGACATCTTTTTATTTTGCAGGAGTTTGTAAGTTTAGAATAACTTCAATTTTAGCAGGGTCAACCTGAATTCCCTTCTTTGAAATATGATGACCTAAAACAATACCTTCTTCCATCATCAGAAAACACTTTTCACTATTTAGAGACAAATTTTTCTCTCTGCACCTTTTCAATACCTTTTCTAAATTCACCAGTGCTTCTTCAAATGTGACTCCATAGGTAGTGAAATCATCCATGTAAATCTCCATACATTCATGAGATATATCAGCAAAGATACTAATTATTGCTCTCTAAAATGTTGCTGGTGCATTGCATAGACCAAACAGCAAAATTGAATAAGCAAATGTTCTCCATGGACAGGTAAAAGTGGTCTTATCTTGATGTTCAGGGGCTATGTTTATCTGATTGTAACCACTATAACCGTCCAAAAAGGAAAAATATCTTTTTTCCAGACAGTGAGTCTAGTACTTGGTCTACAAAAGGTAGTGGAAAGTGATATTTTTTAGTGGCACTGTTCAATTCCCTGTAATCTACACACACTCCATTTTCCTCCTTTCTTGGGGACAATGACTAATGGAGAAACCCATTGGCTGTCAGAGATTGGATAAATAAAACCAGCATCAAGCAACCTTTGAAGTCCATTTTTCACTATTTCTCTAAGTGCTGGATTTACTCTTCTTTGAGGTTGTCTAACTGGTAAACAATTTTCGTTGATATATATCCTATGAGTACAAACTCGATGATCTATTCCTTGCATGTCCCCATATTCCCATGCAAAATATTTTTGCTGTTCTTGTAGCATTTTTAATAAGTCAGCCTCTTGAGACTGTGACAACTTGCTATTAACATTTAAACAATGATCTGGAGACAATTATATCTGCTTAGTGAGATTACTCATAGAATCTATAGGTAATGTTTGTACCTCTTATAGAAGCAAGTTATGAAAAATTGTCGAAAGTTTAGGCAATGAACTCTCAGAATCTAGTTGTTGTAGGAAACATTGATGATGACTGCCACTTGGATCAGATGAACTACCTGTATCAGGGTTAAATTGCAAAATTTGAAAAAACAAAGCATCTTCACTCTGAAGTTGTGAGAATAGATCATTTTGAAGCATCATTAATTGAGCCAAGAATTGGCTTCTTCAGTTTCTTCCCCCACATATGGCCAAACAGGTTGGGACAAATATGGTTGAGGTCTACCAGACAGATACAAGGCCAATTTCTTTGTGGACTGCCCATCAGAAATGGTCATATCTCCAGAACGATAGCGTATAAAAGCATCAACAGTTGCTAACCATGGTCTACCAAGGATAACTGGATATCCTCCTAGAGTTGCCTTAACTAATAATATTGTGAAATCGGTAAGATACTCCCAAGATTCAAGAGTGACAATTACATCTTCCACCATCCCATCAGGTTTAACTGTGGAACTGTCTGCAAGTTGCAGAACTGTGGGTGTAGACCTAATGTTTGAAATATTCAAGGAGTCCATAGTATGCTTTGTCATGACATTAATGGCAACACCTAAGTCAATCAAAACATTTTTTACCACTTGGCCATTTATATGTATCTGCACTACAGGACTTCCTGGATCAATATACTTTGGAATGACTACATTTTCCAACATTATATCATCCAATTTCCCTAAGACATGAATTGTTTGGGGATCCTTTTTCTTCCGTCCAGGCTTCTTCAAACAGGCTTCTTTAATAGCTTTTCCAACAATGGGAATATCTTTAATAGCTTGAAATAAAGGGATTTGAATCTGTACATTCTTGAGCTAATCTAGAATGTCAAAAGTGGGTTCTTCTATGGATTTAGATTTAGTGCTTTGCAACCTCTGAGGAAAAGGTGGTTTATTTTGTCTCTGCAAAACAGGTTTCGTAGAAACTGTATCGGGTATAAGCATATGCTCAGTAGGAACAGCAGGTTCAGTAGATTCTTCATGGGGAGAATTTGGTATTTCAGTAATCAGAGGTGGTTTGGAAGCAGGTAAAGTAGTTCCAGACCTCAGATGGATGTCATTAATGTTTAAGGCATAGGCTTGATATTGGTTGGCTTCAGCAAGATATGCAGATTGTTGTGGTTGCTGCTATTGCTTATTATTGGGATTGGGCAACGGTTGGGCAGGCATAGGCGTTTGCTTCAGAGGGCCAAGATTTGTGGCAGTTACTACAGGAGGTGGCATGAGGGCCTGTTGTTGTGGCTGTGGAAGCTGCAGGAACCCAGGAGACTGGTTTTTCCATTGCTGAGGGCCTCTCCATTGAGGATTTTGTTGCCAATTTCCTGAAGGTGGGGTCCATTGCCCTTGTGGTTGCTGCCAACCTCCTTGAGGAGATTGCCATTGTGGGGCCTGATAATTAGGCCAACTTGGTTGAGGTGGATTCCAGGGTGGTGGTGGTCCATATGCATGTTGCCATTGGTTATTATAGCCATAATAAGGATTACCAAAAGTTAAAGGGTCTTGAGGTATACCTTGTCTTTGGGCCCATGGTCTCCTTTGCGCAACAAAGAACACTTGATCATCATCACCTTCTACTGGTTTGAAGTCAGTAGGCAGTTGCCTAGCTTCCAAATTAACCACCATCTTGCATCTGCAATCATGCTTCTTTTGTCTGCAATATGGATAGAACTCGGCCAAAACTACCTCAGCTTCTGCATGTTTCTTCCGAGCTTGCATAGTGTCTAGTTGTGTTGCCATATTATTAATGATGTCCTGCTTGAAATTAGATAGCAAATTTGTGATCTCCATCCGAGAAACTCCACCAGAAGAAGACTTCCCCACTGTAGCATGATGACCTCGACCTTTTTTAACTATTGCTCGAGAGTAGTTAAGACATATTTTCTTTATATCATCCCAAGGAAGTTGAGTTATATCACCTCCTCCCATCAGGTCCAGGGCGTCAATACAGGCATCACTGATTCCCCTTAGAAAGAGTAATTTCTTAGAGTCCTCATTGAGAGTATGGTTTGAGTTCCTTTTTAGTGAAAACAAAAACCTGAAAAATATAATCTTCTAGACTTTCATCCTCCTTCTGCTGAATTCAGAATATGTCATCACCTTTACTGGCACTATTACAATATTCTGTATACTTTTCAAGGAATTTCGTTTGCATGGCTGCCCAACTATCTACAACGCCTCTTCCCAAAATCATGAACCACCTGAGAGCTCCTTCCTTCAGGGTGGAAGGAAATAACTTCACTTTATGAGTGTCTGTGTTGTAGTCATAACTGCGACAGAGGACATCAAATTAAAATAGAAAAGTTTTTGGATCCTCCATAACCAAGCCATAAAACTTTGGAAGCAAGGAAGAGGGAATGTTTTTTAAGATTGTCGGTATCTTGTTGGGGAACAATGGGAAACTCAAATGCAGGAGGTGGATTATTAGGTGGATTATTTGCCATGTCTGGTTGCTGGAATAACAGAGCGAATGGATTTTCTTCAGGTTTGTTATCAGATGGGTCAAATGGTAGTTCAATAAACATATTTTCAGGGAGGAACCTTCCCAATGCATCTCTTCTTCTTCTATGCATGCAATACAGTGAGTGGTGGCTAGAAATATTTTGAAAATTTTTGACTAACAAACTAAACTAATGTTGAAAATGACTTCTATCAGACTCCTAGCTATACGCCATTCCTCGGCAACGGCGCCAAAAATGGCTCGCGCCCACAAAAGGATATGAAAATAACAGTAAAACCTTTCCTGGGAATTGGACATTCCAACAAGTGACTTATATCTTTCTATGGACGTTAATTTTACTTGTCAAACTAGGGGACATAGACTTTAAATGGCGCAGAAAAATATATGCACTAGGAACTAGTTTCAGTCAAATCTTAGCAGAAATAATACTAGAAAGAAATTATATCTAAGCCAAAGAATGGTAATGCAAAATTCTTTAACTCAACTATGATAGAAACCATAACAACTATGACTGAAACACAAACTATGAACTGGCCTTATGCTGCAGGAATAGTCACAGGGGTGGACTCTCTAAGCTGTAGGAGCACTATAAGACTGAGTTTGTATGAAAACTTCAAAAATGAAAGCTAACTGAAGATCAACAGAAAATAACAACTAACTAACTAGCTACAGATACTTACTAAGTGGGCCCCCTTAGCAAGCATCTACTAATTACACAGATGCTAAACTCAGAACTTCATCAAACTTTATTCATGAAAACAGAATGTTATACATTGCTTTATTGATGTGGAAACTAACAATAAACTCTGTCTTTGATCATACATATTATGTTTCTCATTATCATACTGACTCTTACATGATATCTACTATTACTATGCTTCTAACTTACTAACTATCATCTCTTACTCATTCTATCTATGTTGTCCTCTGTCTCTCTCGCACAGGAGGAGAACTTTATTTTATATACAGGAGAGCAACTAACTAACTAACCCTATCAAAGAAATACGTGGAAGTAAAGTATATCCTTGAATCAAGGAACAGACTTCATAATGAATTTATGCATTCAACCCAATTTGGAGAAAATCTAGTGTTCCACTCTTTCCAGATTGACTTTCATTAAAATTCTTTCCCATAGTTTCGGTCAAAGAGTCTTTGTCGGAGCTTCCTTGAAATCATGCAAGAAATGGACTTTACTGCAAGGCCGAGATCAGCTGCGCTTGACTCAATCATTCTTCAACAATCTGTGAAACAAAAGGTAACAGATGCGAAAGAAAAGGCATATGACACATACACGATATCTATTCATTAATCACACATTTTAAATCTACTTCATCATTCAAAAACTGTATACGATATACCGGACATTTTAGGGAGTCAATGGGCAATAAATGCAATCAAGTCAACACCATGAGCTGCAAGAATATGAAAGTATTATGCTACAAGATATCCCCATAAAAGGTTTCAAAAAAGTTTAAACAGTCATGAAATAACAAAAGTAAAGACATTAAAATTTTATCATAACATCCAAATTATGAGCATATTTTAAGCTCATCAACATGGAAGAGTAATTGTAAACATTGATAATTTGTTGAATTTTTATATAGTAGAAGAATTGAATGTAGCATAAAACTAAATATCATACACATATATTACATTTTGGAATTTTAGACTCATGAAATCAACATTGAAGAACATATGCATGTTACATCAAGTATCTTCTACTAAATCTCAAACACATATATTACATTTTGGAATTTGAGACTCATGAAATCAACATTGAAGAACATATGCATGTTACATCAAGTATCTTCTAATATTTTCAATCTATTTTCCTCAGCCTTTCTCTTGGAAAGTTGTCTACCATTTTTCATTTTTTCATAACATTCATAAGTGAATGGTGGCATAATTCTTAATCCTTCAATGCATTTTACATGGGATATAGCTACAAATGTCAATCCCAAATTCTTTCTCTTGGTCCTATATCAATAGTAGCTTTTGATAGAGTTAAACCCTATGATTTGTGAATTGTCAATGCCCAAGCCAATATTAATGGAATTTGGATTGTCCTACCCCTCTGTATTGGTGTAATTGGAATTATCTTTGGGTTATGATCATCAAATGGTATTCCTAAATAGTGGTCAAATGTAACCATGACATATGTTGGTGGTTCTGGTGGACCGGTTCTAGGCTTGTAGACAATGTTTTATATATATCATAAAGCTCCATTGACAAGGCCTGCTTATATGAGTAGATTTGAGGTTAACATAACCCTAACATCTTTACATATCAATAATTCTAGATCTAGCTCATCATTTGAGCATTCTTCTGCTACATTGCTACTTCCTAATTTTATTGGAACACTATGTGCAACAGGATGCTTCAATGAGTATAACATTTTCTTGTTATGGTTATTAACATTTTCATTTATGGAGAATAAATGCACACCACTATCAAACTCCTGATTATTTTTTGCATCTAATGTAATAGTGGTTCTTGTCATAAGCAATTTCCAATCATTGATTGTAGGTTTTGCATCTCTCAAATTTGTTAATAGTTGACAAAATCTTTGTTGACGAATTTTTTCTCCATCCTGTCTGAATATTTTATCAAGAGTAACCATAGTTTTGAATTCTTCCCATAGCAACTTAGCTCATGTTTTTTCATATGGTGTTCGATCATTAATAGGAGGTAACTGACCCAAATCTCCAACAAAAATGATAGATATGCCTGATAGAAAATTGATAACAATTGTTGTGAGTACTATAGAATGTTATCGTTATACAATTGCCATTTATATGATTTTTTTGTATTTTCATATAACATAATTAATTGGGTTAATCAAATAGATATCTACCTCCAAAGTTATGGTTTTAATTTTGTGGGACTACTTGTCGAAGCCGAGAATCCATGTTTTCTAGCAAGTTTTGACCAAGGAAATTCATTTCATCAATTAGAATGTACTTGATATTTGATATTTCTTCTTGAAAACTTGTGAGCCTCACTCCTTCCAATTGACCAAAATCTCTGATTGGGATTCGAAGTTTTGAATGAACTGTGGATGCTCTTATGTTGAATGTTGCAACTCTAGTTGGTGCTAGTAATAGAAGAGGAGAAGAACCAGGATATGCTACATTTTTAAGAGCTTGACTAATAGAATCAATTAGATATAAATTTCCTATCCCTTTTGTTCCTTGAATTATCATCAACAAGGGGCGATGCATTTTCATTATTATGGTAGTGTCTCATGATTACGTTGAGTGCCTTTTTTTGTTTGTCACTAAGGGTTGTGTAGTTCATAGGTTGTGGTATTTTGTCATGTATGAGACATCCATGTTCTCTTATGCTACTGATGAAGTTGATTGCTTGATTCATATAGATTTCACCATGATATTCATTACACCAATCTGCTTGTCTATCAAAATCTCTCCTTCCCAACATGTCTATTTTATAAACTTGTATGTTTTAACCATGATGTAGTCTAGATAGTATTTCCCATTCATGCTTAGTAGTATTTCTTTGAAGAGTTTCCTTTTCTTCAATTTCAGCATCACTGGTGTTTTCATCATGTTCTTCAATTGCTATTTGTTCCACGTTCCAAGGGTTATAATGGAATCACTCCTAGTTTTTTCTTATTGAATCATCATCATGACCAATATCTCTATCCACATCACAAAAAGGTTTTTACAACAATAATTCTGAATAAAAAAATCAATCCATTTATCTGACTCATGTGGAGGAATGGATACAAACTTCAGACATCCTCTAATAATAGCTATTTTTTGTCTTGGCTCCCATTTGTTATCTCTCTTTCTTTTAGGATTATATATACATGATCTAGTTGCATCAATTAGGCTAACACCTTCCACAAACAAAGGCCTTATTTTATATTAATGGATGAAAGATGTTGTTTGTTCATTATTTTCTTCTTCATTTACACTTACAAGTTTAAACACCTCATGTGACACATTTAGATTGATAAACCTCCTACTGCTTTCTACCAATGCAAGTTCAAGTATCATGTGGCACATCTCTTGAGCTCCAATGTCTCTTTCTATGAAAATCTCAATCAAAAGTCTTGTATATGCTTTTGCAACCAAATCATCTGAATTTTCCATGCTTGCAAGTCACATTAACATTTGTTGGTATGTTTTTCAACATTTTTCTACTTTTGTTGCATACTTTGCAATATATTTGATTACATCATGTTTGGAAAGAATAGGTTGCCAATCTATATTTTCTCTCCACAATTGCAATATGTAATGATTGTGTTTGTTTACTCTGTCATCATTCCTCGTTGGCTCAAAAAAAAATTCACTCCTTTCTATGTCTTCATGTAATTTGGGTCCCTCCAAATTCAATGGCCAAGGAGCATTATACCTATTATGAATATGAATAAGCAATGTATGTTTGTAGTTTAGAATCATGTTACAGTTAATTTGAATATAAAATTTTTTACTAATAAAAATTGTTACCTACAAACCATTGTTCCTCCTTTTTTTCATAGGAATTCACCCTCCCTACAAACTATGTGTCTCTCTACAAAATTTAGTAGCTCTTCATAGTCATCATCAACATTGATCTTTGCAAGTTGTCTTGTATTTTTTAGAGATAGATGTTGAGGAAAATTATGGAATGTTTACAATATGACATACAAATAAATTGATTAGTTATGTGGTAAAGTACAAATAGTTTACGGCATAAATGTTATGTGTATGTTGTAAGTTATTTTTAATGTGCTTGGATGTTTTGTTGATGTGGATCTTGTCTAGGATTCCATGCTTGAACAATAGAATGGAAATATCTTTCTGTGCTTTTTTGTTACTCTTGATTTGACCAATCCATGTTGTTCATATTTGATGCTCTGTCTATCCAAATGAATCCATGCACATGTGGTGAGCCCCTATGTTTCCACTCATATCTAGACCAAAAATCATGAATTTTCATTCCTTTTTCTAGTGTTTTTTTCTAAACATTGAATGTCTTAAATTCATGTATTGTGTGACTATATGAGGATAGACAATAACATTTTTTTTCCATATTTGAGCCTCTCGTGGAATAGTTGGTGATGTTCCTAGAATTAATGCATGCAAATCAGGCCAATACATATATGTTGCACTCAAAATGAAGAATATTGTAGGAGAGCCTATTTGATGAAGCATTTCAATCAATTATGCATGACATTATGTCTAGTATGACTGTGTACCCCTCAATGTTGTTCCAAATCGCATTAACCTGTCAACTAGATGGGATTGTGGCATGATTTCCATATGCTAACACAACTTGTTGATGGTAATTGACATGGATTGAAAGATTCTTTTGATAAATACAACTGAATAATTTTGTGCACAGTGTCTCATTATCATGTTCATCATAAAATATCAAAATCTTGGATGTCGACCAAAATGATGGTCCCTATAACACAATAAATGCTTAACAAATTCATGCAGATGCACTCTTCTCATTCATGGTTCTAACCAATCAAATTTACCATTAGGGAACAATGTTGGGAATGCCATATCAAGTAATCCTAGAGTGACATATTCATTAATAGGAGATGAACCAATTTTTGGCCAATCAATCAATGTTGGTGAATTTACATTAGGGTTATTAACCCATGCTTGAATCAATTCCATTCTCTTTGAGAATTAGGTGGCATAGAAACCATTGATGTAGTGTGCTCAATTATTTTTCCTTGATCCATTTCCATGATTGGACCCACAAATACAATTTCATTTAAATCAGAATCAAATTCCATATGCACTGTTTGTAATTTGTTGAATATATTTTCATCAGAATTTCCTAAGAGATCATTTAGAGCATTTTCATTGATTTTTACATCTAAATAAAAAATTTCATGCTCTACTTTGTTTTTTAATTCCTTATACACATGAACCCTATTGACTGTGAAGTTATAATTTGTGCCATGTTGATCCCTTCTTCAAGCAATGATGATTGGAAACTCTCTTATTGAATGTGGCAAAACATTTGAAACATATTCCACATTTTGTGGAAAACTTATTGTGTGTCCTATATATTTATACTAACCATAGACTGCATGGGCAACTTGTAATATTGGGTTAACACAAGCAATTAACATTTCTTATACTTGAGTCAATTTTGCAAGCTTCTCTAGTTGTGTCCTAGGTTCCATATTATTTAAAGCTGAAAATCTATGATTCCCTTTCTCTTGACGACATCTATTACAAACAATACCTTCATAGGTATGAAATGCTTCCATTCCTAGGTAGCATTCCTGACATATATCACATATGCCTTGTGTTGTCAAGTTATCTAATTGATGTTGAAATTGAACTTGAAATTTTTTGAAATCATTGTGAAAATTTTCATTTGGGTTTTGTATGTTTCCTTGTACATCTACATGTATCTCATATTGTACTATGACTTGTTCCCTTTGTCTAACATAGCTTGCTCTTTTAACTTCATTGTGTCTTTTTCTCTACTCTTTCCTTTCAACATTTGTCATTTGTTCCTATCATCGTCTTCTATATTCTCTTTGATATTCTCTGTGATATTCTCTTTGATATTGTTTTCTTTGCTTCTCTGATTCAAAATTCAATCTCAGTCGCACCATATCTTGAAAATAATTCAAGTTCAATTTGTAAAAATGATGTTTTTCAATGGTAAGTCTACTTTTCTTGTAAATGAATTTCATTTAATATCCAAGACTATTGGAATTAAAAAAAATTCAATAGAATACAAATTTACATGACTATTACATAAGAAGTATAGTTGAAGCATAATTCAAAGAAGAAATTTCATCACAAAGAAGGAAAATGAAACCTTAATTGTGTTTTGGATATTGGTCCTTGAGTAAATGCACTCATCATTGTCATCTTGTGACTCTTTATATATCAAGTAGGGCATGTACATCAAAAATATATCAGCAATCTTTTGTAAAAGTAGACATAAATGTCTTTATGAAAATATTCTTCATAAGAATAAGTCAATCGTGGTTGCCACCTACATACAACAGGCATGAACAATTTTTTTACAAAATAGACATGAAATTCTACATCAAAATCTTGTTCATAAGAGTGAACCAACCATGGAACAACCCTCTATATGATACACATGTGTTTACCCTAATTATCATACAAGTACAAAATAAATTCATCAATAGCACTTTTTGCAATTCTTGGTTCCTCGTATTGCTCAACATATTGAAGTTCTCTTAAAACACCAGAGAATCCTACAACTTTCTTGCATGTTGCATGTAATTTACAGGTAATATTTTCCATGTCATCAATCTCTTGTCGTTCTATTACATGTGCAAGAAGTGCAGCATCATGGAGTTCCCTAATGATTTGTTTTGAGTAATCTTCAATTGATGTGTACAACTTGTCTATTGGACTTCGCACATATGTGTTGGAATTTGTTGACTCCTCATGGGCTTCTAGCTCTTGGACTGATGGTTCGCTGGCAGGAAATTCATTTTGGGTAGCCATTATCTAAAAAATAAATGAAACTTATAAATAAGTAGCAGGTTATAAAGATAGGTACATGATTCTAAGTTGTAGAATCATACATATATGATTTTCAATAGAATTTTCAAAGCCAAAAAGACTATAAAGAGGAGGGTAAGAAAGTTGTTGGTATCAAATTTCTTTTAATGTAGGAGGTTGGTGAGGTTGGCGCATTATCGATAGAGATGGTAGTAGTTGTACTAATGTTATGAAAGCTTCATAAGCTAATTAATAGTCAAAAATTTTAAACAGAATTGCAATGTCAACATAATTTTACTACTTAAATTGCAATTTATAAGTATTTCTCAACACAAGATGAATTTCATAAACACAAAAGTGTTCATTCCAACAACATTTAAATAATGTTTTATTTATTTGCCACATTAAGGAATACATTACATATATAAATTAGGTTTCACTTATTCAAGGTGCGAGAGGAGTATAATCCTCAGACTCATTAGAACTTATCACAATTATTTCAGGGGAAGGTTGCACTGGGAGGGGCTCATTATTTTTTTGTTTCTTCGAAGGATTATTAGAAATATTTTCACTTGGTACACAATGGTTAGGGGGTAAATTCTTGTCCAAATCTACTTGGATAGAAGCTACTACTTTCTCTGACCATTTAATTTTTTCCTTAACATCACTAATTCTCTCCATTGCATGAGAGAAGATCTCATCATCCTTTAGCCAGCCTTCACCTTCTACATTTGTTCCTTCTATGGTTTTAGTCAATGCATCTCACTCCTTTTTGCATTGTAGGTAACGAGCGTTTCCAACTATGGACTTATGTGCGGTCTGTCTAAAGCACACCATGTCTATGTAAGGAAAGCTAAGGTGTGGAAAAAACTCTCCTAATGCAAAAACCTCAAGGAAGAATGTAGATATGACTTTAAAATTTTGCAATTACAATTCAAGAAGATACACATGAAAAGAACAACAAAAAAGAGAAATGAACACATACACAATTGAACACTAGATTTATGTGGGAAAACCCTTACAAGAGAAAAATCCACCACACCAAGAAAAGCCTCTTTGTATTATAGTAAACAAAATTACATACAAAGTACATAATTCACTAACCAATCTTGTACAAAACATTAATCTCACAATGCTCTCAGATGCATACAATGAATCCACTCAGATCAATCCGTGTTTAGTATCAAACAGAAAATCTCCAAGACTTGAACCAATCATTATCATCCATTATAGAATATATCTCCTTATGTTCATAGTCTGTTGATCTTCCACACAGGAACAGTCACAAATGGTTCAACTACCAATAGTTCACATTCAACTTCTCTCATTGGCTTAGAATGCACCATGTAGGATAGACGTTTGGTCAAAGAAGTTCAAATGGAATCATATGTCAGTGAGACACTAAACCATGTCTCCCTGATGCCAAAATACCCGATTACAGAACCATTGGCATGACTATCGCTATTGGCCACACCCTGAGAAATCATATTGAATTCACCAGCCTATCGAGACCACATCCATCGGCAATAGTTCTTACCATCTCCCTGATGACACCCTTCGCCAATGACACTTGTCCACTGCTTGTGCATTTTCGTAGAATCAAGCTGGGAATCTATGATATTCTCAAAAAGTCTCCTAGAATTCCAAGTGGTCCCCACATCCGTCGGCTTGGGTTAGGAATATTTCAAACACTGCGGCATGGAAGGAGATCACGCAATCGGAGAAAACAAAAACTTGGTAACTCTGTGAAGTGGTTCTAAAGATAAAAAAAAACATTGAAGTCACGAAAATGAAGGAAGTCAGTCAGTAAGAAAAATTTGTAACTTCAAACTCTGTGAAATAGTTCCAAAGTTTAGGATTTGGGTGACAAGCCAATAAAGAAGACCAATAAAGGGTAACTCCACCAATTATTAACAAGATACAAGCCAGCAAGTTGAGACACCATTTTCCAACAATCTCCCACTTGATGAAGACTTACTGGCTTCCTTCAAACTCGAAGTTAATGAAGGTCATAGGCTCCAAGGCCATCGAACTAGCACATCACCTGTACTTTTCTGTGCTCACTGGTTTCATCAATGCATCTGCAACATTTTCTAGAGTATCCACATTTTCTAAAGCAACCTTTGCATCCTCCACCATATCTCAAACAAAATGATACTACACATCAATATGTTTTGTCCTAGCATGGAAAGTAGGATTTTTCACCAAACAAATAGCACTCTGACTATCACAGTAAATTGTAATTTTCCCTACATCAAACCCAATGTTGGAAAAAAAAAATTTTAACCAAATTGCTTCTTTATAGGCATGTGTTGCTGCCATTTATTTTTCCTCTATAGTGGACAAAGCGACTACATCCTATCACTTACTCATCCAACTAATTGTGCCACTATTCATCATGAAAATATATCCACTAGTGGATCTTTTGCTATCAATGTCCCCTACCCAATTAGAATCCACATAGTCTCAAATTTTGAGAGTCCTCTATGATTCAACCAAATTTCCATGGTAACATAAAGCATATTTTGAAGTGCCCTTCAGATATCTAAACACTCTTTTCATAGCATCCCAATGTGTCCTTCCAGGATTTTCCATAAAATGACTAAGAACTCCCACTGTGTGGGCAATGTTTGGCCTTGTACAGACCATTGCACACATCAAACTACCAACTGCATTAGCATAAGTCACTCTGGTCATGTCCTCCATCTCAGTAGGAGATTTTGGACAATCTTCAATATATAGCTTCGTTCCTTGCAAAACTAGAACAACTAGCTACTTGCAATCAGTCATACAAAATCTCTCCAAAACAGTATTAATATACTTACTCTGACTGAGCCAAAATTTTCTACTCTTCCTGTCCCTGGTTATTTTCATTCCCAGAATATACCTGGCTGCAACAAAATCTTTCATTTCGAACTTTGCAGACAACTAAGATTTTAGATTAGAAATCATTAACTTACTATTGCCTACGAACAACATATCATCAACATAGAGAGAAATAATAAGAACATGATCATTTTCAGCTTTGTAGTACACATAATGTTCAGATTTTGATCTTACAAATCCCAATGACAAAACAAACGTGTCAAACTTTAGGTACCACATTCTAGGAGATTGTTTTAGTCCATGGAGATTTTTTCAACTTGCAAACTATATTTTCTTTACCTTTTTCCACAAAGGGCTCAGGCTAGGACATATAAATTTCTTCTTCAAGATCACCATGAAGAAATCTTGTCTTCAGATCCATCTATTCAATCTCTAAGTCATATGTTGTTGCAAGTGACAAAAGAAATATGGTAGATGAACATTAGCTTAGCTACGGGAGAAAAAATTTCTCCATAATCAATCCCCTCTACCTGGGAATACCCTTTCGCAACCAACCTCGCCTTATACTTTTCCACACTGCCATCAAGACCTATTTTCTTTTTAAATACCCATTTGCAGCCAATAGCTTTTCTTCCTTCAGGAAAGGGCACCAAACTCCAAGTATCATTCTTTTCTAATGATGCCATTTCTTCATTCATCACTTCCAACCAAGAGTTTCAATTAGGGATTCTAAATGCCTATTTTATAGTCCTAGGCTCATCAGTGCTAGAAATTAAAGCACAGGCACAAGTAGAATCTAACAAAGAAAACCAATACCTATCAGGTTGCTTTCTTTCATGTGTTGACCTCCTCAAGGGTTGAGGCTGAGATTGTTCTTCTTCTTCAGAACTCTCAAAACTACTTGAGCTCTCCTTAGTTTCAAGTACATTATGAATTTTCAATTCCTCTTTATCTAGTGTCGGAGGAATTTCAACTACATCCTTTTTTATCTTTTGATTTTGTCTCTGACTGTAGATCCAAAGTAGAAGGCTTCATCTCATGAAAAATAACAATTTTGTTGTACCAAACCTTCTCCGTATCAGGATTCCAAAGCTTGTATCCTTTAATGCTAGCACTATAACCAATAAAAATACATTTAATATCCTTGTTTTCTAATTTAGACCTTTTTTCATTTGGTACATATGCATATGCCTCATAGCCAAAGACATGAATGTGTCTTAGAGAGGGCTTATTTCCAGACCATGCTTCCAAAGGTATTTTCTCAACAAGAGTAGAACTCAGAGAATGGTTTATCAGATAACATGTTGCAACTACCTTAGCCTAGAACTTCTCCTCCAAGCCAACAATGCTTAGCATACTCTGTGCTCTTTCCATCACTATCATGTTGAACCTTTCTACAACTCCATTTCGCTGTAGAGTGTAGGGTGTAGTTTTATGTATTTTAATTCCATGATCTTTATAGTACCTTTTGAACTCATCATAACAAAACTCACCACAATTTTCAGTCCTTAAACATTTTATTTTTCTTCTAGTCTAATTTTCAACAAGATTTTTAAATCCTTAAAATGATTGAACACTTATGATTTACTTTTCAAAAAATAAACAAATGCCCTTCTTGAATAATCATCAATAAATGATACATAATATCTTGATTTAGAAAAAGAAGGAACATTTACTGGACCAAAAACATCAGAATGTATGTAATCAAGTAAACCAAAAGATTTGTGAAGGCTGGAGTAAAATGAAACATGGTGTTGTTTACCATAAATACAATGTTCACAGAACTTGAATTCAAGGTTACAATCATCAAGCCCCTCAACTAGGTTTTTATTTTTAAGGTTTTTAACCCTTTTTCTCCAATGTGGCCTAGCTTATGATGCTAAAGCATAGTCTTTTCTGTTGGAAGTTAAACTTTCATAGATTTTGCACTATTAGGAACTTTTTCCTCCTTTTCTCCATGAGTAGCCTTTTGTGACTTTGTAGAGACACTATTGCATTGCACAACAAATGCATCCAGCTTATACAAGGTACCAATACAAGCACCGCTAGCTAGCACAATTGAGCCTCTAGTCATTTTGCAGCCATTTCTAGAGAATGTGACTTGCACTCCAACATTGTTTAGCCTACTAACAAAAAGTAAATTTTGAACCGGACCTGGTATATGCATTACATCATTGATTCCCTTCACTCTTCCATCAGGGAACTAAATTCTGACTCTTCCACAACCAAATATTTCTAGAGATGAATCACTTTCCAAATACACCCTTCCACCATCGTATTTTTCATAATTAGTGAACCAGTCTCTATGAGATGTCATGTGGAAAGATGCTCCAGAATCAATCAGTGAAACATCATCTAATGCATGTGTAGCCAAGGCTACAATGAAGGCATCTACATCACTGTGAGAAGAATCATTGTCGAAAGAATTTTTCTTCTTCTTTCTATCCTCTTTGCAATCCTTTTGGACATGACCAAGTTACCCACAATTCCAGCACTTCACCTTGGACTTCTTTCTACGAGACTTTCAACTCCCTTTTGATTTTGATTTGGACTTCTTATCCTTCTTCTTGCCCTTTTTCTTTCGATCTGCCTCTAACAGCAAGGGCCTCCTTCACCATCTCAAAATATTTTCTTCTCATCTCTTCTGATAACAAAGAAGCAACAACATCGTCCATCTTAAAAGTGGATGTTGTAGTCCCAATAGCCATCACCAAGTGATCCCAAGAATTCAGCAAAGAACATAACAATAGCATACAATGATATTCTTCATCAATCTTCACACCCACAGATGCTAACTGAGCAATCAGCATGTTGAAAGCATTCAAATGATCAGCAAAAAATGCTTCTTCCTACATTTTCAAAGAGTACAACTTATTTCTCAGGAACAACTTATTCACCAAGGACTTGCCCTGATAAATAGCTCCCAATCTTTTCCACAAAGAAGATGCAGTCTTTTCTTCATAAACATTTAGAAGAACAGAATCTGCTAAATAGAGCCTTATCAACTTCTTTGATTTTTGATTTGCAAGGTCCTAATCCTCTTGCTTCATGCTTGTAGGCTTCATTCTAGACACAGGAAGCCAAAGATCATGGTCAACTAATAGATCTTCCATTTTAAGTTTCCACAACTCAAAATTGTTGCCATTGAATTTCTTAATTTTAATCTTTCCTGACGTGCTTGCCATCTTAATCTATTATTCGAATTACCAGAATTCTACAAGATTCCCACTAAATAAATTGACACAAAAACCCAACATACCCACAAGGATAACACAACTGGCCAGACTTTGATACCACTTGTAAGGAAAGCTTAGGTCTGGAACAAAATCTCCTAACACCAAAACCTCGGGGAAGAATGCAGATATGAATTTAAAATTTTGTGATTACAGTTCAATAAGATACACATGAAAATAATGACAGAAAAGAGAAATGAACATATACATAATTGAACACCAGATTTACATGGGAAAACCCTTACAGGAGAAAAACCCACCTTACCAAGAAAAGACTCTTTGTATTTCAGTAAACAAAATTACATACAAAGTACAGAGTTCACTTTCTGATGTCAATTTTTAGCAACAATCATTCACTGGCCAATCTTATAAAAAACATTAATATCATAATTCTCTCAGACACATAATGAATCCACTCAGATCAATCTATGTTCAATATTGAACAAAAAATCTCCAATACCCGAACTGATCATTATCACCCATTACAAAATATATCTCATTATGTTCATAGTCTGTTGATCTTCCACATAGGAACAGTTGCAAATGGTTCAACTACCAACAGTTCACATCCAGCTTCTCTCATTGGCTTAGAATGCACCATGTAGGACAAACGTTCAGTCAAAGAAGTTCAAACAGAATCACATGTCGGTGAGACACTAAACCATGTCTCCCTGATACCAATATACCTGATCACAAAACCATCGACATGACTATCGCTATCGGCAACACCCTGAGAAATCATATTGAATTCACCAGCCTATCGACAAGACCACATCCATCAGCAAGAGTTCATACTATCTCCTCGATGACACCCTTTGCCAATGACACTTGTCCACCTCTTATGCATTTCTGGAGAATCAAGATGGGAATCTATGATATTCTCAACAAGTCTCCTAGAATTCCAGGTGGTCCCCACATCCATTGGCTTAGGTAAGGAATATTTTGAACACTGCGACATGGAAGGAGATCACCCAGTCAGAGAAAATAGAAAATTAGTAACTTCATGAGATGGTTCCAAAGTTACAAAAAACACTGAAGCCACAACACTGAAGGAAGTCTGTCAGTCAGAAAATTTTGTAACTTCCAAACTCCGCGAAATGGTTCCAAAGTTTAGGATTTGGGTGACAGGCCAATAAAGACCAATAAAGGATAACTTTGCCCAGTCTTAACAAAGATACAATCCAGCAAGTTGAGACACCATTTTCCAATAGTCTGGCACAAAAAAGATTCACGTTAGTTACACAAGCACAATTCTATATCTGCATAGTGGACTCATAGGCCTTAGCATGTAGTCTGTGACCTATGGGTTATATACCACACATGTGGTTATCTTATGATAAATTTATTATATTTTTTTGTATTTAATTTGATAATTTTAAATTAATTTTAGATGTGCATTTATTAGTAAAAATTTATCTATTTAAGTTGTTATATTTTAATCATAACCCTGATTGAGCCCTTATTCTAATTGAACCATAACCCTAATTGACTTTTCATCTTCGCCTTAAATCTAATCCTAATTTTGATTCCCACCCTAGCCTTAATTCTAACTCTATTCATGATTATAATTTTAATACTAACCTTAATGCTAATGACAAACCGAATTCTAACTATAATACTAATTGAACCCTATCCCTAATATTATTTTTTTTCATGATAGATATTGTAGTTTTAAATATATTAATGTAAAATATTATTTTATCTATAATAATAAATTTTTATATTTTTTTATATTTTTTTCTAATAATAAATTTATTATATTTTATTATTTTAAAAAGACTTTGTATAAAATTAGCATGTCTTTATAATACAAACTTTTAAATCTGACAAACTTTTAACTTGCATGCATTTTTATATATGTGAAAAAATTTTATAATAAATTTGATTGAAAATATATATGTATATAAAATCCGTTTCTTATTTCTTATACGTAACCTTTGAATATTCCATTTCCCAGTCACGTTGCCATTGTTGTTGTTGTTTCCATTGCCATTGTTGTTGCAGTTTCTATTTCTTATTTCTGGTATCATAGAGTTGCATGATGTTATGTCAGATTAGCGTGAAATATATAAACTATAATAAGTTGCAACTATATTTTATGTTTTGTTATACCTGTGTGACTTTGTATTCAAGGAATGGAACATTGAGTGTGAGTTCCTTGGAAAGTTTGTGGTATATATTTTTTATGGTGCAACTTTTGACTTCGAATACAAAGTATGGTTATTGCATACATTTCTGGTTGTGGGTAACTGGGAAAGATTGCTTTCCTAGCCACCTATTTTAGTTTATCAATAGCTCTGTTCTTTTTAGTTTATACAATGATTCTAAGAGTTAAATGGATTGATAAGGTGATCAAAAATTTGAATTCATAATCAAAGCATAATCACCTCCAAGGTTGTTGCTGGTGTTGGTGCTTGATGGTTTCTATGCAGGCTCATGTTGTCTTCTAAGCTTGTTCAGTGTCTTGGTATCCAGGGTGTAATTGGAAAATTTGGTGCTTGTAGCCTAAACTACTCATCAGAAATGCAATGCTTGTAATACCAGATATTCGCCATCTCCTCTCCCACAAGTATTTGTTGAAACAAAATTCTATTTTTTCTGCTTGGACTTTTCCCCACTCTGCTATGTTTACAATTTTGATGGCTTGTTCAAGAAATTTTCTTAGATGGATAGCATCCTCCAAAAGCATACAAGATCCTTGACCAAGATCATGCATCATTAGGTACAATGCATCTTGAATAATGGTTATGTTTCCCTTTCCATTTTCCATCCTCCTTCCCCACTCCCATGGCCACACCCACCTCACCTTCAAATCTGCCATATTAATGGTCTCTGCTAGACTAGACTTTATTATCTATGCAATGGACTTAGGGAAATCCTTAACCATCTCTAGAGTAGCGTGTCAAACATTCTCAGCATCCCCATAGATATCTGCATCTAAAACAATACACAAAAGAATTGATATGGAATAAATCAAAACTCATAAAATAGATAAACACAAACACAACAATTTTCTCAATGCATGTTGTTGCACACAATTTCTATTCACATTTAAAATCAATTACATCATGCCTCTTTTATATAGGACTTAAATGATTCCAGAAAATTCTAGACTGATAGTGGTTTCAATAATCTTGGCATAAATATTTGCATGCATTCTTGATTGAATCGGTTTCTAAATGTAGTCTTTAACAAACTATAGTAGTATCAAAATTGACCACAAATTCTTTCAACTCTACAACCAATTCTTTAGATTCACCCATTTTTTTTCCTTTTCCTTCTTGATGATCTTCATGCTTGATGATGCCTTAGTCTTTGTCCAACTGTTGCGGCAGTCTCTCAAACATTTATTTTTTAAAACTTCAATCTTGAACTTCCTATTAGCTTGCCATCTCTAGATGCCTTGCCAAAGGTATTTGTTGTGTTTTCAAACTTGCCATGATTTCTATCACCTTTTACATGTGAACTTTTATACTTGAACAAATTCTTGATCATTCTTGTAATTTTCTGCCAACTCAATCCATAAGCCCATCCACAATCCATACATATACAACCTATCATGCAATATTTATTCCAACATGTCTTTTCATAGTGACTTCTCATACCACAAATATAACAAGGGTGAAGATCCCAAAACTTCTCTTTCTTATGCCCTTCTCTATGACAATATGAACATTCCATTGTTTTACTTGAATTGCATTAACTTGTAACACTAGCAACATCAGTTATATTTTGCTTACCGTATTCGAGGCCTACATTCTTGGGCCTCATAACTGGTTGAAAGGGCTCTCTTATTCCTTTCCCATGTTTTCCCAAACCTTTTCTTTTATATCCCATTTTTTTCATAATTTTTAGACCAACATTATTATTAAAACAACTAGCAGCTTTTGTAAAATCAAACTCATTATTACTATCATTTTTATCTTGAAAATATTTATCGCAATCAATTTCAGTAAAAGCACACTTATCAAATGATAATTTCAAATCCTCTATATCACAAGCGGCATCACTTATCAATGATTTTGTCTTTAAACATTTATTTTCTTCTTTCAACTTTGACAATTCTTCCTTTTGTAAAGAATTTTCTTCTTCTAATAATTTTATCTTTTCTTCTAAATCTTCATTCATTTTCTTGATCTCATCAAACAACTTTATTTTTACTTCTAACTCGTCATTCTTTCTTTTAACATTACCCAATTCTTTTTCAAGATTCTCCATTTCACATAAAGACTCATATTTCTCCTTTATTAACTCTTTTATTTTTCTTACAAATTCATAATTATCATTTTTAAATTTGATCAATTCTTCCTCCAAATTTTCATTTTCTTTCTTAACATGTTTACCAACTTTACCCATTGAAAAAGATTAAAATTCACCTAATTCTATGTGCCTCCACTTTTCTTACCACAATTTCTCCTTTGATTGATTAAATCTAATAGTTGTGGCAGTATATTTGAAACCCTTGCTGCAATCTTCCTTAGCTCTGACTTAAATCTTCATTTGACAGTTGTAATGAAGAAAACTGTGATTCTACAATCTTTTAACCAAAACACTAACTACAATCTACCAAACCATACCTCAATCGATCTCCTTGATCTCCTTTCTTTAGATCTTCTTTGCTATTTTCAAAAAAAATTGAATAATCTTCTTCATAGCAATCCTTTGATCTACAACAATCTTACTCTCTCATCACAGTCTACAAAAAAACCTATGATCTTCATTTTTTGACTAGCAACACTTTCTAGTTGCAAGGAAATTTCACTTTTGTGGCTATTGATGGCCTTCTTTCTCCAAATCTTTGGATATTTCCTTTCTCCTCTTCAATGCGTTTAACTCTTTACAAAAAACTGCTATCAGCTTGCTAGTTGGGGACTTTCTCTTTTTTCCTCGACTTCTTTGATCACCGATATTTTCTTGCAGTTGCAGTTCACTTACTTTAGACAACAACTTCATACATATTTCTTCTGATCAATGATCAATTGAATATTCTTCTCTTAACACTCAATTTCTTAACCTGGCTCTGATACCACCTTGATACATAAAAGAATTGATATGGAATAAATCAAAACACATAAAACAGATAAACAAAAACACAACAATTTTCCCAATGCATGCTATTGCACACAATTTCTATTCACATTTAAAATCAATTATACCATGCCTCTTTTATAGAGGACTTAAATGATTCTAGAAAATTCTAGACTGACAGTGGATTCAATAATTTTTTCATAAATATTTGCATGCATTCTTGATTGAATCAGTTTCTAAATGTGGTCTTTAACAAACTGCAGTAGTATCAGAATTGACAGGATAAATTACTTTCCAACATAAAAGAACCAATTGAAATTTAGATTGCAAGCTACTTTAAATAGAAACAAAGCATGGAAAAAATTAGCGATCGAAGATTTTGGAAAAAATTAGTGATCACAGATTTTTATCTTGTCATTGCTATCTAATGGATGGATAATTGATTTCTTCGGTTTAATATAGTGTTCAATTGGAGTTAAGGTCCTAATTAATTATGATATAGGGAATGAAATCATTGTCTAAGTTCCATCCTTTCAACACAATTATTTGGAGACCTTTCTGCACCACCCTTGCTTTAGCTATATTTTTTTATTCCTTCCTAATATTAATAAAATAGATAAAATTAGTTTGACATTCACTGTTCAGCATTTCTGAAAAGTCCCCCACAACTGGTGGGTCCTATATTTTCCTTGGTGTTAACATCAAAATGTGTTTTTACATATCCCTAGGAGGGAGAGGGGGCTTAGAAGATTCTTAGTCCTTGTTTTTCCAAATTCCCTTAATCTTGTTGAGGCTAGAGGTTTAGGCCAAGAGAGAAGATTAAATTTTTTAGTAAAAGCTATTTTTTTCCCTATTATTCTGTCATTATTTTTTATTTAGATATTCGTTGATTCAAAGAATGTCACCTTGATCCTTACCCATATAATTTCCTCTTAAATCCTTTGTAACCATGAAAAATATCCTCTAGTTTTGTTCCAATGATAGATTTGAAATGATTATTCATAGGGCTTATTTCTACAAATTATCAATGGGGCAGTTTTGAAGGCTGCATGTCAATGGTTATAGTTTAATTTTACTAATTTTGATTATAATAGTGCAAAAGCATATCCAGTTACTGCCATACAATTAGAAAACAACTAGTATTAGAAGGCATCCAAAAGATAATATAGATGTAACTATCCCTTGTCCTTTATGTGTTGTATTTAAAACAAAGTAATTCATTAATGTTTGAAAATATTAACCTTCAGGAATGTTAGCTGCAATAACAACCACTTTAGCTAGCATCCACAATACAAAATTTATTGTTCTTAGGATACTCTACTCTGTAATGTTCAACAAGATGCATGCCTAGAACACAACGAAAGTCGCATCATTGAACATATTATATATTGACATCAAAATATGTATTCATGTTATTCTTATCAATTTTCAAACATAGACTGACTTGTACTGACTCCCCGTTTAGGAGAGATTTAATAATCAAAGAAAATACTGATGCCACATGAAACCTTTCTCACTTTAGCTCTTTACTCTTGATTGAGAGTTTTCCTTTTATCACAAACCAGGCATAAAAAGTGATTTGTAAATTGGATTAGTATTCTATGATAGGAACAGTAAAAGAAATGACTATTTCCCACAAATAGAAAACTATAGTATCCTTTTTGTGGCCTAGAGGCAGGGGAGAACAAAGAAACAAAAACAAAAACAATAGAAGAACAACCCAGATTTGCATATATAAATTTAACCCAGAAAAATTAAACACTAGTTGCAACTGCGCACAAAACTGGAAAATATTCTCAACCAGAAATATTCATTCTACTTCTATTCCTTTTGTCTCTATAAATTATCTTAGAAAAACTATTCATTGAATTTTCTAGGCAGAAAGCACATGCACAATGTACAGCTACAGCTTGTACATTAATTACAATCAATTTCCACCGTAAAAGCCAACAAAGAGAAATTAGGGAAAATCTTACAGTGAAATATTTTCTAGCAAACAAAAAAGGGGCAAAAAATAAATATCATTAATTACACTTTGATTAACTTGCTTTTCACCTCAGGTGAGAAATAAATGTCATTAATCACTTGCAATCATGACGCAGGAAAAAACATTAACTTCACAAAGTACGAGGTAAAATATAATCATGAAAAATGTTGCCATAAAAGTCACCGCTTAACCGCCACCGCATGGAGAATAAACCCGTACGACATACAAAAGTGAAGTGAAAAACTGCAGTACTATTGGAATAAAGATGAGGCTCTTTCAGGAGCCATCAGGAGTGGAAAACACAACTTCAGAAGCTTTCAAGAGCTCTCAGGAGTTGTAATTACACTATTAGGAGCAAACACATTTCTAACACTCCCCTTTAATTACAACTACTGGGGATGACCAAAAAACTATATCTAACTTCAATTGAGTATATTTGCACGATCAAGCATTCCTAAACAACTTCATAAAAACTGAAATGTCTCCTTCACCAAAGGTTTTATAAAAATATCTACAAACTGATCCTTAGACTTACAAAATTCTAAGCAAATCTCCTTATTGTTGACAAGCTCTTTGATGAAATGATACCTAGTATTTATATGCTTAGTTCTCTTATGAAAAACATGATTTTTAGATAAAACAATCACTGAATTGTTATCACAAAATGTTGTAGTGGGTTCCTTTTGATCTTGCACTAGATCTTTCAACATTTTGCGCATCCACACAACTTGACATGCTACACTAGTAGCTGCCACATATTCAGCTTCAACTGATGATAAAGTCACAATAGGATTTTTTTGTGAAGCCCGTGAAACAACACCTGTACCAAGATGAAAAACCTACCCAGATGTGTTTTTCTTGTCATCTATGCTACCCCCACAATCATTGTCTGTGTAACCAATAAGCTTGAAATCATCTGAAGTGGAATACAATATACCAAAGCCTTTTGTACCACTCACATACCTCAATATTCTTTTACCTTCCTTCCAATGAGACTCTTTTGGAGACTTCATAAATCTTGAAATTAGACTTACATCATACATAATATTAGGCCTTGTGGCTGTCAAATACATAAGACTTCCTACCATCCTTTTGAACAATGTAGGATCCACACATGGTCCGTCATCCTCTTTACTTAACTTCAATCCCATCATGATTGGTGTTGGGGCTGCCTTGCATTTCACCATATTGAATCTCTTCAAAATTTCACTTTCATATTTGGATTGAGAAATAAATATACCAACATTAGATTGATGGACTTCAATGCCCAAAAAGTACTTAATAAGTCCCAAGTCAGTCATTTCAAATTTTCTCTTCATTGTTGTTTTGAAAAAATCTATGCTGAGATCACCAATAAAGATTAGATCATCTACATACAAGAACAAAATTAACATGTTACCTTGATCATTTAATTTAATGTACAGAGCTGGCTCACAACTACTTCTTTGGAATCCATCTTGAATGAGATAAGAATCAACATGGTTGTACCAGGCTCTAGGAGCTTGATTTAATCCATAAAGTGCTTTCTTTAGCCTATAAACTTTATTTTCATGACTTGATATCTCATAACCTTCTGGTTGTTTCACATACACTTCTTCATCTAGATATCCATTTAAAAATGTTGATTTCACATCCATCTGGTATACAATCCATTTATTTTGAGCAGCAATATCTAATACTATTCTAATTATGTCCATCCGTGCAATTGGAGCAAATGTTTCATTGAAATCTATTCCAGGTTGTTGACTAAAACCCCTTGCAACTAACCTTGCTTTGTGTTTTTGTACTTTTCCATCAGCATCTTGTTTAGTCTTGTAAATCCATTTCACACTTATTGCATCTTTTCCTTCAAGTAGATCAACCAACTCCCATGTTTCATTTTTCTCAATGGACTCAATCTCTTCATCCATGTCTTGTGCCCATTTATCATCACAAATAGCTTCTTCAAATGTTAATGGATCATCAAAATGAGAAAATAAGGAAAAAACTAAAAATGAATTTGTTGTATCATTATACAACTCACTCAAAGTCCTTGTTTTTTGTGGTAGCATGCTTGCTAATGTTGGATCTAAAGATGTAGAACTATTTGGAGTGCTAGATGGAGCTACTCCAAGGATACTAGCTGATGTAGGTACTGTTGTAATTGACTATGGAGTCTGCTATACTAATGGTGTAGACAACAACCTTGAAGATCTTCTTGTTGTGAATGAAGGTGTAGCTTGAGCTACTAAATGTGGTGTTGTTCCAGGAGTGGAAGGTGCTACTGTTGAAGTATTACTTGCTATTCGAATCACTTCATCTGCCAGATCATCATGAGGAACAACAGCTACAATATTTACACTCTTTTCTATACTTCCATCCCAAGCTTCATTTTCCACAAATTGAATATCACGGCTGATTATAACCTTCCTAGTGATAGGATTAAATAACTTGTATGCCTTTGAATCTTCAAATAGCCAACAAATATACATTTTTTTCCTTTATTATCTAACTTCTTCCTCAACTCTTCAGGAATATGTGCATATGCAACACAACCAAATAACTTAAGATGAGAGACACTATGCTTCATACCTGTCCAAGCTTCTTGAGGTGCCTTATTTTTCACACTTTTCGTTGGGCACCTATTCATGATATAAATAGTATTTTCCACTTCCTCAGCCCAATATTCATTAGGTAGATGTTTGGCTACCAACATACTATGAGCCATCTCCATAATAGTTCGGTTCTTTCTCTCTGCCACACCATTTTGTTGAGGTGTATAATAGGTTGTAAATTGCTTGTGTATGCCATCTGATTTACCAAAATTCATAAAATCATTAGATACATATTCTCCACCTCTATCTATCCTTAAGACCTTGATATAATGGCCACTCTACTTCTCCACAAGTGCCTTGAACTACTGAAAATAAGAGAATGCATCAAATTTGTGCTTTGGAAAGTAGACCCAAGTTTTTTGTGTGAAATCATCAATAAAGGTAAGAAAACAAGTGCAGCCTCCTATGGATGGTGTTTGCATTTGTCCACAAATATCTGAATTTACAATCTCAAGTGGTGCTCTTGCTCTATATGTTTTTCCAATCAAAAAATACTCTCTATGATGTTTGCCCAAAATGCAACCTTCACAAATTCTTTCTAGTTTTTCAATAAATGGCAATCATTTCACCATGTTCTTCATGTGTATTAGCTTCAGCCCTCCAAAATTCAAATGTCCAAATCTAAAATTCCATAACCAAGACTCATCTTAAATAACTGATTGAAATGTTATTTCAATTTTTGTGTCTATATTTTCCGCCTTAAATGTTGCTCCATAATTCACATTATTTGTCTCATAAAAAACTTTAGCTATTGTCCCCTTCATAACTAGTCTTATTCTCAAAGGAAACATGTGGTTGTTAGTCATTTGCACTTTAGCAATAACCAAATTGCTCGGGAATCTATCCAAAATCACACACATTGTTTTCAAAATAAACTCTAAATCCCTTTTGTACCAATTGACCAATACTCATTAAATTATGCTTTAGGCCAGCAACATGGTATACATCAGGCATTTTTTTATGCTCCCCCTCTTTGGTTAGAATATCAACCATTCCTTTGCCAAAAACTGTAACCTTGTTGTCATTCCCAAATGTGACTTCAGTTTGGACTGATTTGTCTAAACTAGAAAACAAATCTGCATTACCAGTCATGTGATTACTACACCCATAATCTAAGTACCATATGTCACTTGGGTTTTCTTGAACTACATTACATTCAACAGGAGAGTTAGTAGGAATTGCTTCAGCAATTTTAGTGTATGCAATGAACATAGTGCTTCTTTGAGTGCTATTACTTGACTGATTTCGACCTTGCTTGTGCTGATCATATTGTTTTTTCTTGCATTCATTTGCATAATGTCCAAACTTCTTACAATAATGGCATTGAACTTGTGATTTATCAACTCCTTGGCCACTTGGGTGACTAAAAATTTGATTTTGACCTCTACCAGCACTATTTGTAAAGCTGTTATTATGTCCACCTCTAGGTGAATTTCTCCCTTTGCCTCTAGGACTAAATATTTGTTTTCGTCTTCCATGAGATATGGATGATTGAGATGAAAAATCATTTTCCAATGAAATGTTTGACTTATTTAGTCTAGATTCATGATTCATAAGAGAGGCATGAAGTTCATCAACACTAAACTAACTCAAATCTTTAGTTTCCTCCAAAGTCACAACAAGATTATCAAATCTAGTAGGAAGACTTCTAAGAACTTTCTCAACAATTTTCTTGTCCTCTATGACCTCTCCATGTGATTTAATTTGATTAGTTAAACCAACAACATGAGTAAAGAAGGAGTCTACTAACTCTGTGTTTTTCATTGATAAATTTTCAAACTCTCTTCTAAGAAGCTGTAACTTAGCAGCCTTTACTTTTTCTGTACCTTGGTAAACAAGTTGAAGTGTATCCCACGCCTCCTTGGCTTGCTTTGTTGCTGCTACTCTTGGGAGTATCCTCTCATGCATTTCTTGGTGGATGTAGAATAATGCTTTCTCGTCCTTCTTCCTCTGTTCTTTCAAGGCATCTTTCTCAGCTTGTGTGAGTGCATTGTATGCTGCTTGGTATGCTAGCTCCACATAACCATTCTCAACAATTTCCCAAATTTCTTGAGACTGAAAGAGGGATTTCATAGTTAAAAACCAATACTCATAATTCTTTCTTGTAAAAATAGGGGTTTGCAAACTAGACAAGGAGGCACCAGAAGTGGAGGCCATGACTTCAAACAAAATAGAAAAAGAAAGGTTCCTTTGGCTCTGATACCAAATGTGGGCTACGGGAAGGGGAGAAAAAAGAAACTAAAACAAACACAACATAAGAACAACCCAGATTTGCACATATAAATTTAACCCAGAAAAAGTAAACACCAGTTGCAGCTACACACAAAATTGGAAAATATTCTCAACTAGATATATTTGTTCTACTTCTATTCCTTCTGTCTCTATAAATTATCATACAAAAACTATTCATTTAAGTTTCTAGGCAGAAAGCACACTCACAATGTACAACTACAGCTTGTACATTAATTACAATTAATTTCCACTGTAAAAGCCAGCAAAGAGAAATTAGGGAAAATCTTATAGTGAAAGATTTTCTAGCAAACAAAAAAGGGGCAAAAAATAAATATCATTAATTACACTTTGAGTAACTTTTGTGTCACCTTAGGTGAGAAATAAATTTCATTAATCACTTGCAATCATTACATGGGAAAAAACATTAACTTCACAAAGTACGAGGTAAAATATAATCGTGAAAAATGTCACCATAAAAGTCACCGCTTAACCACCACCACCTGGAGAATAGACCCGTACAACGTATGAAAGTGAAGTGAAAAACTACGGTACTACTAGAATAAAGATGAGGCTCTTTTAGGAGCTGATAGGAGTGGAAAACACAACTTCAAGAGCTTTCAAGAGCTCTCAAGAGTTGTAATTACACTGTCAGGAGCAAACAGATTTCTAACACTTTTGACTCCAAAATTTCTTAGCATTTGTGTTACTATGAATTCATATTGTTGTTTCTTAATGATATAAGTTGTACACAGTACGATGTGCCTCTTGTTTAAGACCGTTTAAAACTTCTTAAAAACAATAATTGGCCTTAATTGGAAACATTATGAATGTATTTTTAGATTCGTATTTGACAGATGTTTTCCACAATGCATATCTCTGAGCCCTTCTATAGCTAATAGTGCTAGATTTGAATGAATAATGTTGTAGCATTGCTAATGAGAAGCATTTTCAAGGAAATAACATTCTACAAAATTGCCCCATTGCAATTGCAATGTAAATCATTGCTTCAAAATTTGCTTATGCATGTTTGATTTGTTCTATTAGATTTTCTGACTTGTAAATGGATTGGTGTTGATGCATGCTCAGATCAAGGGTTTGTGAGTATCAATAGTTTCATATTAAGTGTAGATTATGTGTATCTCAAACTATTGAAGGAACATTCATTGACTAAAGATGGTTTTTAATTTTGCAATTATGTGATGCACATAAAATTGACTTGCTCCATCAAAAAACAAGCATGATTATGAGGAAATGTACACATTTAATAAGCATACACAGATGCGCAAACAATGATTTCATGTAGTACAACTTAAATTACATTACAAACCATTTTATCAATTCTATCACTTTCTCAATATTAACAATTTTAATTAGTTATAAGATACATCTATTGTTTGTTTGCAAAGCATGGGAAAAATTACAGCAATTAGTGACTCTGTTCAGAATTTAAATAGAGGTGCACCTGAGGCAGCCATGTCATATGGTGCATATGTTGAATGTAGTGAGGCATGCATTGCTGACCAATATGTCTTTCTTATTCTACATGAATTGATTTTTTCAACCTTTTTTTAAGTTATTAGGAATGATTTGTTTTGTGATTTTATGCGGAGTATGCTAAATATCTCTTACTGATTTCTTAAATTGGTTTTGAATTTTTTTGTTTTGTAGATTCCTCCAAAACATGTAATACCAGTTCCTAGGCCTAATCCTCAAAGTGGTGGCAATTCTTGCATCAGGCCTTACATCATCAATTGGTTTGGAACAGGTTCTCTACATCTTTCTTTAGCACACTTATTGTCCTTCCACATGACTGCATTATATGGGTTGATAATTTTGTTTTCTAAAAAGCATGACAATTTAACAGTTTTTCCATTTAAATAACTTATGATTTGCATTTCTATAATCTCCATTTGAATAAGGTTTTACTGTTGTGATTATTTACATCCAAAATTTTGATTATGGTATCTCACCTCCATTTGAATAAGGTTTTATTGTGGTGATTATTTACATCCAAAATTTTGATTATGGTATCTCAGTTTATAGTTATCTTTCCTAAGTTCTTAGTCTCTCCTATTTGTACACCATCCTGCATGAATTGATTTTTTCAATCATTTTTTAACTTTTTAGGAATGATATTTTTGTGATTTTATGCAGAGTATGCTAAATATCTCTTACTAATTTCTTAAATTGGATTTGATTTTTTTTTTGTAAATTCCTTCAAAACACATAATACCAGTGCCTAGGTCTGATTCTCAAGTGGTGGCAATGCTTACATTAGGCTTTGCAGTGTCAATTGGTTTGGAAAAAGTTATCTACATATTTCTTTGGTACACTTATTGTCCTTGCAAAATATTTATCTTGGTTATTTTGTGATGCAAGTGGTTTCTGAATTCATGATTAGTAGACATGATTTATTTTTTTGTAGACCAGTGTGATTCTAATAGATCTAGTTAATAATTGTCTACAAGTGGTGAACGTGCGATGCCTCAAACACCGTGGTTATAGATATAAACCGCTATTAGTTTGAAGCATACCATGTGAACCTAATTTTTGTCAATAAATATTCTGCATTTGTTGTTTTATTGGAGTAACACATTTTATTCCATGTTATGTCTGAGCTTTGAAGGATGCAGTCTCATATCCTGAAATTCAAGTAAACCTAATTAGATTTTTTACATGTAAATATTTCTTTTGCGAGAAAAACTAAAAGATAAAATCAAAACTAAGACATACCAAAATGTGATCTATCGTACTTCATTTCTCTTCAAGGATAAAGTTGTACTTGATGTTGAAGCTGAAATGAGAATTTTGTCCCTTTTTGTGTAAAAGGAGGAAAGTACGTATATGCAGTGTGTAAATATGCTTTTCTCATCTTGAATTTCTTGCTTGCTACATCTTTGACCTTGGAGATACAAGGAATATGCTTTTCCATGTAATTTTTGTTGGATGTTTGCTATTTAGTCTTCCAAAAAAACATGGCTAGTGATTCACATGCAGGCTGTTTTTTAGCTCTTTAGTTTCATTCACAACCTACTTGTTGACAACTCACTCATTTCAAGTATCCCACAAGAAGAGGATACTAGAAGAGAAGAAATTTTAAGTTTGTTTGCAAATTATCCTTTTTAGAGATATACAACAAGCAGTTCATTTATCTCCTTGTAAGAATTGGGTATGAAGGTAGCCACCCAAGATCTAGAGGCCTAATAGAAGCACAAGAAAAAGAGAGATAGCAACAAGATGACAAGAATAAACTATATTCTGTCAATAGAGTAGAATTGAATGAGCAAATGTACATAGAGGACCCCTTGTTTATATAGCCAATGTGAGAACATAGAAGGGCATAATATTATGACAAGTGTCATAATCTTATGACATGAGACAACTATGAAAAGTTATCACTCCACCTAAAGTAGGAAAGAGATAATGTGATAATCACCACAAAAGGTGGAAATGATAAAGAAATGACATGTCAAGTCCACCAAAAGTGGAAAATCTCCAACAACCTCATATGTGGTCGCTAAGTAAACTTAACTAAGGTGTAATCATGACATAGGACAAGGTACAACACATTTAATTACACCAACACCCCCCCTTAAGTGCAACTTAGGGAGAATGTACACAAAAACAAACAATGCAAGATGGGTCCCGGCTACTAGGCCATGTTAGGTACCCATGTACAAATGCAATGAAATCTCACATAAAGTAGAGAAAGGGAGAAAACCACATGGGAAAAAAATCCCCCCCAAAAGAGAGATGAAATAGAAACTGAAAAAAAGATGAGAAGGAAAAACCTCAAATGAGGAAAAAGCCCCCCCAAAAGAGAGAATGAAGAAGTCAAGTGACCTCCTTAGATGAAACATCTCGCACCCCCAAGAGAGCTTGAAAATGATGATAGATACTCTCAGTGAAGGGTTTGGTGAAGATATTTGCAACCTGCTCTGCTATAGGACAATACTGCAGATCAATGACCTGCTCCTATATCGGCTCCTGAATCTAGTGCATATGAATTTCGATGTGTTTGGTCCTCTGATGGTGAACTGGATTCTTCAAGATCTGCATGGCACTCTGATTGTCACAATGAATGACTGTAGGATGTAGAATAGTAAAGCCAAACTCAGTGAGAATGTTCTGACGCTAAATAGCGTCAATAGCAGCATTAGCAGCCCCTTGATACTCATCCTCAATCAAAGAGAGAAATAGCATGCTGCTTCTTACTCTGCCAAAAAATGGGGCCTAAACCAAGATGAAATTTGTAGCCAGAAGTGGACTTATGATCATCAATATTGCCAGCCCAATCAGAATCAGTATATCCCACCAAGGTAAGTCTTGTACCTGCTGCATAGTGAATCCCATGATGATGTGTACCTTGGATGTAATGCAAGATGTGTTTGGTAGCTTTCTAATGAAGCTCATGTTGTTCCTACATAAAGCATGAAACCATACCAATCACAAAGGAGATATTAGGGCATGTGTGAGTCAAGTAGATGAGACTCCCAACAAGCTGACGATACAAAGTGGCATCAACAAGTGGAGTAGAACACTTAGCCTCAAGCTTGACTCCTAAAAGGAAGGGAGTCAGAGCAAGCTTACAATCAACCATGTGAAATCGAGCTAGAAGATCAAGAGCATACTTGGGCTGAGAAAGAGAAATTCCAAAAGCCGACTAAGTGATCTCAATCCCAAGAAAATAGTGCAAAAGGCCCAAGTCAGTCATAGAAAATTTGTCATGCAAAGCAGATTTGACACTTCCAATGATGGATGAGGTACTCCCTATAATGATCAAATCATCAACATAGAGCACAAGTAGTAGGTGAGAATCATCCTGTCACAAAATGTAGACATTCATATCTGAATGACACCTTGTAAATTTTGTTGAGAGAAAAAAGGAATCCATCTTAGTGCATACCAAGCCCTAAGGGCCTGTTTGAGGCCTTAGATAGACTTCCTCAATCTACAAACCAAAGAAGAATCCTATATGAATCCCTATGGCTGGTCCATGTAAATCTCCTCATGAAGTTCCCCATGAAGAATTGCACTCTTCACATCCATCTAATGTACAACCCAACCATGAGCTGCAGCAATAGCAAGTGTCAAGTGAATGGAGTTCATCTTAGCAACAGGTGCAAAGATCTCAGTATAGTCAACACCTGGAACTTGTGAGAAACCTTTTGCCACAAGTTGGGCTTTGTATTTATCCACACTTCCATCCACCGTGTACTTAGTTCAATAGATCCACTTACATCGAACCATCTTTCTCCCCTTAGGAAGAGGAACCAAATCCCATGTGTGATTCCTCATCAAGGAACTATACTCTTCCTCCATTGTTGAATCCCATTCAGGAATGCCTAAAGCCTCCTTAAAGGATTGTGGATCTATAGCACTAGCAATATAAGCATGTGGAAAATTTTGATGTTGTGACGGAGTCCTTTGAGTATTTGAAGGATCTCCAACAAGAGAACCTGTTGACTCAAGAGTCTGTCAAGCCTAACGAGGTGTAGTAGGAGATGAAGGATGAGGTGCCTCAACTGCAAGTGGACCCTACGAAGGTGTGATCCTGTGAGTCAAAGTTGAGGAAGAATCATCATCTGAGTCACTATCATCACTTTCCACTATGGAGGAAGGAAGAGGAGGATTAGAGGCCAAGCTAGGAGAACTCTCCTCAAAGTGAACACTCCTCTCAATGAATAGGTCATGTGTCTCTGGATCCAATAGTCTATATGCCTTAACACCTTCAGGATATCCAACAAAGATGCAAGGCCTACTCTATGGTTCCAATGCCTTGTGCTTCTCTAGAGGTATGCATGCCCAAGCTAGACAACCAAAAACTCTAAAGTGTCCCACAATCGATTTTCTACCACACCATGCCCCAAAAGGAGTCATACCCTTCAAAGCTTTCTGGGGAACCCGATTTTGGATGTGAGTGGCACAACTGATAGCTTTTTCCCAAAATTGAGGACCAAGAGATTGAGCATGAATCATGCAACTAACCATCTCCTTAAGGGTTCTATTCTTTCTTTTAGCTACACTATTCTATTGTGGAGTCTATGCAACTAAATGCTAAAGATCAATCCCCTCAAGAGTACAAAATTCCTCAAGTCTATTGTTCACATATTCCCTTCCATTGTTTGTGCGAAGAATCTTGACTTGCTTCCCTAATTGCTTCTCAACATGAGCCTTTAAGGCTAGAAATCTGTTAGACACTTCACTCTTGTGAACAGAAAAGTAGACTCATGTGAAGAGAGAGTAGTCATCAATGAAGGTGAGGACATAGTGGGCCTTGCTAAATGATGGCACTGGAAATGGTCCTGCTACATCATTGTGAACCAATTGAAGAACTTCCAAAGCTCTCCAAGACTTCCCTTTGTCAAACTTCTCTTCTAGATGCTTACCCATGGAACAACTGGAAAAAACACCTTCTGAAAAGCCAATTTGAGGGAGCCCTATAACCATAGCCTTGGAGCTAAGCTGTTGAAGATAGCGGTAATTGATATGTCCAAACCACTCATGCCATAGCTTACTTTCTGAATTTGAATGAGTGAGCAAGGCTATAGAAGGAGACTTAGGTATAAAGTGGGAGAATGAGTAAAGTCATGTGTTGTGATTGGCTTGTCCCACTACAACCAAGGTATCATCCTTAAGTTCTTTGACCACAACTAAATCTGGTAGAAACTCAACTTTCCTGCCATCTCCAAAGTGAGTGATTTGGTAGATTGAAAGAAGATTGGCACTCAAGTTAGGAACATAGAGAACATTCTCAAATTTTCCATTATCCATGGCAACCGAACCTTCGCCTTCAACTTCCACTTGATTATCATCTCCTATGAAGATGTGAGGTACCTTAGATTTCTCCAAAGAAGAAAACTATTCCCTCGAAGAACCCATATGATGAGTGGCACCTGAGTCAAGTATCCATTACTGTGAAGAACCTGAAGTGCCACAAATGCTTGCCCTTTTCCTTTTGATTATGAGGAAGTGGAAGGAGATGAATCCTTCTTCTTGTAGGTAGATGGAAAATTGATGTTCTTCTTCTTGATGATGTTTGTCAACTCATCAATTTGCTTAGTGTGGAAATGATTCTCATCATGACCAACCCTCTTGAAATATGAACAAGTTAGTCTCTCCTTCTTGCTTGAATTTTGCTTCTTGGGAGAAGATGAAGTATTCCCTTGTGATGAAGAAATCCCTTGTTTTGGAGAGGATGATTGTGCTTTATCTTGTTGTGTCTTTGGCTTAGATTGCTTTTTCTTCTTGTTGGAACCCTTTCCTTGAGTCCCTTGATTCCCTTGATTAGCCACCAAAGCTTTGGACTTTGAAGACTTGAGAATCCCCATACTCATCAACTTTTCTTGCTCTAACATCAACATTTCTATGAATGCATCAAATGTAGGCATAGTGAAAGAACTACCCACTATCAAGCGATGGGTTTGGAAGCTAGAAAAAAATGCTACATATTCTAATGGAAGCTTTCCCAACAAATTGTAGACAAACTATGCATCCTTCTTATCAATGCCACAATCCTTAAGCTGTGATCTTAGCTCATTTGCCTTAGTGACATAGTCTTGGATTGTATCAAAATTCTTGGGATCTAACTTTGTGAAATCATTGTCAAGCTAATAACCTCTAATCTCATCAACTTGGCCATACAATTGACCAAACTTTTCCCAATCTTCTTTAATTATTTTACACTTTTCAATTTGAAAGATTAGATCTTTTGATACATGTTTCCTTAATGTTCCAAGAGCCATAGTATTTTTAGTGAGCCAATCCATATGAGCAATAGGATTAGCTTGAGGATCAGATGGTGCAACAATAGTTCCATCAATATAATGAGTTAATCATTTTTCCATTAACTTACTCCAAGCATCAATTTTCCAAGAAGCATAGTTATGTGGGGTTAACAAGGGAAACTTAGGAGAACCCAAAGCAGCAAAATGAAAGAGAACAAGATAGATATAGATGCATAATTACACAAGATACCCACCCCAAATTCACTCAATCAAAGAAGCCCCCCCCCAAAAAAAGATGATTTGGCACTTTATAATTAGTGTGTGTACAATGGCCACTTGCAAGACAAGAAAAGTGGGCTTCTGATTTTCAATGTTTTACAACAGCCTTAAGTAGGCTACAATAGACTCAAATGACTGATACAAAAGACCAAATTGAGATCTTATCTTTACAAATGCCAAAAATAGGCCAAAAAAGACCAAGTACTAAAAGTAAAATTTATAATCACAATTGCTACAAACTGATAGCACCACTATGAATTTCATAAAAAATCATCCACTTTAAAAAAAATGGCACCTGAAAAGGAGTTCATATGAGCTTGAACGAAGCCTCGGAAGTTGTGAAAATGGTGAAAATTGAGAAAAACTTGAGATAAATCAAATTTTATGGAAAATCCATTCACCAAAATTATAAAATAACTACACCACTATGATGTACATGAAAAATTAGCCCAAATCAAAAAAAATTGCACCAAAAAAGGCCTCAAAACGACCAAGATATGAGCCTCAAAAGTTGAACTACCAAATCAAAAAGCTCAATGGAGAGGGGTCTGCAAATTTTCAAAAGGTACTGATGCAGTGCTAATGTCAGTGAACCATGGCATTAAATTTGGCAACCGTATGCCTATCACACATAAATACAGGTTAAATTTCACAGCTATATGAACGTCATGGTCATTGTCACTCCAGGCTGCTGGAATATTCTGAAGTCACCAGTATATTCACTTTGCGGTTGATGGAATCTTCAAAATATGCCAGAATATTCTTGATGGAATATTCTTCTGAATATTCCTCGTCTGCTGATTTATATTTTTTGTTCGCCGATTTTATGAAGTTTCTACCGGTTAATATATATGTGCTAGCGAATGTTGATTGACCGCCTGCTGGTGGGTGGAGGGAGGTGCCCGCGTGGTGCATTGGAAGTGTGCCACTTGGCACAAGGTGGGACCCACAGGTACGCGTAGACAAAGGAAGTACAATCTGTAGACTTGCAGACAATACAAAATATATATATATACTTTTTTATTTTTTATAAAAACTTTACAATTATAAAAACTGTGAAAAATATAAAAAAATTGATTTTTTATTTTTTTGAAAATAAATTTGCAATTTTTTTTTTTTTTTTTGAGAAATAATTTCATACCCGATGCAATAATGGTGACCTGGGGGTCATACGACTCCCAGGAAATTTTTTTTGCCTCGATGGACAACTTGCTCCGATTTGGACAATTTGACAGTCGATCGTAGGGTTTTGGGCCCTTCTAAGCATGATGGCAATGTCCTTTTAGGCTGAAAATTCTTCAAAGTGGTAGCTAGCTCTTAGATCTAGCAACCACCTCCAATCTTCAACCCTTTGTAGATTTGGCCTCCAATGTTCAATTGAGATGAAACAAAAGGAAAATCTAACTATCTCGGACACATCAGATGCAATGGAGAGCTCAGATCTAATGCAACACACTCCCAAAATGCACCATGTAACACAAGGTCAAAAATGGAACCCTCCAAGAATCTCTCCAAAAGACTAACTAAAGGCACTCCAATAGCTCTGATACCATGTAAGAATTGGCTATGAAGGTAGCCACCCAAAATCTAGAGGCCTAATAGAAGCACAAGCAAAAGAGAGATAGCAACAAGATGACAAGAATAAACTATATTCTATCAATAGAATAGAATGTAATGAGCAAATGTGCATATAGGACCCCTTGGTTATATAGCCAAGGTGAGAACATAGAAGGGCATAAGATTATGACAAGTGTCATAATCTTATGACATGAGACAACTATGAAAAGTTATCACTCCACCTAAAGTGGGAAAGAGATAATGTGATAATCACCACAAAAGGTGGATCACCCACAAAAGGTGGAGAGATAATCACATGATGTGTCCACAAAAGGTGGAGAGATAATCACATGATGTGTCCACAAAAGGTGGAAGTGATAAAGAAATGACATTTCAAGTCCACCAAAAGTGGAAAATCTCCAACAACCTCCTATGTGGTCCCTAAGTAAACTTAACTATGGTGTAATCATGACCTAGGACAAGGTACAACACATTTAATTACACCAACACTCCTAGCTAGAGCCATCATCAACAAATTTATAGGAAAGAAAGTGACATCTTTCTATCAATTTATTCTAGACAACTGCTCTAAGCATTGTGTTGGTTACTTACAATGCAATCTTACCTGATATCTTCTAATGCAAAGATGCTAAGAAGGGATTATATGTTGAAACTATTTTATAAATTGAGGTGAAAGGTTTCAACAATGTTATTAAGCTACTCCTTCAGGTCATATATTGTAGTAGCTTCCTATTTCAGAATTTTTGCATGATGAAAATTGTTCACTATTAAGAAAGACATATTTTGCAAAGCTAATTTTTTTTTTCACTTCAGGGTGTTGCAAACAAAAAACTTGCAGCAACAAATATGAACCATGCTACTAGTTGCTCTCATAGTATATTTATTTGTATCATTGGAAGTAGGGTAAAGCAGATTTCTATTTTCCAATATTTTGTGTCAGTCATGCCACTTTTTTCCTACAGTCCACCCTTGAAACCATTTTTTTCAAAATCATGTTTAACTTCAAATTGATTAGAATTAAAATTTAAAATCCTACTCTTCTTGAGAAAAATAAAGTTCCTCTTGTTGAAATTTCTATTTACAATGGTAAATATAAGGCTTGTAGGGCATTCCTATTTTAGTTCCAGATATCTTTGTTACGTACATTGGAAAAAATGGTCTATATGCTTTAATTTACCAGTTTGATGAATATATTTGGTATTGTTTTCTAGTGGGAATGTCAATTTGTGACTCATCATAAATTTAGACACTTGAATTTGGTTGACTTGGCATGCTTAGAAAGGTATTGTGTCTACTGTAGAAAATTGTGAAGAATTTTTGTGATTGCGCTTTTTGCAAGTACAAATAAATGCAAGATAATTTGGAAGTTGAACAACTTATAATAATTTATTTAACAGGCAGAAGAGTTCAAGTGATGAGGATGAATTCTTGAAAGAGGCCACTGAAGTCAATAAGTCACTTTCAACTCTTGAGTATTGTAGCTTCTTCATTGGAAATAGTGGCAAAGCCTTTACAAGAAATTACTTGCATAACTGTGTATTGGGAATGAAAATAATTGATGCAAGTCTTCCAGGCATCTTCAACTGCCTTTGCACCTAAAATTCTTGGAAATAGACTCTTATGATCTAGAGCTTACCAAGGTAGTGACCAAGCCCAAGTTGTCAAGCTATAGACATTGAAGAGATAATTTGAGAATTTAAAGATGCAAGAAGCAGAAAGTGTGAGTAAATATTATATTAGAGTAAAAGTGTGGTCAATAAGATGGCTACACTTGGAGAAACTATGAATAATGAGGTTGTGATAAAAAAGGTGTTGAGGTATCTCACACCAAGATGGAATCATGTTGCCATAATCATGGAAGAAAGAAAGGATTTGAAAACCCTTCAATTCGATCACCTTGTTGGATCTTTGATATCACATGAAGAAAGACTAAAAAATTATTTTGGAGAAAGTGTTGAGAAAGCCTTTTCCTCCAAAGTACAAATCACAAAGAATGAAGATAGTAGCAATAGTAGCAGAAGCAATCAAATCCAAGGTAAAGGTCAAAATCAGAATAATTTAAGAGGTAGAGGCAGAGGTGGTTCAAGAGGAAGAGGTGGTTCAAGAGGCAGAGGTAGAGGAAGATTTGATAAAAGGAATGTTCAATGTTACTATTGTAATATGTATGGACATCTTGAAAGAGAATGTAGATTAAAAGAAGGTAAAAATGTTAATTATGCTCAAGAAAGTGATGAAAATCCTCCAGATAATTTATTTTTATCTTATTCTAAAGGTGAAAATACTAGTAAAGATATTTGGTACCTAGATTCTGGATGCTCTAACCATATGTCAGGAAATGGGAAGTTGTTTTCAACAAAGGATGAAAGTTTCAATTCAAAGATTCAACTCGGTGATGATAAATCATTGGTGGTTGTTGTAAAAGGAGTTATGTAGGTCCACACAAAAGAAGGTATGAAGAGTGTTAAATACATTTATTACACTCCTGAGTTAAAACGTAATTTGTTAAGTGTTGGACAATTGTGTGAGAAGAACTATAGAGTTGTCTTTGAAAATAAGAAATGTGTACAATTTATGATAAAACTTAGGGCAACAGAGTAGTCATAGTTGTGCCTATGACAAAAAATAGGATGTTCCCATTTAGATTTGGTGAACATAATAGCAACCTTTCCAATATGGCATATGAGGATACAAGTTGGTTGTGGCATCTAAGGTGTGGCCATTTAAATTTTCATAGTTTGAAGCTTTTTACCTCACAAACGTTAGTTTCTAGTTTGCCCAAGGTTGAAGAGCACAAGGAGGTTTGTGAAGGATGTGCTAAAGGAAAGCATGCAAGGGAAAAGTTTCCAAAAGGCACTACATGGAGGGTCGATTACCCTCTTCAACTTGTTCATTAAGATATTTTTGGTCCTATGCAAACAAAGATTTTGTGTAAGTCATCATATTTTATCACTTTTATTGATGATTACTCACGAAAATGTTGGGTGTATTTTTTGAAGGCTAAGGATGAAGCCCTTGATATATTTAAGAGGTTAGGGTGCAAAATAAAATGTTTAAGGACTGATCATGGAGGTGAATTTTGTTCAAGAGCCTTTAAGGATTATTGTGATATGAATGGCATAAGGAGGCAACTCACCACTGTATACACACCTCAACAAAATGGGGTAGTTGAAAGGAAAAACTGCACAGTGATTGAAATGGCAAGGAGCATGTTACAAACCAAGGGATTGAGTAACTCTTATTGGGGAGATGTAATTGCTACATCAGTGTACATTCTCAATCGAAGTCCCACCAGTGCACTTGAGAAGATGACTCCTTATGAAGCATGGTATGAGAAAAGGCCTAATGTTAATCATTTCAGATTTTTTGGTTGTTTAGCTTATGTTCATGTACTTTCAGAATAGACAAAATTTAGATGAAAAAAGTGAGTCATGTATTTTTGTTGGGTATAGTGAGGAAAGCAAAGGTTACAGGTTATATAATCCTCTCACTAATAAGCTTATTGCTTCAAGAGATGTGATTTTTGATGAAGGGGGAGTTTATGGTCATCAAAAAGGCCATATGGAGAAGTCAAAATCTATTTTGAATGATGATATTGATCATGAGCAGCCCACTAATGTTGTTGTTCCAATTGCTATAAATCCACTAAGTAGCTGCTCATCTAATTCTTCAAGTCCAACTTCAACTCCAAGTTCTAGAAGGAAGGTAAGAATTTTGAGTGATATTATCAAATGAGTGCAAATCAAGCACATGAAGAAAATCCAATAGGTGAGACAGTTAATTTTTCTTTATTTACCAAGGCTGATTTTGAACCATCATGTTTTGAAGAAGCATGTACTAATGAAGTTTGGATTCAACCAATGAAAAAAGAGATGGATTCCATTAATAGGAATGATACTTGGGAGCTTACAGAGCTTCCACATGACAAGAAGAAGATTGGCACCAAATGGATCTACAAGACTAAGCATAGCAGTGATGGAAGTGTTGAAAGGCATAAAGCAAGATTAGTTGCTAAAGTCTTCACACAAAAGTATGGAATTGATTATATGAAGAGACATTTGTACTAGTTGCAAAACAAGAGACCATTAGAATGTTGATTTCATTAGCAGCTCAAAAGAATTGGAGCATACACATATGGATGTGAAAAGTGCCTTCTTGAATGGGTACTTAGAAGAGGAAGTATATGTGGAACAACAACAAGGTTTTCAACTGGAAGGAAAAGAGAATCATGTCTACAAATTGAAGAAGGATTTTTATGGCCTCAAGTAAGCACCTAGAGCATGGTATGCAAGAATTGATGGATACTTTCAGGATAATGGCTTCAAGAGAAGTATGAGTGAACCTACCCTTTACCACAAATAAGAAGGTAATGAAATTCTTATTATAAGTTTGTATTTTGATGATTTGTTGTATATATGTAGCAGTTCTAAGATGAAAGATGAGTTCAAAATTGCAATGATGAAAGAATTTGAGATGAAAGTTCTTGGTTTCATGAACTATTTTTTATGAATCGAGGTTTATCAATGTAAGAGTGAAATTTTCATTTTCCAAACCAAATATGCAAAATATATGTTGAAGAAGTTTGACATGGTCGATTGTAAACCACACTCCACTCCAAGTGCTCATGGATTTGTGTTGAGTAGGAATGATGGTGCTGAATTAGTTGATGAGACAACTTATAGAAGTATAGTTGGGATTTCAATGTTTCTAACCCACACAAGGCCCAATATTCCATATTCAATTTCACTTGTTTCAAGGTATATGACAAATCCATTAGAAAAACGGATGAAGGAAACTAAAATAATTTTGAGGTATGTGAAAGACAATCTAGAATTTGGTATTCATTACTACTCTTCTAAAAGATTCAATCTTGTTGGCTTTAGTGATTCAGATTGGGGAGGTAGTATGGATGATCGTAATTCTACATCTGGAAATTGTTTCTCTTTGGGTTTTGGTGTGATTACATGGAGTTCCAAAAAACAAGGCATGGTTGCTCTCTCATCCATAGAAGTAAAGTATGTTGCAGTCACTTTGGTAGGTACACAAGCTCTTTGGCTTAGAAAAGTTTTAGAAGAAATTGGAGAGAAGCAGATTTAGTCTACAGTGATTTATTGTGACAATATAAGCACCATCAAGTTAGCAAAGAATCTAGTTCATCACAATAGAACAAAGCATTTTGATTTGAAATATCACTTCATCCATGATTTAGTATAGAAGAAGGAAGTTGAATTGAAGCACATCGGCACTCAAGATTAGTTAGCTGATATCTTCACCAATGTGGTTACAAAAGTTTAGTTTTTGTCACTTGAAGATAAGATTGTGAGCCATCTTAGCATCAAGGGGGGAGTATGAAGATAATTGATGCTATGAAGAATCTTTCTTTTACAATGTGGCAAAAATATTTGCTATTCCTTGCTAGTAGTTTTTAGTTTTAAATTATTCTTTCTTCCAAGCTTTGTTTTATTCCTACTTTCTTTGAATAAAGCATGCATTGCATGCTTAGCTTAGGAAATTTGATTTAGGTTTCTTTGTAATAAGGGAAAACCTCGGCAATTTTTTTTTTAAAGCTTTCCTTTGTGGGCAGCATACTATTTTTTGAGGTTGCATCTTATCTCTATATATTTTCCCCTATGTATTCATTTCTAAGCTACAATAAAAAAACAGGGTGTGCAATAATGAATACAGGAAATTATATTATTGTTTAGTATGTGTAAATTTTTTTTTTACAAATTTGTAAGTGAATAGTTTGTTCTTATTTTTTCTTTTTCCTCTGTTGTTAATTTCACTCAATCAACTAGTTTACAAGAGAGGGTGTTTTCAGAATCTATAGGGAAGGCCTTTACAAGAATTTACTTACATAGCTGTCTATTGGCAAGGCATTTACATGCACTTCATAGAGAATAGTACTCTTAGTGGATATATTGCTCCAAATTATTGAAATTTCAAACATCAAGATTGAAGATCTTAGATATTGCCTCTAAAAATTGAGTTGAATTAATGTTCATATTCCTTATTTCAATTCTAGAATTTAGTCAATAAAAGTTGAGGTGAATTGATGTGCATATTCCTTATTTGAAATCTAGATTTTAGTTAATAAAATTTGAGTTATACTTGGACCTTGCGAATTTGTCCCTACTTATAAATTGATAAAGCATAATTTTCTTGCATATTCCAAAGTTACTCCTACTAATGTTTATGGATCAGAAAAAGGTGTATTAGTTTCTGCATTGGGAACTGATTAAGCAAATATTTACAATGTTAAGCCAATAACACCATTCAATTTGACAAAATTCCCTAAAAAAAATTTCCCTACAGTAACATGAACATCCAACATTGCTTAAGGTCGGGACTCCTGCTAGTGCACAACTCTTGTTCAATTAAGTAGACAAGATGATACAACTTGGTGTAGAGAAAATGTGACACTTAAAGATGATGGGATCAATCTATTAATTGCTTGTGACTATGGACATGAATCATTAACTACAATTTAATAGTGATTGGACATTTGAGGATGATTTGGAGCAAGTAATATCATCAAAATGATGGAAGGAATTCCAATGCAGATGAGAGAAAATGTAGTGAATAGCATGGCATATGAAACAAATTCCAAGCATAAAGATCAAGTCTATGGTTGTGTTGGAATATTTTGGCAGCTACATCAATAGCTTCTCAAATTGTAGGCAGAAAAGGCCATTCTGCAAGCACAACTCAATGGAGCTACTACACTCCTTGCCAATCAAAACAACAAGAAGGGCCTTTTGAAGCCACAGTCTAAGACCAGAGGTCCATTATGAATATATCACATTCCACTCAAGTGCTAATGGTCTTTATACTTAATCATAGTAGTATAATTTGTATCCATCTTTTATTCTTCTAGATTAGAATAGACTTGAAAAGAAGATTGTAGTGGGTATATTTGTTTGTTAGATTGCTCTTCTCTTCTGTTATATGGTTGAATTTTTTTTACATCTGTTTGATTATGTACTCAGGTATTGGTTGGAATTCCCACTCTACTGCATGATTACATACATTTATATGTATCTTTAACTAAATATATGCAGTCACATAGTACAAAAATATTTTGGCCTTGAGCATACTCAACTTAAATGTCAACCTTTAATTATGGCTGTGAAAAATTCATGAGGTTCTTAAACTAGTGAAAATTATATATAATATTTTATCATTAATGGGATGATTGTTATAATGGAAAAATATTTTGGCCTTGAGCATACTCAACTTAAATATCAACCTTTAATTATGGCTATGCAAAATTCATGAGGTTCTTAAACTAGTGAAAATTATATCATCTTTATCATTAATGGGATAATTCTTATAATGGATTGATTTAAAGGTAAGATGGTCCTAATGGGGTGTTTTTAAACCTCGAAAAGATATTTTAATTTTAGTTGGAATGAAAAATTGTATATTTTTAAATTTATAAAAGAAAAGTTATATTTAAAGGATTTTTTTTGGTAAAATTGAATGGTTTCAAATGAGTTCATTAAAAAATAAATTTTGTTGAATATAGGATTGTGACATCAAAAAGGGAATCAAAATACAATTTTATTTTTTGAATATCATTGATCTTTATTTTTTACATAAGTTATTTTGTGATAGTTTGTAAATGTTTTGTCTATTAAACATTCATACCAACTTTCTATATTATGTTAGAAATTTAAATAGATAAAAATAATCTTCAACTTTAAGGTGACAAGAAGTCAACATTTGGAGGGCTCTGGACAAAAAAGTACAAAGAATAAGCAATACAATCATTACGATGATTTTTCATACTTATGTTTCTAAATTTTTTTACTTGAGTAGAGGCCTTAGGCAAAAGTATGCATTTTTAGTTTTATTATCAGCAAGAAAGTTCAAACATCTAGATATGTTGTGTTGATGAAGTTGATAAAAAAATTAGAATATTGTTAGTTTGAATCATTAGGAGCTTGAGTTCGATGCATTTAGCCCCTTGGTTACTAGAGAATAATTGTTTGATTGGCTTGAAGTCCTTGTAGATCAAGTTCTTGATATTTTCTTTAACTATAAGGAATATGCCCCAAATAATTCACCTCTAAAGAAATACCTTTCCATATGAATATATTGGTAAGTAGATTTGTCACTTTGAATTTTTTGAAAAAACAATGATTCACCCAAAGAACCTGTGAAAAAAAATACGTACAAAAATTGGAAAGATCACCATTACATTAGGGATCTTTTGAGTCTATGGCAAAGAGAGGAGGCTTCCTTATATGAAAAGGTTTTAGGGGTTTTTATGTTTTCTAAATCCAAATATCAAAAATAAAAGGAAGAACTCAAATCAAATTTAACTAAAAATTCCTTAATAGCAGATGCATGAATATTAACTTAATTTTAAAAAACTTATTAGAACCAATGTATTCATCGCATAATCATAATTTTCATTCCTAAATCTATGTGATGAATTTCATAAGAATAATAAAAGGAAGTGTATAGGAGCGAGTTTGCACCCCTTACGCAAATTCCCCTTTCACATACCCTCACCTTAAAAAATCAAATCTGAAGGAAAAATTCCACATCACCTACATGTCTTCCATCCACTTGGCATCTTTCCTATGTGTCGGTGAGAGAATATTTGTCTAGGATGTATGCATGGTGTGCAGACGTCTACATAGCATGCTACTTTCCCTAACAAATTCTCACGTCTAAAGTTGGTAGAGGTGTTACACACCTAATTGGGGTCGAATTGTAACATCCCTCTTTGACCAAATGACCCAAAAAATGGCAGATTCTTCTTCATTCTACCTTCAAATTCATCCATGCTCACTTCATTTCATCCTCTACACATTCAATCACTCCTTTCTTCACGTTCTTACTCTCTCAAACAACATTCTAGACTTCACTTTAAGCATTGCAGGAGCTTCAACAATCTGTCAACTCCACATTGCAAGTGTGAGCCAAGCCATAGAGGTTGTGGGCTTGAAGTCTTTCAAGACCTCTCTTCATCACCATTGTAGTTGTGGTGACTTTTCCAAGTCTATACCTTGCATTCTCCTCCATTGGCTAGTGATCTTTTGGGTGGAGGTAGTAATGCTTCACTTCTCTCCTTTGTGATTTGATTGAGTAGCATAATATTGTTTGTAGTTTTTTTTTCATCATTTTCTTTCCTTTATTGATTGTGGAGGTGGAAACACAAAAATGGGGGTCTGACTGAAGCAGTTCTTTGTACAACCCCAACAATTCTCCCCTCTTGCTTGTGTGTAGGTGAACATATGTGTAGAGCTAATTGGTGAACTAGCACTTATGTGAGTTAATCTTTGTGACTCTAGTCTTTATCTACTTGCTCTATTACTTATGTATTTACTTTTTGTATTTTTTTATCTTGTCACTTTCATTAAAATTAGTCAGCTAGGCTATCCAATCAATTTTTCTAGTGTTTGTATTGTACTCATTATTCTCTGACCGTACAAATTCTTTCATGCCAGAGAGACACTAGCACACAACATTGTTGTTCAAGAACTGCATTGTTCTCATAAGACAAAAAGTTGTTTGATGTGTAGTATTGACTTCGAAAACTAGCTCGCCTAGCCTAAAATTGAAACTCAGTTCTGAAGAGTGATAGAAGCACTACATAGTTCTCTTCATTCTCAATCCCCTCCCTTTATAGTGAGGTAAGTTAGGGCAACCATCCACTCTCTGCTTTCCATGACCTAGAGCCTTGACGTGGTTGGTCCCCCTCTCTTACAAAAAGACATACAAATCTCAACATATGATGAAATAGTTTATATCAATAACAATCAAAGAAAGATACGAAGATATGACTACATTTCTTTATACAAAATTTATTGTTGATTAATATTGTGGTGGTCAATGATTTCCAAAAAGATGAAGGGATACAAAGATTAATACTAATTTGAATATGAAAAGTTAGTAACAAAAACATAGAAAAACACTCAAAACATACAATTTGAAAGTTTTCTTTATTAACATTGTGAAGTCATACAATTGAAAAAACTCATATGCCAAAACATGTGAGAGCTAGTAGCCCCTTCTTTATATCAAAGCCTTGTATATGTAGCCTTTTCCTTCCATAATTATTTTGCAACTCATTTCAATTTATGATTTTAATAAAAAAATAGAAAGCCATTAAACATATAAAATAAAGTAACCTTGTAAAGTCATATTAAAATTACTTTATATTATTTCATGAAATAACAATAAAGTATGAATTGGAGCATACCCTTTTACTTAACTTCCCTTACAACAAGATAAGGTGGCTACAATTTTTAAATTACAAATCTTAACATCTTTTATTCAAAGATCGCAATTTTGACCTTCAATCCATCTTTATTACACATCCTTAAGAAAATTTCTTTATTTTCCAAGACTAAAACAAGATCAAGAAATCCATTTCAAGAACATTTCCTTCACCACATTTTGGGCCATTGTCATTACATATGACTCAATGCCTTAATTCATCCTTGACTCCAAGACTAATACAAGATCAAGAAAGCTCTAAGAATCCATTTCACATGAGCATTTCCTTCACCACTTTTTGGGTCATTGTTGTAGCATATCAGTTAATGCTTTAATGCATCCTTGACTCGTGATAAATATATTTTTTTCATTTGAACCATGTGAAGTGGCATTGGATATCACCCATACTAGCTCCTTCCTAGTGTCAAATCCAACTGTTTGAAACAATTACATTAGAGAAGGAATAATATTTGTGTCAATGATAGTTTGTCTGGTGTGTGTTGCCAACTGTGATATTCAAAATTTTCCAACACACTAACTTCTTGACTTTTCTTGTATCACTGTTTCTGAGAATAGTTAAAAAGCATAGAAACACTAGTTTGTTAATCATGAGCTACGTTTTCTCATATTCTCCAGTAACAATATTTCCCACCAAACTAGAAAAGGTAATCTATTATTGCTCATAGTCACTTTCATCCTCCCAAATCATCAAATCTATGTACATTATTTTATTTTTTTGACTTTGTTATGAATATGATATAGAAATATACTTCTAATCTCATGTTTCTCTTACTTTTTTTTATGTTGTCACTGTTTACACAACTTTGGGATTCATTTTCAATATGCCCTTGCATATGACCTGCCTCTTGCATTTGCTTTGAAAAATTTTGAAACCTGTTCAAAAAATCCATTTTGTGCATATCTTGCAACCTTCATATTCCATGGGATAGCATTCTCTATTCACCCGCAACCTAAGGTCCCCCTCATTTTCTTATAGTTGTGTCACCATTTTAATTTTACATCACAACCCCATCCATATTTTATGAGGTGGTCACAACCTCATCCAATTCTGATGAGGTTATCAAAACCTCTTAAACAACCAACATAAAATAAAATGATTCCTAGCTTTTAAGACAAGTCTTATCAGTTTATGAAATAAGATTTCATTATTGTAACAACTTTGAAAACTTTGAACTACCTATTTGAGGCATTTTATTAAATGTTCACATGTTTTTTCTATGCTTCCACATTTTACATACATTTCTATACCAGAGCATTTGTGACTATAATATCTTACAAGTCCCTACTTTCATTATGTCTCACTAGAAATCAATACGCTATTTGAAAGCTCCTATTTTTGGGAAGCTGAAAGGATGCTGACAAAGATTGTAGAATTGGGCTCTGCACCCGTCTTTTACATTTGATCGAAAGCTTCTAGAACTTATTCAACAAAATCCTTTTGTGTATATCTTGTAGTTGTGCACCCTACCTATGCCTTGTATTCAGCATACATGTCGATTGGGGCAACTACAACTACAACATTTGACAAATTTTCTTAATTCTCCACGCTTTTGTTGGATGATATGGTGCTCCAACTGTGCAATCTAATCTCCCCTGCTGCCATAGCCCAACTACCCTTCAACCACCACATTTGTTTCTTCTTCACTCATTCTACATTCTTCTCTTAAGTTTCTAGACTTCTCTATTTGTGGTGTATTCAAGAAGCTTCTCAATAGTTGTTGAAGGCTCTATTTTATTAAAAAAGTATGGCACTCTATTTTTTAAAATATAAGTGTTTGATAGTCTCTTTTTTTGGCATGGCATGAATGTATCAATGCAAGAGCACATGCAGTCTATTTTTTTAGAAAAGTCATTAATGAAAACTACGCTTTTTTTTTAATATTTATGCTATAATCTGGCATGTTTGCTTGTCTCTATTTTTACTAGCAAAGTGGTATCAAAGCAGTTAGAAAATATTGGGCAGTGATATCAAATGTGGGAACATTTCAACACTCATCTAGGGAAGAATAATCTATCACATAAGAAATCAAAGAAGGTCAATAGAATTTTCAAAAGGGTTTTAACATAGCCAATGATTAGAGAAGAGTTGCTAGTTAAAAATGCTTGCATGTAGAGTCTTCCCAGCCATAGGAGGAAAACCCATGTCTGTAAGGAGACACCAATCAAATAAATCAAAGGATTCAAAGGGTTTGGAGAACCCACCATAGCGTTAAAGAAGAATTTTTCAAATCTTGGAGCAGTGAGCAGAGGTAGAGGAAAGTTTATTTATTTTGAAAAATCATGGCAACAACAAGCGAAAGCATTTCACAACCCTAGATTCCAATCTTTAATGGAAATAATTATGACTGTTGGAGTATAGAAATGAAAACCATGTTTTTCTCCCAGGATGTTTGGGACTTGGTTGAAAATGGGTTCCCTCAACCAGCAAACTAGCAAGCTTATCAGGCTCTGTCACAAGCTGAAAAGAATTTGTTGAAAGAAAACAAGAAGAAGGATGCTAAGACATTGTTTATCATTTAGTAGGAAATGGAGGAATCAATCTTTCCAAGACTTTCAACAACCACAAGATCAAAACAAGCATGGGAAAGTTTGCAAATAGCTTACTAAGGCATAGTCAAGGTGAGAATAGAAAAATTACAAATTCTTAGAAGGGATTTTGAAAATCTACCAATGAAGGATACAAATTCAATAGATTCATTCTTCACTCATGCAATGGAGATAGTAAATCAGCTTAGATCCTATGGAGAAACCATTAGAGATCAAAATATTGTAGAGAAAATACTTAGAAGTCTACCTACAAAGTTTGATCTAGTTGTAATACCCATTCAGGAGGCCAAAGATCTTACTCAACTATAAATAGATGAATTAATGGGATCACTCTTAGTACATGAGAAAATATTAAATCAAATAGGGACATCATCATTAGAGAATGCATTCAAGACTCGATTTCCATTTGGAAAAATAAGAGGGGGATCAAATTACAACATAGGTAAAGGACATTTTACAACAAGCGGAGGAAGAGAAAATACACAATTTGAGAGCAGAAGACCAACATCAAGTCCACATGCTCATTTTACACCAACAAGAGGAAGGGGGGTCCCATTCTCATAGCCATCATCAAGGAGAAAGGTATGATAAATCCAACATCCAATTTCATTATTTCAATACAATTGGGCATTTTGCATTAGAATGTAGAAAAAGGAATTATGACATGAATAAGCAAAAGGCACATTTTAAAAATGAAAACCAACTCAACACTAGTGAACAAAACACCATATTGATAACATGCAATGTAGCACAAGAGAGCTCCAAAGAATTATGGTTCCTAGATAGTGGTTGTAATAATCACATGAGTGGGAGTAGGAAGATGTTTGCAAAAATGGATGATTTAGTAAAATCAGAAATAAAATTGGGAAATGATCAACAAGTTTTGGTCATGGGAAAAGGGTCAATTAACATAAAAAGTAAGCAAAGTGAAGAGAAACATATTTTTAATGTATAGTATGTCCCTGGATTGCAGCACAATCTCATAAGAATTGTAAAACTAGTGCAAAAAGGATATAGAATATACTTTGAAAATGGTGAATGTGTGATGCTTGACAAGAAACCAAGCAATAGGCTTATTGCAAAAGTTGAAATGACAAAAAATAAGATGTTTCCACTTAGAATTAAAATTGAACTATTCTTAGAGCCACAAGGATTTCAAAAGTTTGTTGAGTTAGCTTTCAAAGCTTCATACAAAAATGAATCTTGGCTATGGCATTTAAGACTTGGACATTTAAATTTCAAAGGATTACAATTGTTGTACAAAAAAGCAATGGTATATATATTTCCACCAATAGAGCCACTTAAGACAACATGTGAGTTGCATATTAGCAAAGAAACATAGGAAAAAAATTCTAGTTGGGAGTCTTATAGGGAAAAACATCCACTTGAGATAGTGGATTCAAATCTTTGTGGGCCTATGCAAATACCATCCATAAGTGGAAGACTTTATTTCTTGACATTTATTGATGATTTAAACATCTGAAAAAGTATGGGTTTATTTCTTGAAATACAAATCAGATGCTTTTTTTGTTGTTAAGGAGTTGAAGGAAAAAAATGAGAAAGAAAGTGGATACTATATCAAAACATTGAGAATTGATCAAGGTGGCGAGTACATATCAAATGATTTTCAGAATTTTTGCAAAGAAAATGGCATAAGGAAATAATTTACAGCAAGGTACACACCTTAAAAAAATGGAGTGACTGAGAGAATGAATAGAATTGTCATGGAAATGGCATGAAGTATGATAAAAGAAAAAAATCTACCAAATAAGTATTGGGTTGAAGCGGTTGCATGTTCGGTATACATATTAAATAGATGTCAAAAAAGGTAGTGATAAATAAAACACCAAAAGAAACTTGGATAAATAAAACACCAAAAGAAACTTGGAGCGGCACAATATAGCACATTTGAGAGTCTTTGGTTGTGTAGCATACTCCTTTATACCTTAAGAGTTGAGAAATAAAATAAATGATAGAGGAGAGAAGTGTATATTTGTAGGATATAATGAAAAATCCAAGGCATATAAGCTATACAATCCTATCACAAAGAAGTTGATAATAAGTTGTGATGTTGAGTTTGTTGAAAAAGAAGCATGGGATGGCAACATAGACAAGACAACTACAATTACAAATAGTGTTCCACAAGAGAATGAAGAGAATGAAACTCAAGTTTGTGAATCATACTACACAAGCAAATGTTCCTATAACACCTTCTATAGAACCTACCACTCCAAATCCTACTACTCCAGCAAGTAATAACAACAATGAGTCTTCTAATCCAACACTTGCATCACTGAGATCAAGGTCTATAAACACTTCAAAGAAGACACATACTCTAAGAGAGATTTATGATGAAATACAAGAGGTTGAAAATGATGATTTGTGGAGTAATTTTTCATTTTTAACACAAATTGATCCAATTAACTTTGAAGATGCCATTAAATATGACAATTGGATTGCAGCCATGGATGAAGAAATTTAGTCAATAGAAAATAATCAAACTTGGGATCTAGTAGAGCTTCCTAAAGGAAAGGATGTGATTGGAGTTAAATGGGCTTACAAGACAAAGTATAATGCTGATGGAAAAGTAGAGAAATACAAGGAAAAACTAGTAGCTAAAGGCTTCACACAAAAACTAGGCATAGACTACAATGAAACATTCTCACCTGTGGAAAGATTGGACACTATTAGAATGGTCTTATCTATAACAACTCAAAACAATTGGAAGGTTTCTCAAATGGAAATTAAATTAACATTATTGAATATAATTTTAGAAGAATAAGTGTATATTAAAAAACCACCCAGTTATGGAGCTTTGGGAGAAGAACATAAAGTATACACACTGAAAAAAGCACTATATGGTTTGAAACAAGCTCATAGAGCTTGGTACAACAAGATAGATTCTTATTTTTTGAACAATTGGTTTAGCAAGTGTCACAATGAACCAAATTTTTATTTCAAAGTGAATAATAAAGGAGAAATTTTGATAGTTTGTTTCTATTTACATGATTTGATATTGACAAGTAACTTGTCAATTGACTCATTCAAGGCAACCATGGAAAGAGAATTTGATATGACCGATTTGGGGCTCATGAGATATTTTCTTGGGATAGAAGTTAGCCAAAATGAGAAAGGCATATTTATATGCCAAATTAAGTATGATAATGACTTGTTGAAGATATTTAACATGACAAATGTGAATCCATCTCCTACAGCTATTGCATTGGGTTTAAAACTTAGCAAGGATGACAAAAGTCCTAATGTTGATACAACTTTATTCAAAAGATTACTTGACAGCCTCATGTATCTAACTATCACAAGACCAGATATCATGTATGGGGTGAGTCTCATTTCTAAAGATTCATGGAAAAACCAAAGGAATCACATTGGAAATATGGAAAAAGAGTTTTAAGATACCTAGCTAGAACAAATAGTTTTGGAATCTTGTATACATCTTCAAATGATTGCAAACTGATTGGATATATGGATAGTGATTGGGAAGGTAGCATGGATGATAGAAAAAGAACACCAGGGTATATCTTTCATGTTGGATCAGGTGCTATCTCTTGTGCATCAAAGAAAAAACCAATTGTGAAACTCTCATTAGCTAAAGTGGAATATGTTGCAACCACATCAACAACTTTCCAAGCAATATGGATGAGAAGAGTACATTCACATTTGAGACATCCACAAGAACCTACAAAAAAATGTTGTGATAATAATTATGTAATTGCTTTATCTAAAAATCATGTCTTTCATAAATAGAGCAAGCATATTGATACACAATATCATTTCATTTGAGAATTGGTGAACAATGGTGACATATATCTTGAGTTTTGTATGTCCAAAGAACAACTAGCAGACATTTTCACAAAGCCTCTTGCAAAGAATTTTTTTGAACATCTTAGGGAAGGAATTGGAATAGTAGACATATATGGCAGTGAAGATTAAGGGGGAGTTCCACCATAGCCCAACTACTCTCCAACCATCGCATTACTTTCTTCTTCCCTCCTACATTCTTCTCTTAAGTTTCTAGACTTCTCTATTTGTGGCATATTCAAGAAGCTTCTCGGTAATTTTCTGAAGGCTCTGTTTTGTTAAAAAAATATGACACTCTATTTTTGAAAATACAAGGGTTTGATAGTATATTTTTTTAGCATGGGATGAATGTATCAATGCAAGAGTATAGGAAACTCTATTTTTTGAGAAAAGGCATTAATGAAAGTTATATTTTTTATTTTTAATATTTATGCTATAAGTTGTGTTTCATTCCTCCCTTTTGTAGCAATCTAGAGTGTTTTCTTGTCTCTTGATGAAGGGTACTCCCCTTACACTCTAAAACTCACAAAAACAATAGATAATGGTACAAACAAAATGCAAGAAAGAAAGAAAATATTTTCTATTATCACTGAAATGAAAATGAAATTACAACAGTATATTTTCCATCACATTTGCTTCATGATTACATATTAAATCTACAAATTTGTAAATTGGAGCCACCATCTAATCTTCTCTCGCTTCCCCTCTGTAGTCCCCCTTTACATCCTTTATTTGGAAGGTGTGACCTCCCTAGAATCTTTGGGAAAGTGTAACTTCCTCAGGAAGATATTTTGAAATTTTATTTATTTTGGGATTACAATTTTGCAGGATCATAACTTTTTATCCGACTGTCAGATTTTCATTTATAATACCTTTTTGGAAAGCTCTTGAAAAATTCTTGTGCCAAAAAGTAAGACTTAAAGGCTAGCTACTTTCATTTTCCACCAATTTTTAGGCCCATATGGAGCTTCGAAATGCCTCAAAATTGACCCCAAAGATTCTAATACGATTTTCAAAAATTCAAATTTTAATATTTCTCAAATGACAAATGGTATTGAATTGATTTCTTCACCATTGGCTTTAATTTACCATTTTGGAGGTCTATGTAAAATTTCATGTCCAACTGTGCATAAATGCGAACTTACTAAAATAGTAACCCTACGAAATTTAGCCCTTATTGAAAATAAAGAACATTTTTTTTTGGGTGATGCAAGATTGCTCTTACACCATGGATGCTCTTGCATTAGACACCCGAGGTAATTTGAAATGTGATCCTGTCACTTCACAAGAGTTAGAGGAAAACCAAGATGGTTAACCTTAGACTCAGATAACCATGATGAATTTTCAACAGGCCTTCCTCTCCATTTCACCAAGTACTTTGCATATTGCCTGTTTCTTGTGCTTCTTCCCACACGGCTATCCAAAATGTCTTCTATCTCCTCATTTTTTAAAGTAGGTGCTAGAATGTTCCAGTATTCCTCTATTATTTCTTGATCAATTCCTCCCTCATGATATTTTGTTAAATATAAGATGTTAAACACAGGTAAAACATGAATTCCATCAAACAACTCTACCTCATATGCATTTCCTAAATCATGCTTCTTCAGGATCTTGCATGATCCAAACATCTTCATCTTCAACTTTTTGTATGTACCAACTAGAAACCTTTCCTTTGGCAAATGAACTGTGACTTCATCTTTGTGAGTACCTACAAATTTGTACAAAACTTACACTCCAACACTAGTTAGCAAGGGGTTAGTTCATGTATATGCATAAATACTCCTATGAAATAAAACATAATGCCTCTCAAATAGGATAACAAAAAAAACTAATTGGAAGCATGAAAGAAACATAATTCACACCTATTCCATAGTGGATTGATGTCACTTTTTTGTGAAAAGTGACCCTTTCCCAACCTTTGATAAGCTCAATGATAAAATGCCTTGAAGATGAAGTGGAAAAAATTATCTCTCAATGTGAAGAGAGTAACTTTGCATGAATTGTGGATGTTAAAATGAGGAATGAGACCTCCTATTTGTAGAATATCAATTTGGAAGAATGACCAAAAGAGAGCAATGTGGGACAAAGATTCAACCAATAGGAAGGAGCAACTTGTCACCATGTGAGTGGATGGAGGATGTGCATGTTTTGGTCAATGTGTTGGTAAATGACATTGGGTGGCCTTTTCAAACTTCAAATTTGGCATGTTGGAGGGAGAAAAAGGGGCTTAAATGCCAAGTGGGGGACATGTAAGAGGAGAATTAATGCTATGTTGGAAGGGACAAGTCAACTTGATTTGAATTCAAATTTAAGAGAATACTCTCCAAAGATGCCTTGTTGAGGGAAAATAAGGATCTAATAAATTAATTAAAATCCTTTATTTGTGCAAGTGGGAAAATCTAGAGAATGTGACATGCATTAGATTAGATTTAATCATGATTTAGTTAATTTAAAAGAGGATTAGGTGATTTGACTTATTTGACTTAGATTTAAGGATTAAACTAAATCAAAAGGAGATGCAAGATCATTTTAGATTTAATTAAATAAAGATTTGATTTATTTAATCAAAGAGGGTGATGTTAGGATGACATTAAATAAAGTTGATTTATTTAATTTAAATGCATGACTTTAGAGATTGAATTTAATGAACTTGATTTATTTGATGAATGGATGAATATGAATTAGTTAAATGCATGATGCTAATTTTGCATGTCTAAATTTTCCCCCTCTTTGAAGTAATGTACTTGTTGCATAGGTTCAAAGAATAAACTTATCATGATCAAAATTCAAAAAAATTGTGATTTTTTTAGATGCCCCAGTGGAAAGTACACTGGTACATTTCCCCCTTGAGTAATCGAGTGAAAAAAATTGATTTGAGGGTCAATCTCACAACAAAGAGGTTCAAGATGGATGTATGGATGGTTATGATGATGTTGCAAATGAGATGGTTTTAAGATGCTTAGAATAACCAATCTATATTATCCTAAAAAACTTAAATGATGATATGATGTGATGATGCCTATATGATTATGCAATGGATGTTTTATGCAAATGTATGATTTATGAGATGCTTAGACTAATAGAACTATATTATGATGATGAACATGCATGTGAGATTATCATTGTTTCTCATATGATATGATGTGATATGCATTATGTTAATGGCTTGTGGATGCAAGATGGATGCATTGGCGATGATGATTAACTATCCTGGCATGATGTTAGTGCAAAAAAAGAAGAAATGAGAAATGAGATGATGATAAGAGGATCCAACAAGCCAAATTTATGAGCGATGATGATGAGAAATGGATGATTTCCTTATTAAGAATTGGGATTTTAAAAGGGTCACTTACCTTATGTTCAATAACACACATAAGCACAATGCATCAAGGTATAAAGAACTAGGATGGTGTTGCACTTAGTGTGATGGAATTTGACTCAACAAATAGATAGGAGTATTCTTGTTCACACCTGACATACGGAAACCTTGCTAGGATACACTTTAGAAGTTTCAAACATCTCAAACCAAAACACAAAAAGGTATAACCTATCAATGCAATAGTCAACAAGCTACTCAAAACACCCTCCATACATATCTAACAAAGCAAGTATTTGCCAAGTTATATTACAAGAACATCCAAAAAGCATAATAGAAAGAATAAAATGATTGTTGCCCCATTCCTATCTCTCTAAATCTATTTGTTTGGACATCATCAAGAGGTTATTGGAACAAGTGCAAGTAGACAAGTCAAAAGAAAAAGATAAAGTAAACAAATAAGTTGATGTTCTTCAATACTGCTAACCAAAAAGAAATGTGTTTTTAAGGATACGAACCAAAACTATTGCCAAAAGATAATGCCCATTGTAGGGAGATACATCCTAGGATATGTTAGTGGATGGCGGCACATCATTTCATTTATCCAAAGTGTTCCTTCTGATAAATAATGCCCATTGTAGAAAGGATAGATTGTGGGACATGATGTTATCAGATGATTGATTTGGGACTGATTGGATGATGGGCTATTGACACAAAGTGTTGGCTAACTTGTTGACATACTAACCTAAACCTGAGATTTGATGTTTTGAGTTTTCACTTTTAACTTGCTAGACTTGTTTATGATTATTTCACCAAAGGTTGGGGATGATGATTGATTTATTGTGAATGATGTTATTGTAGGTGAAAGTGAGATGAGATGGATGGATGTTTTATTTTATTTTTCAAATATTTGGATTTTTTGGTTTTTTTGAGATTTTTCAAATTTTTTGATTTTCAATTTTCCAATGCTTTGGGGTTTTCTGAGATTTTGACCAAGAGACTAACCTAAAGACCTATCTTAGGGATCTTGGGGGCTGATCAACATATTATCCTTTCCTACATTATACACACAAAGACCATGTAGTTCGATTGACGACTTGATTGATTTACAGATGAAGATATACATGATGAAATGTCAGTTTATTATGATGGACTCCTAAAGGAGTGACCTAAGTGTCTCGGGGGATAATCATAGATCAACCTTGCCTACATTCAAGGCTTAGAGACCCATAGTTCAATTGATGACTTGATTGATTTACAGATGAAAATATACATGATGAAATGTCAGTTTATTATGATGGACTCCTAAAGGACTGACCTAAGTGTCTCGAGGAATGATCATAGATCAACCTTTCCTATGTTCAAGGCTCAAAGACCCATAGTTCAACAAGATGACTTTTCTTTTTTACTTTTTTACTTTTGACCTATTTTGTGATTTTGATATGTTTTGAATGTTTTTGGAGTTTGTGATTTTTTGATGTTTTTGGATTTTTTTTTAATTTTCTGATGTTTTTGGATTTTCTAATTTTAGGACATCAAGAATATACATTAATCTAATCTGATGATAACATTCCCCCATCATGATGCAATAGACTACTCTGATAAGGGTAGAACAACCTGATGTTGGGAATGGGCTGAGTAGTACTAAGAGGGATCATGATACGAACACAAGACCAAGCTATGATGCAGATACCAAATGGATGGGTGATGGATTGAGATGTAAATACAATGGATAATAGAAACATAATGGATGGATGATGTCGAACAAGCTGTAAAGATCCAGTTGGGTGGAAAGTGCTTATTTACACAAGGTGCCTATTTTCTAGGTTTTCACTAAGACCTACTTGTCCAAAGTGCCACAGAAGTGGTTTTCACTAGAGGATAATTTTTTTTGTTTACAAATTTTTAATCCTTTTCCTTTTTTTTGGATTTTTTACTTTTTTTATTTTTTCAGTTGTCACCAAGATGCTTGCTTTCTAGGTTTAGGTAACCATTTTTTCAGGACATTTTCTAATTTTTTTATTTTTTGGGTTCTATACCTTGAAAGATTAGTCATAAAATTTTTTGAGATGAGAGTTTTTCATGGGCTTTTGCAGAGGTTCCCCTTCAAGTGTTGATAACTAATATGCCCCTAACTTATAGCTTGTTGTGATAACAAATAGTCCCAACCAATTGGGTTCAAATTTTCCTTTATTGTTTAGATTTGGACATTCTTCTGATTTTCCTTTAGTACCAGTTCTCCAACTTAGAAAGTCTTGCTTATGATTTTCTTGTTATAGCTCCTCTTGAGTCTATTCTAATAGAATTTCAAATGATTTGAAGCGTCTATATGCCACTCATCCAGTAGCTCCAGCTCATTCAATCTTGATACTCGATACTCTTCATCCGTGATGGGGTTTTACAATGATATTCTTAGTGACGGGAGCTTGATCTCAATAGGGAGTACTGCTTCTGATCCACATATCAAGGAGAAGGGGGTGGTGTCAGTGGGTGTGTGGATGCTAGTTTGGTAGGCCCAGAGGGTGGGATTTACCTGCAGATGCCAGTCACTACCTGCATCATTGACTATTTTCTTGAGGATCTTTAAAATGGTTTTATTTGTGGATTCTCCTTGGCCATTTCCCTGGGGATAGTATGGGATGGAGAAACAATGTTGGATTTTGAATTTTTCACACAAGTCATAGAGATCACGATTCTTGAATGATGTCCCATTATCTGAGATAGCGGCTTGTGGGACACCATACTAAAAAATGAGATAGTTTAGGATGAACTTTGATATTTGCTTCTTGGTTATATATGTCATGGATATGGCTTCCACCCATCTATTAAAGTACTCAATGGTAGTTATGATGAAATTATGGCCATTAGATGAAGTGGGAGTGATTTTTCCAATGAGATCGAGTCCCCACTGTGAAAAGGGCCATGGTGTGATGATGGGTTGAAGTTCTTAAGCTAGAGCATGGATGAGGTCCCCATGTTGCTGACATTGTAGGCACCTTTTGACATAGTTATGTGCCTCCCTTTCCATTGTAGGCCAATAATACCTTATCCTCAACAATTTCTTGGCCAGGGTTATTCCACTTGAGTGTGAACCATAGATGTCATTATGCACCTCAGTTAAAGCAGTCAATGCCTCCTCAGCGTTTAAATAGTGTAATAAGGTTCCTTCTATGCTCCTATAATACAAGGTATCTCCTAGGATAATGAATCAAGATGCCTTTTTTATAAAGGTTTATTTTAAGCTTGAGGGTAAGTTAGTAGGTAAGACACCTATTCACAAGTAGGTATAAATTTCATGGTACCAGGGATCACTGGGACCAATGATTTCACACACAAATTCCAATTTTGGTACCTCAAATGCGGGCACAAGAAGCTACTCTACCAATAATTCAAATGTTGGGACATTATGAGGGGTGTCTAGTAGGGATCCAATTGTTGCCATGGAATCTATTGCTCTATTTTTTTCTCTAGGAATTTGCTCAAATGTGATCTCGATAAAGGATTCCTTGAGACTCTCCACCAATTTCTTGTATGGAGTGATCTTATCATCTTTATTCTGGTACTCACCGTTCACTTGGTTTATTATCAACTAAGAGTCTTTGTATACTCTAAGGGCCATGATGTGCCACTAAACTGCTATTTTGAGACCTATGGTTAAAACCTCATATTCTGCAATGTTGTTGGTGTAGGGGAATGCCAATTTATATGATCTAGGTATGTAGTCCCCCTATGGGGTGATGAAAAGACACCAGCTCTTGATCCATGTTGTATGTATGAGCCATCAAAAAAAAAATTCTAATGGTAGGCTATGTTGAGATTGAAGATAGATTCATCTAGAAACTCTAAGATGAGAGGATTCTCTGAATAGATTGGTGCTTCTGCAAGTTGATCTATGATGACTTGGCCTTTAATTTCTTTCCACTCCACATATTCAACATCATACTCCAATAGTATCATGACCCACTTGGCTATTCTTCCAGTGACAATTGCTTTTGATAGTAAGTACTTGAGAGGGTCAATTTTGGCGATGATTTTTATTTTGTGTGCCAGCATGTAATGTCTAAATCTCTATGAAGCAAACACTACTACTAGACATGCTTTCTTATTGAATGAGTAATTTAACTCATGCCCAACCATTGTTCTATTGATATAATAGATGGCCCTTTCTATCCCATTTTCATTGTATTGAGTTAGGGGAGCTCCAAGGGTTGTTGTTGTTGCTGACACAGAGAATTAATGGCTTTCTTGGGATCAATGGCATGAGGAATGGTGGTGTAAGTAGATATTCTTTGATCTTATTGAAGGATTCTCCACACTTATCATACCACTTGTATGCCACTCCCTTGTGAAGTAGGTGAGAGTATGGATTATGTTAGTCTACCAATTGTGCTATGAACCTTCGGATGGAATGAAGCCTACCTTGGAGACCTCTTAATTTTTTCAATGTTTTGGGTGCCTCCATCTCAAGGATTACTTTTACCTTGGTAGGGTCTACCTCAATACCTCTCATTGAAACTATGTATCCTAGCAACTTTCTTGATTGTATGTTGAAGATGCACTTCTTTGGATTTAATCAAACCTTGTATTCCTCTAGATAGCCTATCAAAAATATTACTCAAGGTTGCTATGTGATCCTTCCTCTTTATGGATTTGGCTAGAGTATGTCATCAACATAATCTTAGACAATTTTATGGATCATATCATGGAAGATTAACATGATGGCTCTTTGGAATGTTGCTCATGCATTCTTCAAATCCAATGGCATCATATTCTAGTAGTAAGTCCCCCATGGACAAGTGAAGGTCGTTTTGTGTTGGTCTTCTTTAGCAATCATTATCTGGTTGTATCCTAAGAAACCATCCATCAAGAAAAGAATTTGATGTTGATCATCATGTCCACAATCATGTCAATGTTGGCCAACAAGAAATCATCTTTTGGACATGCTTTATTTAAGTCCCTAAAATCTATGTAGATTTTGATGCCCCCATCTAATTTTGAAATAGGAACCAGATTTGACACCCATTCTGGGTAGTCAATTGGTCCAATGAATCCTGCATCCAATAGCTTCTTTAGTTCCATTTTGACTAGTAAGGTGATTTGAGGGTGCATTTTTCTGAGCTTTTGTCTAACGGGCTTTGCTTTAAAGTATACTGCTAGGTGATGAACCATGATTTTATGATCAAGGCTAGGCATGTCTATGTAGCTCCATGCAAAGTTTACATACATGTCTCTCTCTCAAGAAGGCTACAAGGAGTTCTTGTTCTAATAGTAATGACTCCACATAGAATGTGATGTGTGGGGTCTCCTTTGTTCCTAGATTAACTAGAATGCATTTTTCTTCTAGGACCGTTGATTTTTCCTAATGAAGAGCCCTGAAAGGAAGATTGAATCCCCCATCCTTAGGAACCTTGGAGAGGTTTTCACCATTGGATGCATCCTTTATTTTTTCTTTTTTCGGGTCGAAGAGTTCCACAATGTGGTTTTCACTCAAGGACCTAGAGATTATTCTCCATTTTTCACTTTTGTGACTGCGTAGTACATGTCCACTTTGCTTATGTTTTTGGTTAGCATGTTTTCACTTTGATAGACCTTGGTACTTTGTTTTGGATATTTTGATCGCTGACGTTAGAGCGATGGTGGATTTATTTTGTGATGTGATGATACATTGTATGGTGATAACTAATTTCTGACATGCTTTGTGTTAGCGTAAATGTTTCCTTCAGATGTTATTGCTATATATATGTTTATGGTAGATTAACTATTATATTATTTGTCAGTTTGATGTGATGTGTATTGGTGTGGAGAACAGAGTTGCATCACTCGCTTGCGAGTGCCCTATGATTTCCGTGATTTTCTCCACATGGTGTGTTTGTATAATGGATTATATTTATGTATGTTATTTGTTTGATTGCAACATTGTAGGTACATGACACCGACTCCACCTGGTTTCTCAGGTCTAAGAATATCAAGACTCAGCGGAAATGTTGATTGGGAGGTAGTAACAAGGTTTTTCTTAGTCTAGTCTTAAACCCAGTCACAGTATGTCATCAGTTTAAGTATGGTGTCTTTGGTTGTCTCGTTTGTGTTAGTTTGGATTATTTATTATGAAGGAAAATTTTGTTAAATTAATGTAAGATTAATGTTCTTTTAATTTGATGTTAATTTAATTAATTTTAAATGTTGAAAATAAAGCTTTACATTTTAATTAATTAATTAATTAGTTTATTTGGTTAAGTAATTTAATCATTGAGGTTAAAATTATTTATTAAATATATTAATTAATTAAATTAAAGTTACTTTAATTGTGAGAATATATTAAATTTAAATTAATTTTTGTGTGGGAAATGGAATTTTAATTATCAAATAAATAAATAAAGAAATAAAGAAAAGGAAATTGGATTTTGAATTTAGAATTCTTTAATTCTTTAATATGCATTGGATTCTTGATAAGGAAGAAAGAAAGATTTTCCGTAAGGTTGTTAGAAGATGTTTTCTTCTTCACATGTGTGTTAGTTAAATTAATTGCTTTTTCTTGTTGAGGATTCTCTTGGAAGATATTAAGTGATTTGGGGAAAATAGGAAATCAGTTCACCGGAAATAAAAGAACAGGGTTCTATTAAAAAAAAAAATGATTTGTGTAAATTTGTGATTTCCTTTGTGCTTTGTTGTATATTTCTGGAAGAATTTCTCTGGTTTAGTATTAGCAATTTCTGGAAATTGGTGTTTTGGAAGGGCTTTGGAAGTTGCATACAACAGGAAAAGCTTCTCTACAACAACCAAGTTCTTCAAGCTATAGGAATACATGTATTCCTCTATTTAATTTAATTTATCTTCTTTTGAAAGATTGCCTGAGTAAGAATTAGTTTTGTGCAAATTTGTTAAATTGTGAATTTAAAAGATTGCCAGAGGAAACTATTGTGTTTGTGACCTTCGTATTCTTCTCGGTGAATTTTTGTGAAAATGGTTTTGTAGAAATTTGTTATTTCTTTGTGAATTTTTACAAAACAAAATATTATAGAGAAATCAAAGAGCAACACAAAGATTTGTTTTATCAATAGTAAATCCATAGAGGAAATTGATGAGAACTTGTAGGATTTTATTTTAAAGTCATCTGTTAAATCCGGTGATTAAATTTGGGGGTTTTGAAAAGAAAACCTATGTAGTTGAAACTACTATGTTCGAAATAAATTGTGCAAATATGTATGTTCTTTTCAATTTCTTGTAGAAATCTTTATCAGAAAATTTGTCTGTATAATAAAATCATGCTTGTTATATATATATATATATATTTAAATTCTAAAACAAATATATATACACATACATGAGATTTCATTATATAAAAATTTTTGAAATTTTATTTTTCCTATTTTTGAAAATCTAAAATGCGAAAAATTATCGAAGGGTTTAGAAACTTTAGTTTTGTATTAAAATATAAGAAGAGGATTAATGTTTATGGGGGCTGTAGGCTTCCCCCACAGCCGCCCCACACAGGGCGATGGCTGTGGAGGTAGTCGGCGCTGCCCTCACAGGCAGCGACGGCTACCAACACAGCCACTACCCCATCTGGAGTAGGCTGTGATTAACAGCCTGAATGACTATGAATACACAGTCTGAAAACTCTTACTTATTTAATATATAACATTTAATGAAATTTTTGAATCCTTCACAGGTTTTGTATTAATAGCAGTCACAAATTTTGAAGTCATTTTATTTTATTTTAAATATATATATACATATATGTAAATAAAAACATACTTTATTTGATTATTGAGAAAATAATTTTAGTATTATAATGCTAACTTTTTTTTAGATTAAAATATATGTGAAGTTAGAGATTAGTTAGTTTTCAAATATATAGAGAGAAAATTTGGAATTTATATTTATATGAAATTGTGAAGGTCAAAATTAGATTATTTGAAACAATTATTTTTATTATTTGAGAAAAGAACTATAATCATATTATTTGATTCTTTTTTTGTGCTTTAAGAAATGAATGTGGTGGATTTAGTAAATCCTAATAATAGATGTTTATTATCCTTAGTTTGCTTTAAATTCTATTTTCTCTTTTATTGGACAAATTGGGAATGTATTAGTAGTACAAGTCTTCCAGATAAGTTTGTTTATTGTGGGATTTGTGATTGTTTAAATACAATCCTTGAGTTGACTAAGGTAGTGTACATGGTTTTGCATGGTGTTTAGACACCTGGTTTTATGAAAAAATATTTAATGTCCATTATGATATGTTTGGTATTATATGTTGATTTTTGTGCACCTTGCCTACCTTAGTTAGTGAACTTAGATTCCTTATGTTATTTTTAGGGGAGTGGTTCTTTGTGAGGGCCGACACACAAAGTGGTGTCTGGGTAACTCATGTAGAGTTAGTAAATTAGAGAAAACTAAATCAACACATTGGGCATTCTAAAATATTTAACTAGATTAATTATGCCTCACTTATAGACTCAAGGGCTAGTTCAGTCTTGAGAATAAGTCGAGAAGGCCTGGAATGGCAAAGTTGATATCTTGTTATTTTAAAAGATATTTGATTCCACAACAGTTTGTATGTGGGGCTGGGTTTTGTAAGAGGTTGCCAGGGTAACCCTAGTTGGGGGCCGAAACCTAGGAAGAAACACCAGGGTAACCTATGCAACATTGTGATGACACTCGACCTAAAATAATAGTTACCTTGTGAACTTAGTATATTTGATTATCCCGATTCTGGAAGCAATGTACCCAATAAGTTGAGTATGTTCTTGTGTAGATTGGTCTATGGTTTTACTTGTGTCTAGGGTTTGTAGGTTATGTCTAGGGAACCTTATTACTATCTCCTAGCACAAGGGGTGGACCTACGAGTACCACATGGTTGGTTGGAACGTGCACCTTACTGTGTTGGGTCCCCAGTTCTTGATCATGGCAACGAGAGCTTCTTGGATGGAGAGCTCGCATCTGGATTTATGTACTTTCTTATTTGAAACAATGGAAAACTGTATTTGTGTAACACTCCTCAATTGTTAATGAGGATAATATTTGTAATATGTAATTGTAAACTATTATTTGATCTACCTCATTTGGAGAATGAGTATTGTAATGTTATTTCAAATGCAATGTAATGTAAGATTCTTATTTGTACTTTATATCTTTAATGATGTAAATTAAATGTTATTCAATGAATGGTTTTATGGTAATGTGAAATAAATATATGCAATGTTATATACTATTGTCGTCTATGGGAAATTTCAGATAGTGTGTCATCGCGTTACTTAGGTAATATTTGCAATTAGTTAAGTAAATGAATACACTTTAAAAAAAATTATCACACTTTCATAGACAATGCATCATTCCTTAGGTTACAAGATGGGGCATTACAGATTGGTATCAGAGCAAAGGTTCTAACACTGGATGCTCTGGGTAATTGTGAGCCCATTAGGTTGACCTAGTACGTAGCATTGTTTTTTGTTAGCCTTGTCTATTGTGTATCTGAGACTCTTTTTTTTTTTATGTGTAGGATCATGTCTAGGCGTCGTACTAGAGGTTGTGGTAGAGGTCGAGGTGGAGGCCGTGGGTGAATCCCTCAGGTTACTCCTCCTTAGAGCTCCCACAAGAGTGAACATGTGGAACAGTTGAGTCCTCGGTTGGAACAGATAGGTGAGGAGTGGATTTCGATACAGCCAGATGTTGAGGGAGATTAGTTGCATCCCCTATTAGAATAGGTTCTTTCCAAACTTGGTCCGAGGTAGGAAGTTGAGCAGGAGGTGCTTAGGGAGCATGATAGATCTCCTAGGAGGATTGTTAGTACTGCAGAGTAGGATGCCATAGTGGCAGGACATATGAGGGATTTGTTGAGGGCACGTCCCCCTAATTTTGATGGCACAGGTGGTGGATTAGAGGTAGATACCTGGTTATTGGACTTGGGTAGATGTTTTGCTATGCACCCATACAGTAGCAATACCCAAGCTAGATGTGCTATCATGCATATGAGATAATTTTCCTCTACTTGGTGGCACTTGGAGGAGAAAAAGCTCCACTTAGAGATTGGGTTAGTTTCTTGTGAGGTGTTCCTAGAGAGGTTTAGAGCTCGGTTCTTATCTGAACATTGGAGGCAACGACGAGTTGACGAGTTTCATGATTTACGTTAGATGGCTCTATCAGTTGAGCAATATGAATGTAGATTTTATGAACTCAAACAATATGCAGGAGTTGGAGATGATGAGGTGATGCTGGTACAACATTTTATTAGGGGTTTGAACGCCTGCATTAGTGGAGTTAGAGTCTTCGAACCGAAGACCAAGGAAGTTGCAGTTGAGAAAGCATGCATTATGGAAGAGAATCTGGCTCTAGCATTGGGTGGACATATAGGTGTCCAGATAGGTAGTGCTTCTATAGCAGGTATAGGTCCTCGTGGAGGTTAGGTATAGACAGGGGGTTCCTCTAGGAACCAACAAATACCCTCTGAGGGTGGGCAATAGTAGTAGCAGTGTAGTCCTCAAAAGAATAATAATACTCAGCCTCGACAGGGTAACAGTTTTTGGTCTCAACATGGTGGTGGTTGGTTTCAGAATGAGAGAAATCAGAGTGGGAAACAAGTTCAACGTGATCATTTGGATCAGCCTACACATATTTTTCAGTCTACAGTTAGTGGGGGTAGTTTTCCACGGTCTAGTGTACCTTCAGGTGATAGAGGATTTAGGAGTATAGAATGTTTTACTTGTGGCCAATAGGGTCACATTGCTCGTCAGTGTCCTTAGAAGGGTACTTCTAGGTTTAGTCAGAGATCGGCAGCTTTAGAGTCGACCGTAGGAGATGCAGGCAGGTCGCATAGGGTGTTTACCATGGTGGATAACCACTAGGTTGAGCACCAGGGTGCAATTGGAGAGGTTCCTAGTGGAGGACTGGCATCATTCTTTGGAAACCGTGCATGTCCTTCTGCATTGGGAGTTGATCCTCAGGGGTCGAGACGTTGACTAAGTACTGATCCAAAGGGATCCTAGTGGCTAGTCTTCCATTTCTTGGGAGGACGTATTCTAGATGTGTGTGTTCTCTATTTTTTGTTTACAGGCTTCCAGGAGTAAGCCTGATCTTGGGGGGGAGGATGTAGTACCCCTCCACTTTGCTTATGTTTTTTGTTAGCATGTTTTCACTTGGATAGACCTTGGTAATTTTTTTTGGATATTTTGATCGTTGACATTAGAGTGATGGTGGATTTATTTTGTGATGTGATGATACATTGTATGGTGATAATTAATTTCTGACATGCTTTGTGTTAGTGTAGATGTTTCCTTCAAATGTTATTGCTATATATATGTTTATGGTAGATTAATTGTTATATTATTTGTCAGTTTGATGTGATGTGTACTGGTGTGGAGAATGGAGTTGCATCACTCGCTTGCAAGTGCCTGTGATTTCTGTGATTTTCTCCGCACGATGTGTTTGTATAATGGATTATATGTATGTATGTTATTTGTTTGATTGCAGGATTGTAGGTACATGACACTGACTCCACCTAGTTTCTCAGGCCTGAGCGTGTCAAGACTCAATGGAAATGTTGATTGGGAGGTAGTAACAAGGTTTTTCCTAGTCTAGTCTTAAACCCAGTCATAGTATGTCGTCAGTTTAAGTTTGGTGTCTTTGGTTGTCTCGTTTGTGTCTATTTGGATTATTTATTATGAAGGAAAATTTTGTTAAATTAATGTAAGATTAATGTTCTTTTAATTTGATGTTTATTTAATTAATTTTAAATGTTGAAAATAAAGCTTTACATTTTAATTAATTAATTAATTAGTTTATTTGGTTAAGTAATTTAATCATTGAGGTTAAAATTATTTAATTAAATAAATAAATTAATTAAATTAAAGTTACTTTAATTGTGAGAATAGATTAAATTTAAATTAATTGTTTTGTGAGAAATGGAATTTTAATTATGAAATAAATAAATAAAGAAAAGGAAATTGGATTTTGAATTTAGAATTCTTTAATTCTTTAATATGCATTGGATTCTTGATAAGGAAGAAAGAAAGATTTTCCATAAGGTTGTTAGAAGATATTTTCTTCTTCACATGTGTGTTAGTTAAATTAATTGCTTTTTCTTGGTGAGGATTCTCTCGGAAGATATGTGATTTGGGGAAAACAGGAAATCACTTCACGGGAAATAAAAGAACAGGGTTCTGTTTAAAAAAAAATTGATTTGTGTAAATTTGTGATTTCCTTTGTGATTTGTTGTATATTTCTAGAAGAAGTTCTCTGGTTTAGTATTACCAATTTCTGGAAATTGGTGTTTTGGAAGGGCTTTGGAAGTTGCATACAATAGGCAAAGCTTCTCTACAACAACCAAGTTCTTCAAGCTACAGGAATACAAGTATTCCTCTATTTAATTTAATTTATCTTCTTTTGAAAGATTGCCTAAGTAAGAATTAGTTTTGTGCAAATCTGTTAAATTGTGAATTTAAAAGATTGCCAAAGGAAACTATTGTGTTTGTGACCTTCATATTCTTCTCGGTGAATTTTTGTGAAAATGGTTTTGTAGAAATTTGTTATTTCTCTGTGAATTTTTATGAAACAAAATATTATAGAGAAATCAAAGAGCAACACAAAGATTTGTTTTATCAATAGTAAATCCACAGAGGAAATTGACGAGAATTTGTAGGATTTTATTTTAAAGTCATCTGTTAAATCCGGTGATTAAATTTGGGGGTTTTGAAAAGAAAACCTCTGTAGTTGAAACTTCTATTTTGGAAATAAATTGTGCAAATATGTATGTTCTTTTCAATTTCCTGTAGAAATTTTTATCAGAAAATTTGTCTATATAATAAAATCATGCTTAATATTTATATATATATTTAAATTCTAAAACAAATATATATACACATACATGAGATTTCATTGTATAAAGATTTTTGAAATTTTATTTTTCCCATTTTTGAAAAATCCAAAACACGGAAAATTATCGAAGGGTTTAGAAACTTTAGTTTTGTATTAAAATATAAGAAGAGTATTAATGTTTATGGGGGTCGTAGGCTTCCCCCACAGCCGCCCCACATAGGGCGACGGTTGTGGAGGCAGCCGGCGCTGCCCTCACAGGTAGCGATAGCTGCCAACACAGCCGCTACCCCATGTGGGGTAGACTGTGATTAACAGCCCGAATGACTATGAATACACAGTCTGAAAACTCTTACTTATTTAATATATAACATTTAATGAAATTTTTGAATCCTTCATGGGTTTCGTATTAATAGCAGTCACAAATTTTGAAGTCATTTTATTTTATTTTAAATATATATATACATATATGTAAATAAAAACATACTTTATTTGATTATTGAGAAAATAATTTTAGTATTATAATGCTAACTTTTTTTTAGATTAAAATATATGTGAAGTTAGAGATTAGTTAGTTTTCAAACATATAGAGAGAAAATTTGGAATTTATATTTATATGAAATTGTGAAGGTCAAAATTAGATTATTTGAAACAATTATTTTTATTATTTGAGAAAAGAACTATAATCATATTATTTGATTCTTTTTTTGTGCTTTAAGAAATGAAGGTGGTGGATTTAGTAAATCCTAATAATAGATGTTTATTATCCTTAATTTGCTTTAAATTTTATTTTCTCTTTTATTGGGCAAATTGGGAATGTATTAGAAGTACAAGTCTTCCAGATAAGTTTGTTTATTGAGGGAGTTGTGATTGTTTAAATACAATCCTTGAGTTGACTAAGGTAGTGTACATGGTTTTGCATGGTGTTTAGACACTTGGTTTTATGAAAAAATATTTGATGTCCATTATGATATGTTTGGTATTATATGTTGATTTTTGTGCACCTTTCTTACCTTAGTGAACTTAAATTCCTTGTGTTATTTTTAGGGGAGTGGTTCTTTGTGAGGGCCGACACACAAAATGGTGTCTAGGTAACTCATGTAGAGTTAGTAAATCAGAGAAAACTAAATCAACACATTGGGTATTCTAAAATATTTAACTGGATTAATTATGCCTCACTTATAGACTCAAGGGCTAGTTCAGTCTTGAGAATAAGTCGAGAAGGCTTGGAATGGCAATGTCGATATCTTGTTATTTTAAAAGATATTTGATTCCGCAACAGTTTGCATGTGGGGCCGGGTTTCGTAAGAGGTTGCCAGGGTAACCCTAGTTGGGGGCCAGAACCTAGGAAGAAACACTAGGGTAACCTATGCAACATTGTGATGACACTCCACCTAAAATAATAGTTACCTTATGAACTTAGTATATTTGATTATCCTGATTCTGGAAGCAATGTAACCAATAAGTTGAGTATGTTCTTTTGTAGATTGGTCTATGGTTTTACTTGTGTTTAGGGTTTGTAGGTTATGTCTAGGGAACCTTATTATTGTCTCCTAGCACGGGGGGTGGACCTACGGGTACCACATGGTTGGGTCCCCAGTTCTTGATCATGGCAACGAATGCTTCTTGGATGGAGAGCTCGCATCTGGATTTATGTACTTTCTTATTTGAAACAATGGAAAACTGTATTTGTGTAACACTCCTCAATTGTTAATGAGGATAATATTTGTAATATGTAATTGTAAACTATTATTTGATCTACCTCATTTGGAGAATGAGTATTGTAATTTTATTTCAAATGCAATGTAATGTGAGATTCTTATTTGTACTTTATATCTTTAATGATGTAAATTAAATGTTATTCAATGAATGCTTTTATGTTAATGTGAAATAAACATATGCAATGTTATATACTATTGTTGTCTATGGGAAATTTTAGATAGTGTTTCATCGCATTACTTAGGGAATGTTTGCAATTAGTTAAGTAAATGAATACACTTTAAAAAAATTTATCACACTTTCATAGACAATGCATCATTCCTTAGGTTACAAGACGGGGCATTACAGACTGAGGGATTCAATCATTTCCCCATAGTATGCATGTGTATCCAGCTCAATGATGAATCCTTCTTTGTGATCCCCACATGGAATATTATCTTGCAGTCCCATGAATTCTGAGAGTGGCTCATCATTTTTTAATGTGTCAAGAATTGTGGTCCTCATTGGTCATAATTGATGAGTTAGGGGTAAACTAGGTGGATTTCATGATTTTGATGATTTGACTCAAAGGATAAGGTACTAATCATGAGAAGGGTGGTATCCTTGAAGAGAATGGGTAGGTTGGTTATGGGATCCTCATCATCACTACTACTACATATGTCAATTATGTCAAATGTGAAATTGTCTATGACTCGACCTATAGATACGGGTAAGCGAAGTTAAGCTGCAAATTGCTGAGGATTATTGACCTTTCTAATTAGAGGACTTTGGCCACATATGGTTATACTCAGAGGAGTACATCCAAGGGAAATATTTGTCATTTGAATCTATGAAATGATAGGTATTATAAACCAATTGTCATTTTTCCCATGTGTCTATTTTTGGTCATGGCCCATTGCAAGCATCATTTGCAAACCTTTTCTTCTGTCATCCATTGGTAGATCGGTTGTTGGTCTATTATCTTGGTATAGGAGATGAGATGGGTCCTCCTCTATGATTTCTTGACCAAGATCTCCCCAACTTTTGAAGTTGGGATATTCTTCAAGGGATGTTTGAGATGTGGAGGCTTCATTTGATTGTGAACGTCCTCATGATCTAGGGGATTGTGGTAACTCTCTACCACAAAAGCATTTTTGGGAATTGTATAGTTTCCACAACCATTGTATTGGATGATGACTTTGATATCATAGATGGCGGGGATGGTGAGAATGAAAGGTGTCTCTTTCATAGAAGTGGAAGTGAGAGTGGTTGGATCAATCTATGGTGTTGATGGGCCTTCATCATTTCTAGGCACTTGAGGGATGTTGTAGTATTTTCCTTCAAGGTTCTTGCAATAGGAGAATGGTTCAAGATCTCCATGGATGGTGACCTCTTGTCCTTCATATGCGAAGTTGACACATTGACGGAAGGTTGATGCTACTGCTTGCATTGTATAGATCTATGGACGTCCTAGGAGAATGTTATAAGTCAAGTCGAGGTCCAGGACTTGTTAGGTAGTTTCCATGATAGTTGGCCCCACTTGAATAGGGATTTGGATTGTGCTCTGATTGTAATACCTTTTCCTTTTTTGATGGAATCCTCTGAGATTTTCAAGTTCTTAATGAGCTTGAGGGAACAAAGATTCAAGCCTACACCTCCATCCACCAAGACTCACTTGACTTTATTTTTAAGGACTAGGTCCTCTAAATGGAGTGCACAATTGTGAGATGGTTGAGTGGGAAATTCCTAATTGAATAATGTAAGGAGGTTTGGAGTGATGATGTTTCTGACAATAGCTTGGAATTGTTCAGCATCAAGATCTGTGGGGATAGTGGATGAAGCCAATCCTTCCTCAAGGATTTTCTTGTGAATGGATGAGATTTTTAATAACTCCATGATGGAGATTTATGTTAGTGTTCTTTTTAGTTGATCAAGGAAATTGTAACCATTGGGAACAGATCTAGCGTTGGGTGTGGGTGCTCTGTTTGGTTGAGATGACCCTGCAATGGTAACTTTGTTGCCTCTTGTGGTGACTCCATAATTGGCATGGGATCCTTTGATGGTCATGGTAGCACAGTAGTCATCCAGGGATGTGACAACATGGTCATACACATGATTCACATTTTTGAAGGTGTATTTCCCCTTATCAGTGTTATTGTTCTCTTTATTATTATGGTTAGGCATCGAATTCGTGTATATTTTAAGATTCTGATTTCCTATAGGTTGTTCCAAATTTATGATTCTTTGATCAATGAGGCCTTAGACTATGTTCTTTAACCTCATGCAATTGTTAGTGGTGTGCCCTTTGATTTTGTGGAAGTCGCAAAGCTGATTTTTGTTGTACCAAGGAGGTTTCACATCTAGTTCCTAGCAATTCTCATAGGTGGGAGCCTTGATGAGGTTTTCATTTATTAGTTTCTTCATGATAACTTTGAGTGGTTCCCCAAGAGTGGTGTACTTTCACTTGATAGAATTCTTGTTTCTCCAGGGTGGTCCCCTTTGATCATCTACATTATTGATCACTTGATTGTTTGGTTGTTGTGTTGTTGTGTTCGCATGATGGTTGTTTTGATGATGGTTTTGGATTTTCTATTGTGGTGTGGATGTGTTTTACTAAGGGGCATTGATGACAAATTTGGCATTGATGACACCATCATTGGTAATATTTTTGTTTCTTACCCATGTGAGAGGTTTGTCATTGTAATTGGTGGGTGGGTGATTGTTTTGTTGTTCAGGATATGAAGTTGATTCTCCAAGTTGTGTCATAAGGGATCATTCAATGTTGAGCACCTTAGAAATCAAGTAGTTGTACGCGGGGTTCCTTTGGGCTTTGAGATGGAATTCCAAGAGGCTGTCAAGGTTGGATATGATAGTGCACACTTGTTTTTCCTTGGGCATGACCCATTTGCTCTAATTGGTCTTGGATCACCATCGATGTAGGAATGAAGCAAATGATTCATTCTTACCTTGTTTCAGAGCTGATAGTTCCTCTAGACTAACATCCATGGTGATATTGCATGCATAGTTTTTGATGAATGCATCTATGATTTCTTGGAATGTTTTGATGCCTATAAGTAGGTGAGAGAACCATTCCATAGTGTGGCCAGCCAAACTCCTAGGAAATAGTTGCATTAGATACGTATTGTCATACATGACTTCCATGCAATGAACCTAGAATTTCCTAATGTGATCTTCAAGGTTTCCCATCACATGGTACTTATCAAATTTTAGGATCTCAAATCCCTTCCGAAATGGTTTCATTACAAGGATTTTGTGAAACGAATAAGGACACAAGTTGCTAGATGTTTTTGTGGTTCACCCTGATTGAAGTTCGAGCACTTGTTGCGAGAGCAACCTAATATGTGTTGCCACATTGTTTTATGGATCAGGGGGTGGGATGAAAGTGTTTTGAGGTGGTTCGATTTCTGGTGGGATGGGTGGATTGGTTGGTATGTTGATGGATGATGTTTTCATATTCTATTGAGCCAAGTATGCTTGTAATTGTTGTACCAACATCGCTTGTTGTTGGTCCTATTGATGTTGTGCTATTATGTCCTATTGGTAAGCTTGTTGTTGTGCTTATTGTTGAGCTACTAATTGGGTTGCTTCCTATTTTTCTTGATATTTCTTTAGCACTTGTTGATATGCTTATTGTTGTGTTGCATGTTGTGCAAGCTATTACTGCTGTGCTTGTGCTTGTTGTGCTTGATATTGGGCTTTGGATTGAGCATGTGCTTGAGCTTGGGCTTGAGCTTGATCTTATGCTTGAGCTTGTGCAACTTGAGCTGCTTGAGTGGCTTGTTGTTGTTGTTGCTACAATAAGACTTGGGCTTGTGCAACCCGTTGCACTTGTTGTGTGACTTGGGAAGCTTGAGCAACTTACGCAACATGTAGGACTTGAGAAGCTTGTTGAACAACTAGTTGTGTGGCTTGTTATTTTTTTACTTGTAGGAATGTCTTGTGATAAGTAGCTTGCCGAGTGGCTTGCAATGCAATACTATATTGGCTTGATGTATTAGAGTTTGATGGTGGTGGATTTGGAATGGTTCTTGTTGTGGTGATGAGAGGCACCATCGTGTTGATGATCGAGGTTTGAGTGGTAGAGGGTGCGATCGATGTGGTTGGTCCTTGAGAGACCATGTTTTGAGATGTTAGGGGAGTGGTTGATGATGTGATGATGGTTTTTTGCGTTATTGGAATGGTTTCCATCTATTCTTGTGATATCAATGGAAATGTGGAAGTATTTGGAATGATGCTCTAATTGATGTTTGGTGGGTTGATCTAGTTTCTTTTATTACCATTTGGTAAAGGGGGAAGACCTAAACTAAGAGGTGATGTCGATATTGATGGCAATGGAAGAAGTGGTGGAAATGTGAGGGGTGTAACCTCTTAAGGAAATGGTGTAGTGTCAAAAGTGCCCCCTAGTTCGAACATGTCACCCTCTCCTTGCAAGGTAATGGGGAGTGAGTTTTGGGGTTTACACAAAATGATGATGATGATGAGTCATTTGGATCATGAAAGGGGAGAGGGACATATGTATGTAATGGATTTTCAGGTATGGTTTGTCCCAAGATGGTGTTTGCATCCAAATCTTGATTGTTTACGAGAGGGTGCATTTGCAATGCACTTCCTTTGTTAACAATGGGTTGCATTGGAGCAATGGATGATGTTATTTGTGGGATTTTTTGAGTGATGTTTTAAAATGAGGGGGTAGATAAAATGGGAATGGTAGATGAGATTGGAGGCATGACTCCAAAACATGGCTCCACAATAGTGCTCACATTGAAATCGAAAGGGAGTTTAGCCCCTTGTTTTAGTAATTCAAGCTTGTATAGTGAGGGATTGATTCTCATCATGATGTTGATAATCTTATTATTCTGTAGATTTTGAATTATTTCAGTGATTTCCTCATGTGACATTCCAAAGGAATTATTGGTAAGATCCTCCACTTGGACACCTTCCTCTTGATGGTCTTGTGAAAATGGAGGAAGGTTAATTGTGAGACTGCCAAACCCAATGGGATTCATTTCAAGAGCAGTTTGACTTAAGTCACTTGAAGTAGATGTTTCTTTGTTGGCTTACATGTTCCTCTTGTGTTGTGATCTAGTTTACACCATAAAATAGGGATCAATCTTCAAGAATGTGGAAGGTGAATTCTCTAATTCTTTGGATTGATCTAACTTTAGGTACAAAAGAGAAAATTTAGGATGATTTAAATCAAAGGGTGATAATGATATGGATGTAAGATGGATGTTTGATGGATGATTCAAATTTTTGAGAAAATCTTGAAGGGTATGTTAAACTTTAGGACTTGATTTGGGATTTATTTGTTTTTTATTTGGATTTTGGTGAACTCATAAACTCTAAGAGGCTGGATGTTTTCCTAGAGTTAAATCATTCACAAGATGCTAATTTGTCTAGGTGTGAGAAGAAGGATTCATCTAAACACTCCTATCCAAACAAAATGATTTTGATAATGAACTCCTAAATCCTAAGATGTTGGATTTTATCAAGGGATGGATTTGTTCACAAGGTGATTTTGGATTGGTTTCGAATGATTTTCCCAAAGTTTAACATTAGGTATTTTTCCACTATTTTCTAAGGGTTGATGATGAGATGATTTTGGTTTTGATGTTCAAAGATGGATGAAGGTTTTATTTTGATCCTAGGTTTACCTAAAAAGACACTTGCTTACTAGACCTCAGTTTTGAAGAACAAGCTTTTGTCTAAACAAGATGTTCAAACTCCCTAAAAATATTTGAGTTTTGACAGTAATAGAATGAGTACAAACCGAGAATTTTTCTTGAAGATTTTATGTAAAATTTCAAAAGCAACTTCATCTGAATTCGTATAGCGTTGAGAGACGCTTTTGGTGATCTTTCAGACTAAGAGCTTTTACCTTTGGTTTCTTGATCTGGATCTTGGGTGAAATCATTGGAGACACATGTGTGGGGTCCAATTTTTTTTAGTCTTTGCTTAATGACTTTGTTTTACCACAAACATTTCTTTATTAGGCTTTTCAAACTAGATGTCCAATGTCTCAACTTATTCTCATTTCACAAGGTATATTATGCAAAACTTTGATGAAATTAACAAAAGGGTTACCTATTGTTAACTTTAGTGAGAAAATTGAGATATAATCCAAGTGTTTAGAAACCTCTAAGCATAAAATCCCAAGGGAAAGAAATAACACATGAATTTGGCCAATTGTATTTGCTCCCTAAAGGATTTTAAGTTTTGATGACAATGTTAAATGTTTGCTTCCAAATGTTTTTGAACAAGCAAAGTGTTTTGTAACTACAAACAAGAACAATCCTATGGATATGAAAGACTATATTTTTTGATTCCCCACTTGGAAAAGTCCAAGTACTCTTATTTTTAGTGAATGGATAGATGCTTGACCCCACTAGCTCCCCTCCACAACACTCCTTGAGGCAGCCAAGCATTAATACCCATGAAACTCCCATGGTATACTTTCCATTTCTACTAAAAACTATAAAAGTGTGGGTGGCTTCAAAACGACCATTCTTGCACCAACAAATAGATAGGGATTTTGTCCTTTATACAACAAGGGTTTAAATTCAGACTTTCCATTCATAGGAGTTGACCCAATGTGGCAAGAGACCATTACTACCCTTCTCATCAAAGCCAACTGCATGATACTAGCCTTTGTTCTAGTACCCTCTTTTATATCCTGACTAGAAATACTCTTTGTTTTAGAGTGTTACCGATTGAGTCCTTCCCTTGGGTGAGTACTTTTTCCCCAAGGAAGGCCCTCTAGGATAAAAAAAAGCAAGTAAACATATTCACAGTTTGATCAACCTTCATTTAGAAATAAAGGGAGAACACATGCAATAGGTTTACTCACACTCACAAATTTTGTTGTTCAATTTTAGTTCCCAAAATGAAGTGTGGAGGAAATTACTTTATCCCAACCTAAGACCACGAAAAATCCTTTTGATTCTCAAGATCACCATGAGGTGTGAGAGAAGTGCATACATCTTTTCAATGGTGTTAGTTTGAGTAAGCAATTACAACATAAAGTAGTACATGTTCTTTTTAAACTCGCAAAGCAATAATGGCTTATTTTTATAGCACCAAATCAAATGTGGAATTGCCTTATTCAATTGTTAAATCTGAAAACTAAATCTAGTAATTTTTTCCTAAAGTTCTTTTTAATCCCTTTGTCATGAAAATTGAAGCACAAAATATGTGAGTTGATCTAAAATAGGAAACTAAAGCATAAAATGGAAGCTCAAAGCATTTAAAAACACTTTATAAACTCTGAATTTAATGCTCAATTCTCTTTATCTCCAATCGCACTTTGTTTTTGCTTGATTCTAGTGTCAAACTTAACCTATTAACATCACAAATCATGAAAAATAAGATTCATTTCAATAACTTAACATGATAAGTACAATTTTAAGCATAATGAATTTCCAAACTTGTCAAAACAAGAAAACAACCCTTAGAAACAAGTATTTGAGACATAAAAAAAGAAAATAGTTTAATTAGTGACTACAAAAAAATAACTTATTACACATTCACCTCCTAAACTCTTTTTTAGCCTCCAAATATAGTTGTTCAAAACTTATTTTAAGGCCACTTTTACAATTTCACTTATTTTGATAATTGTTGTTTTCTTGTAAAAAAAGAAAATCTAAATTGCCTATACTCAAATCATTTTTTATGCATAGTCAAATTCTATATCAAATCCCACAATTTGGATGGTTGAGCTATAAATTCAGTGCCTATAGCTTTAATCTTGTATGCCTTTCATTCTATGATAATAAATGAAGCATAGGCTACATGTCATCTAATATTTTGACTTTCAAAGCAGTATTGGTGAGACAGTAATTCCCATATTGAGAAGCATGGACTCTTTTGATTCAATTGTGTCCCCTCATAAATGCAATATTGGTGTGATTACAATTTATAGATATTGAGAAGAAATATCTATTCATTCATCTTTTTTTTAGTGCAGCCTCGGCATCAATATTGATATTCAATATTCCAACTATAGATCAATTCAAACAATAGTCTACAATAACCCTTCAAACAACAAGTCAATTAAATCTCTAATATCTAAAATTAATTTGACGCCTGCTATCCACCATCAAAGTTGGAGTATAGGGGGCAATTTTCCTTTTTACTTGGAACACAATTTATAACATGCCTCCATTAAAAAAAAAAAGTAAGTGTGCTTTGCAAGTAATAAAAAAAAGAAAAGGATGCATTTATTTACTTCACTCCCCACAAGTTTCCATCACAAGCATACAAAGGAATTTAAAATAGTGTACATGGTATTTCAACAAGTTCAAAAGAGAAATGCATAGATGAGGCATGAAGAGCCAAAGTTCAAAAAGGATCAAAATACTATCTAGATTATCCCAATTCAGATATCAATGAATCAAGGTTGCTTTAAAATCTTTTAAGCTAACATAATTAGTAAGTGTATGAAGAAGATAGCAAGTAAATAATTTATTTTTTAACAAAAAAAAACATTTGAGTAAATGCATTTGTCAGGTGTAAGGATAGCGAACACAACTTATGACCGGGAAATTCTTTTTCTTGTATCACGCCTCTTTTTAATTCAACACATTCATCACTTAATCTGGTGCATTAAATGGAGAAAATGATGTGGCTGCTACAACAAATCTTACCTATTTTGTTTATTCTCCTACTAGTAATAATTTATTCATGGATTTCTAGTGTGCAAATCTTGCATTGATTTCTACTCCTCAATATTCAATGAGAACATAACCAAAATGGTATGTGCTCACCTATGGTATCTCACATTGATTTCTACTCCCCAACTTCTAAATTTAATATGTGCTTACCTATGGTCCAATGATATTAGCTTTGGTGCAACTCATATTCATGAAGTTAATATGTGCATACCTCTCAACCATGTATGCAAAGAACTACTAATCCAAATCTTCATTGACTGACACCTGCATGTTTCTTATCAAGGACTTTAGAACAGGATTTCTTTTTCTCACTACTAGGTCACCATAGTATCCTCACAAAGATAGGGATGCGCATGATTAATAACTGAAAAAAACCAAAATTTAATGTGACCTCAAGACACACAATAAAAGATAGTAAAATTTCTCTATCGTCTAACATATTATTGATATCCACTATTAGATACTTAATGGCTACATGTCGGATCCCACGTCCGGACATGATCTTATGCTGACAGATTCCATTGTGGTAACTGACAAAAATTGAAAATATTACCACACACACATATGCGAAGGAATATTAGGCTGAATTCTATCATATCCCAGCTTTGTATCACCATTAAATTATAGCTCATCCTATTGGGATCACTTGCATTCACTATTGGGCGAAGTAAAGACAACACATCTCTTTAAATTCCCTTCCAAATTCCAGGTGGTAGGTTCAAACCACTTTAAGCTTATGTATTAACATCTACACAAAGAAAAGATGAAGTCATCTTCACTTAGAGCACGTGATGCTGGTTAGATTTGGTCACAAAACGCATACATTGACATTTCCCGCATAATGTTACTTTAAAGATTTACTAATGTGTGCAAAATCTAAACTTCATATTATTCTCAAAATCATTTACCTAAAACTTTCTCAAGTTTAGACTTTATACAAAGAATTTCATATTTAATTCTAATGATCATATGATATTCTACAATTTTACTATTGTAAATCAAGCTACTACTCTTCTAATGAAAACCAGACTTATCTGTTGTGTTGTGTAAAACTACTTTTCTGACTTGCTAATACATTAATGGTTTCTTAGTGCCAGGATAAATGACTAATATACTGATGCATTTAACATCTACTTGCACTTATCATTCAAAATCTACCTTATCATATGGCTACTGAGCTCTATTTTACTCTTGTGAGGGAACACAACTTTTTAATGTTAGACTGATGACAAACCAGTGATTAGTCTATGCAAAAAAAAAAATATTGCAAACATGAAGTAACTATATATCAGATAAAATATTGAAAACCGCCCTCCTTCTAGCACCATATGTGAGTACTTACAAATCTGCACAAAGCTTAAACTTCAACACTAGTTAGCAATAGGGTTAGTTCATGTAAATGCATAAATACTCCTATGAAATAATGCATAATTCCTCTCAAACAAGATAACAAAACAAACGAATTGGAAGTATCAAAGAAACATAATGCACACCTATTCCATAGTGGATTGGTGTCACTTTGTTGTGAAAAGTGACCCTTTCCCAACCCTTGATAAGCTCAATGATAAAATTCCTTGAAGATGAAGTGGAAAAAATTAGATCTCAATGTGAAGAGAGTAACTCTGCATGAATTTTGGATGCTAAAATGAGGAATGAGACCTCCTATTTATAGAATATCAAGTTGGAAGAATGCCCAAAAGAGAGCAACGTGGGACAAAGATTCAACCAATAGGAAAGAGAAACTTGTCACCATGAGAGCGGATGGAGGATGTGCAATTTTTGGTCAATGTGTTAATAAATGACATTAGGTGGCCTTTTCAAATTTCAAATTTGGCACATTGGAGGGAGAGAAAGGGACTTAAATGCCAAGTGGGGGACATGTAAGAGGAGAACTAATTCTGTGTTGGAAGGGACAAGTCAACTTGATTTGAATTCAAATTTGAGAGAATACTCTCCAAAGATGCCTTGTTGAGGGAAAATGAGGATTTAATAAATTAATTAAAATCCTTTATTTGTGCAAGTGGGAAAATCTAGTGAATGTGACATGCATTAGATTAGATTTAATCATGATTTAGTTAATTTAAAAGAGGATTAGATGATTTGACTTATTTGACTTAGATTTAAGGATTAAACTAAATTAAAAGGAAATGAAATATGATCTTAGATTTAATTAAATAAATAATTGATTTATTTAATCAAAGAGGGTGATGTTAGGATCAAATTAAATAAAGTTGATTTATTTAATTTAAATGGATGACTTTAGAGATTGAATTTAATGAACTTGATTTATTTGATGAATGGATGAATATGAATTAGTTAAATGCATGGTGCTAATTTTGCATGTCTACAATCTCCTACCTAGAACTTCTTATACCTCATTTTCTAATCTCCCTTAGCCTTATACTGATAGTTCATCTTATTGATATGCATCTTCACCTCATCATGCAAATTCTTTAGGTGCTCAGCAAAATCTTCAACCTTAGCACTACTCTTCTCCCCTTTATCCATCTTTCTCAGTTCAAAAGCATTCCTTAGACTACTCACATATACAATCTGGAATGGTGATTTACTAGTGCTCATGTTGATAGAATTGTTATAAGAAAATTTTGCTTGTGGTAAAATCAAATCCCATCCATTTGGTTTATATCCTAATAAGCATCTTAGCAAGTTACCCAAACTCCTATTGACCACCTCAATTTTTCCATCGGTCTGTGGATGGTGAGTAGAACTAAACTTCAAATCTATCTTCAACTTCTTCCATAATGTTCTCTAGAAATAACCAACAAATTTGGTATCTCTATTTGAACTCTATAATATGAAGAGCATCACTGGTCTTATGACATGGAATGAAATGTTCCATCTTTGAAACTCTATCCACCACCACAAATATGGAATCATTCCCTCTTTGTGTCCTCAATAATCCAAGGAAAAAATCCATACTAATGTCCTCCCATGGCCTCTTAGGTACAGTAAATGGTTGATACAACCCAGTATTCTGACTTATTCCTTTCACCATTTGACATACTATGCAACTTTGTACAAACTTCTTAACATCCTATTGTGATTGTGGCCAGTAATAATTCTCACTAACAAGAGAAATTTGGTCTTATCATGACTGAAATTCCTAGCCAATCCTCCACTATGCTTCTCCTTTATTAGATTCTCTCTCATAGAACTCCTTGGAATGCACAATTGGCTTCCTCTAAACAACATTCCATCTTGGATTAAGAAATCCAACCATCTTGTCATATCCAATGTAATAGGTTCCAAACAACCCTTCCAAGCTTCTGCAAAGTCTGGATCTTCTAGATACAAACTCTTAAGTTCATTAAACCCAACAACCTCTATATTCATCTCTATCAACGTTTTTTTCCTTTTAATTAAGGCATCTACAACTCTATTTGATCTTCCACTCCCATGCTTCAAAAAAAAAGTATAACTCTGCAAAAACTCAACCCATTTTACGTGCCTTTGATTCAACTTTCCTTGACTATTGAGATACTGCAAAGCTTGGTGATTAGTATATAAAACAAATTCTTTTTGGCAAAAAATAGTGTATCCATTTCTTCAAAGCCTGAACTATAGCATAAAACTCTTGGTCATAGACATAATATTTCTTCTTAGCATCATTTAACTTCTCAATAAAATAGGCAACAAGCTTAGCTTATTGACACATTTGAAACAACTCCTATGGTAGTGCCACTAGCATCACAATCTATCTGAAAGACCTTATTGAAATTTGCAAGTGCCAAAACATGTTGCTTTGTAACTTTCTTCTTCAACATATCAAAACCTTTTGTTGCTCCTATAGTCCACTTAAACTCTTTTCTATCCCCTCTCATTGCTTCAGTTACAGGTGCATAAATACTATTGAAACTCTTAATAAACTTTTTGTATAATAAATTTTTTGTAAAAAAATTCTAGACCATGAAATGTTCTTACCTCTATAACACTCCTTAGGGTAGGCCATTCAATGATAGGTCTCACCCTCTCTAGATCCATTTTAAGACTCTCTACTGAGACAACAAATCCTAGATACACCAACTCCCTTTTTATAAAACTATATTTCTTCAAATTAATCAACAAATTCTCCCTTAGATTCTCAAAAAATATTTGGATATGCATCAAGTGCTCCTAGACTGTCTTACTAAGAATTAGAATATCATCCAAATAAAAAATAACAAATTTTCCTAAAAATTCTTTTAATACCTAGGTATGTGCAGGATCATGATGGGTCAAAAAGTGGTGATATAATCTAAGTATGTGTAGGGTATGTGGTTGAAATTTTTTTTTACCCAAAATTGATGAAATGGAAATGGTTTTTCAAGGAGATTCTCAAATTTCCACCAATATAAATTATGCTTTACTTTGAATTTAATAAATAATTATTGTTCATTTTCTATTTGAATTACGACTAAAGCCCTGATTGATAGGTTGATTGAAAAAAATTTATAGTTTTCAAATCATATCACATTTTTTGAATCAAAAACATGTGTCACATTCTATGCTTCACATAATATAGGATTTAAAAAAAATAGAATTTCATGAAGTTTTGACCAAGTTAAGGTGGTCAGACATACAAGTTTTTACATTTTTTAAAAGTTGTAATAAAAAATTCATAATTAATTATTTACTTGGAAAAAAATTACAAAAAAATATGCATCAAATTTGGACATGAGTCCTCTACTTATATCTAAAATCTTATAAAAAATGTATTATTATTTAATTGTAGTTAGAGTGGTCAGACAAACACCTACTTATTTTTTCTTAGAAATTTAAGTACTACTCCATTGAAATTTCAAATTTTCACCAAATAGATTTTTTCTTTTTTTAAATAAACTTAGTAGTTTATAAACTACATTCACTTTTCTATAGATTATATTCTTACATATTTTTGAAATAATATAGATAACTTATTCAATTTTTTATGTCAAGTTGCCTAACTCTGATTTTTCTAATTTTTTCCCCACTTAAGGGCTTATTTCTTCCATGATGATCCTACACATACCCACCTCATTTATAAGCTACATAAATGTGTTTGGTGCATTGGTTAGCCCAAAATGCATGACTAACCACTCATACAATCCCTCCTTGGTTTTAAAGGTTGTCTTCAATTTATCTCCCTCTCTAATATAGATCTGGTGATATCCGCTCTTCAAATCTATCTTCGTGAAGTACTCAACTCCACTCAAACAATCCATAATGTCATCCATCCTTGGCAAGGGAAATATGTACTTGACGGTGATATTTTTGATGACTCTAGAATATGTACACATCCACCATTCCCCTTCCTTCTTTGCTTCTAGTACTATAGGTGCTGCACATGGACTCAAACTCTCTCAAATCAATCCCTTCCACAACAATGCTTGCACTTGTTTGTTCAAATCTTTGCTCTCTGTTGGAGTCATATGATGAGCTACCTTATTTGGAAAACTAGCTCTAGGAATCAGGTCCATCTATTGACTAATCTTTCTTACTGGAGGAAAACCTTCAGGTACACTGTTAGAAATAATAGCTTGAAACTCATTCAAAAAATCTAAAACCTCTACAGGTACCTCAATAGTATCTTCTTTATCAACTCTAGTGATCAATGCAAAACACATATGCTCATGCTTCATACCTTCTAGGAACTTTCTTCCATTAACCACACAAATTCTTGAATTACCGCATGCCTTTTCCTCTACCTCTTTCAAGGGCTTCAACTTATGAGAACTCCATCCTTTGTCAAAGAATAGGTGTTGGCATGTCCATCATGTACTAATTTCTGATCAAACTGCCATGGTCTACCTAACAACATATGACAAACATTCATAGGCATAATATCACACAATACCTCATCATGGTAATTTCCAATCTTGAACTTTACTAGACATTTTTCATTTACCATAGCTTTATTGTCCTTCTACAACCAAGCAATCCAATATAGATTTGGATGCATTTTTATCTCCAATTGTAACTTACTAACCATCTCTTCTGAAATAAGGTTATCAGTACTACCTCCATCAATAATAACATTGTAAACTTTACCTTCACACTTACATCTGGTGTGAAACAAATTCTTCCTTTGAGTTGGATCTTTATCCTCCTTCAATAAGGCTCTTCTAGTAAAAAGAACCTCTCCTCTTTCTGCATCCTCAAAATGTGAAGACTCAACATCTTCATCTACATGTGTAACTCATGCATTACCCTCGGGTCTTCTATTTTTCCCTCCCTAATGTTGAGGACACTCATATGCCCTATGCCCTTCTTCTCCACATTGGAAACAAGTTCCATGAAAGCCTCCTCTCCTTGGTCCTCACCCAGATCTTCCTCTTCCTATTTGGTCTCCATTATTTTTATCAGAGGATGATAGATGTTAACTCTTTTCCTCCATATGACCATCCACTAGTCCTTCCACCATGACCTCCACCTCTTTTCTTACTTTCAAACCTCTTATTCAACTTCTCTTCTACCTTCAAAGGAAACCGATATGCATCTTCAATGGTAGACATTCTTACCAAACTCAGCTCTTCTTGAATGCTCAACTTCAACCCATTTATGTAATGGGAAACTTTCTCTAGCTTGTTGGCCTCAAAATGACTTGTTCTAATCAAGACTTGGTAGAATTCTTCTGTATACTCCTTAACAAATTTTCTTACTTGTTTCAACCTTTGCATCTTCTTCAACAAATCCAACTCATAGTCCCCAAGAATGAATTGTCTTTTCAAATTTTATGCCATTTGATCCCATCTTGTTATTTTCTCTTTTCCTCTTCTATTTCTTTCCAACTAGACTTCTTTTCACCATATGCTAGCATGGCCTTTCTGTTGGATCTCAATTGTGATCATATGGTTTGTCCTTGATGACAAAATCTCTTTTAGTTAGTTCTCTTTGATGATCAGTCTCAGTTTGGATCCTTATGATTTATAATGGCACTTCTTTGATTTCTCTTGGCTATTACAGAAAGTTATTTGTTATGTTTCATGGTGATAAGAATTCTGGTTCAAGTTATGAATGCTATTTATTTGACTGACAAAGCTTGAAAGATGGTTTCTTGTCAGGATGGTTCTCTTTGCATATCACAGGCTTACACACATCAGAATGAGTATGGCAGGGTCTCCCTAATCCACTTTGAAATTTCTGAGTTGCTATCAGCAAGACATTTCAGATATCATAACGATTTGTTCTTACATACAGGTTGCTTTCGGCGTGACAGTGATCGTGGTCTTGGCGAGAGAAGAAAATTCTATTAGCATGAGGTTTGTTCACCGCTAAGAGGTCTTACTGAATGAGCCAGGTCTCACCAACTAATACATGAGGTGGTGCGTTGACGTAAGTAATCCCTATCGACATGTTGTTTCATTGAGCACTTTGTGTCTTGGCGACCAGCACAAGAAAGGTTATTTCGGAAAGACTTGTCTTTGTTTCGGCGAATGAAAGTGATCTCTATTGGCATATGTAATACCTTAGGGATAAGGTCTTATCGATTTCATTATGTCTCCCTGACCCACTTCAAAATGAGCATATCAACCAAGGAAATTGTCTTCAGTGTATTGTTTCATCGAACATGCAATGTCACACCGACCTACTTTAGAACAATCATATTGGCATGAGTTTGGCCATTGGATTGAGGTCATAGCGAAATAATATTGTCACCCTGACTATCTGAGCATGTGGAAGTCTTATCAGCAAAGGTTGTGGCTTTGCTAAAATGTCATAGCGATTTTGTTATGTCTTACCGACCGAAGGATGAATGGGAACACATCGGCAAGAGTGGTGGCATCGATATAATGTCATAGCGAACCCTGTGGGTCTCACTAGTGGAATTCATATGGATCTTGTCAGCATAGGAATTGATAAGTCTCGGCGATGCATAAAACAAAAGAAACCTTTCAGTATAACGAAGTTATCTATATGAGGTCTCCTCGAAAGCGATATGTCATGGCAACAGGAATGATCACGTGAGCTTTCAGTAAGAAATAGGATGCTCTACAAGATGTCACCCCGACTACACATTGTCTTGGCAAAGGCGGATGAATGATACATCTCAGCAAGAGTGTGTTTTTCTCACAGCGACTCATAATGGATAAAGCCTTTTGGTAAAACAAAAGGTATTCTATATAACGTCTCCCCGACAGTTGAGGTTATAGTGACAAATAGAGAGATGAATGATTGGTGATAAAGTTGCCTTCCACATACTTGTCAGAATGTCTCAGTGACACATTAGAGACAAAAGGGCTTTCGGTGAAACTTGGCGTGGTCTGCGAAAGGTCTCCCCCACTATGTATAGTCTTGGCGACTTGGAAATGACAAAGGCCTTCAGCATAGGTATTGAATTGTCACGGCGACAATGTGTATCAAGTGACTCTCGACAAAACATTATGAAGTCTATAAGAGGTCTCTCGATATTGTTTGGTTATAATGGCAGTGAATGAAACTAAAGGAGATCTCGGTGAGAGACTTGTTGATGTCTCAGTGAATGAATGATACTCTAAGGAAGCCTATCGATGAGACATGATGTTTTCGTTATGTGTTCTTCCCAACTCTGATGGCTCATGGTGAAAGCATTAACTAAGAGGAATTTCTGGCAGTGCAATTGCCTTTGGAAAAACTATCGGGTTGTCTCAGTGAATAGTTAATGAAGACTCAAAACAGTGTGGTCATCATCATGGATTGGCATCAAATCTCAGAACAGTTACATAACAGGATTTTCATTGAGTGTCTTTTTGAGCTATTGCATTTTTTGGATGATTTACAGCTCTCTAGATAAGTGTTACTATTGATTTTTATCATCGGTGGCAGACTGTCATTATTCAGCCTCATATTCAAAAATTTGCAAGAGAATCTGAGAATCTTGTGAAAAATGTTTTTTTAAGATTTCTTCATAACTAACATACTTGAAATGTATATATAAACCTGTGTTGAAAACAGTGAAGGTTGGTGATTGTAATTCTCTGGTTGTAATCCTTAGGGTATTCTATAGATGAGAAAATAGAGAAATATGTGCTTAACTGAAAATAGAGAGATCCTCTGATATTATGAGTGTAATTCTGAAATCTAAGGGGTTGGTGCTCCTTGAGATTGGTGTCTCTAAATGAGGGTTTGGTGCTCCTTGAGTTGGTGCTCAGAAATTAGCCTATAAGGCATTGTGAAAAGTGGTTTTTGAAGATTAAGCCAGTAAGGTAGTTTAGGAGTGGTTTTTCTACCCCAGGAGGATTTTCCACTCAGTAAATCTTTTGTCTCTTTATTATTTTGTGTGCTCACTACTTTTCTAAGTAGTTGTTTTTGTTTACTATTGAGATTATTACTGTTCTCAATTCTATTTAATAATGACTACATTCAACTCATGAATGCATTAATCAAAGTAATATTGAGATCAAATCTGAGCTATGTTTTGGAAAATGCAAGATATCTCACTCAAATCATATTTTCATAAGCTATCTAATAGACTGAGTTAATGTTATCATATCTTTGTGCTTTCAAAAGTGATTACTTTACTCTATTGTTGAAAGAAAAGGAAATCAGAATTAAAAATCTTGGTCAAAGTTGAAAAAATTTAGACACTGATTCACCCCCCCTCTCAGTGTCTATCCATAACTCCAACATTGGTATCAGAGCGTAGGGTCCTTTTTTAGGTCTAAACCACCTAGGATTATTCCTGGTTTCTTGGAGTAGTTTGGTTAATATGGGAAAGAATAGAAGGAATAAGGGAAAAAGATGTTCTTAGCAAAATGCTATTCATCATGCTCAACCTGAATCTAGTATAAGGAATAACAAGGAAGAGCTCATAAATAGTAGCTTTGAAATGGTAGAGTTTCCTAGATCTGGAACTCCTCAGTTCAAAGAAACAAACTTTATTATATGGAAAAATAGGATGGAAACATACTTACTTTCTTTAGGATCTGAAGTGTGGGCAGCAGTAGAAAAGGGTTGTACTACATCTGCAACATCTCCTTCCACTCTTGAGGAGAAGAAAGCACTTGAATCCAATACTAGAGCTATAAATGCTATTCTTAATAACTTTCCAAATAAACTCATTACAAAAATCATTCATTACAGTAGTGCTAAGGAAGTTTGGGACAAGTTGACTAAAATGAATCAGAATAGTGAATTACAAGAAGAGATATCTTTGGATACTGAAATTAGTTGTGAAACATCTTAGAGTGAAGAAGGTGTAAACCTTAATAGTTATGAAAATAAGTATAGGAGATCATTAATGAATATTTAAATGATCAAGAAACTTGTGTAAAAGTAGATCAATCTTTGGGTGAAGTTAACTCTAAACAGGAATATGATGAATCAGAAAGTGAGGTTGATTTGGAAGGTGAACTCCTATGTGCCTTAGGTACTATTAGGCAGCTTAGAAAATAAAACTAGCTTTTAACAAGATAGCTTCAGCAAAAAGAGAGTTTGGAAGTCAAGTTAAAAGACAAGGATGAATTGTGTAATAAACTAGAAAATGAGATTGATTCTTTAAAGAAATATTCTGATAATGATTCCTTGTTAAAAGAACTAACTCTTAAGGATGATATGATTATTAGTTAGAAAATTGAAATTGAAGAATATAAGAGGATTGCAGATGCTGTGAGTTCTGATTTGGAGATTAAAAAGATTGTTTGTCTAAAACTTGAAGAAGAAGTAGTTGCTTTAAGAAAAGAGCTTGAAAGTTTCAATGGTTAATCTGGTAAATTTCAGAAATTTGTATATTGAATGAGATGTTGGGTAGGAAAAAACATTCTAAAGATCCTACAGGAGTAGGATATGAGGTTGGACAAAGGTTTGCAAACAAATCCAAATGTGAAACAATGTTTACTACTTCAGATGGAAAGAAGTTTACAACCAAGCAAACACCAAGAATGAAGGTTGATCTTGGTTACAGTATTGCTACATCAAAGGATAACATTGACACTAGAGGACAATCTAAAGGTATTCATAGAGAAAGGAAAAATGTCTTCAGATCTTCACATCCTTGGCATGATCATTCATTCAGGTATAATCATTCTTTCCAAGGATATTGTTATGTTTGTAATGACTATGGTCATAAGGAAATTGATTGCATAAGATGGTCAAATAAGAATCATTCTAATGTCCCTAGAAATAAGGATGTGATGTGTTACAACTGTAACAATTTTGGTCACTTGAGAAGAGACTATGGAATAAATACAAGTGATAATACTATAGGGAACAATGCTGGAAATGTCTGTAGGAAGTCTTCTATTTCTCAAAACAATCACAAAGTCATTTGTTTCAGATGTAATAACATTGGACATAAAGTACAACAATGTAGATTCAATAGAAAGATAGGTACTTTAAACAAACAAGTGAAAAAGTCTTCATTGGAGTGGAGAAGAAAGAGCAATCAAGATGACAAGAAGAGCAATAAAGATGCTTCTGTGAAAACTTCTTGTGCACTCCTTGCACAAGTTTTCCTTCCAGATCTTGAGAAGAAGCAAAGACTCAGGGGGAGTCTATTATGGTAATATATTTTACCCCTATGGAGTCTAGAATGAGGTATGACATATTGAATTTTCTTTTGGTGGTATAAGATGTTAAGGAATGTTTTTGCTTGGTCTAGTGGTTGACAGTTTTCAGAAGGTTTTGAAATGACAATGCACTTTGTTTTTAAATGAACTCTTTGGATGCTTGGGTTTTTGGAAATAATGGTATGTCCCTATGGCATCTTTGAGCAGTGTGGAGAGATATAGATGAGTTCCTCAATATTTCCTGAGTACCAGATGTTATGAGTTATTTCTGTGATGATACTATTCGGTATTGCATGAAGAAGTTGAGTTAAAATTGTGTGTTGAATGAAGATACTTACAATGTCTTTTGCAAGTTGTTATGAAGGAATTGAGTGTTTTGGTCTTCTGAGTATGGTACAATGATCTAAGTAGGTTGCTACAGCAGTCTTGAGAACTGTGTATGTTCATGGGATATGCTCTGATGTTTGTGTTTTGATGAAGGGAGGTGATTGGTAGTATTAACCTCATCGTGTATGGCTGGGACTTATTTTTGAACTTTGAAATTGAGTGTTGTGTTTGAAAGTGAGTGAAAGTTATATATATGAAAGCTGATTGAATTCATGTTTTGATAGAAACAAAAGGAGAGATCTTTGGTGTGATGCCTTGAAGATAGATTATCTACATGATGATTATTAAGTTTCTGATTCGAATTGGGAGTTATTGCACGGGTTGTTACTGCTGATTTCTCTAATAATTTATGTGCATTTGAAGTGAGTGAAGTTGTGTTGTTACAGTATGATGCTCTATCTTGCATTGGTGATGTGAAGTTATTCAATATGTCTATTGCACTATTGCTCTATTTGCAGCCGGTTCTTATGGTATTTGGTTGGCTTCTTAGTTGTGTTATGGCAATGCACATTTTATTCTATCCTTTGTCATTGAGGAAAAAAGGGGGAGAGTCATTTGTGTTTTTCCATCAAGGAAAAAAGGGGAGTTTGTTGGATCTTTGTTGTGATCATATGGTTTGTCCTTGATGACAAAATCTCTTTCAGTTAGTTCTCTTTAATGATCAGTCTCAGTTTGGATCCTTATGATTTATAATGGCACTTCTTTGATGTCTCTTGGATATTACAGAAAGTTATTTGTTATGTTTCATGGTGATAAGAATTCTGGTTCAAGTTATGAATGCTATTTCTTTGACTGACAAAGCTTGAAAGATGGTTTCTTTGTTAGGATGGTTCTCTTTGCATATCAGAGGCTTACACACATCGGCATGAATATGGCAGGGTCTCCTCAATCCACTTTGAAATGTCTGAGTTGCCTATCGGCAAGACATTTTAGATGTCATAACGATTTGTTCTTACATACAGGCTACTTTCGGCATGACAGTGATTGTGGTTTTCATGACAGAGGAAAATTCTATCGGAATGAGGTTTGTTCACCACTAAGAGGTCTTACCGAATGAGTCAGGTCTCACCGACTAATACATGAGGTGGTGCATCGGTGTAAGTAATCCCTATTGGCATGTTGTTTCATCGAGCGCTTTGTGTCTTGGTGACCGGCACAAGAAAGGTTATTTCGGCAAGACTTGTCTTTATTTCGACGACTGAAATTGATCTCTATCAGCATATGTAATACCATCAAGATAAGGTCTTATCGATTCCATTGTCTCCCTGACCCGCTTCAGAATGAGCATATTGGCAAAGAAAATCATCATCAGTGTAATGTTTCATCGAACATGCAATGTCACACTAACCCACTTCAGAACAAGCATATCGGCATGAGTTTGGCTATCAAGCTGAGGTCATAGCAAAATCATATTATCACCCAGACTAGAGAATGTGGAAGTCTTATTGGCAAAGGTTGTGGCTTCACTGAAATGTCATAGCGATTTTGTTATGTCTTACCGACCGAAGGATGAATGGGAACACATCGGCAATAGTGGCGGCATTGATATAATGTCATAGCGAACCTTGTGGGTCTCACAGATGGAATTCATATGGACCTTGTCAGAATAGGAATTGATAAGTCTTAGCGATGCATAAAACAAAAGAAACCTTTCAGTATAACGAAGTTATCTATATGAGGTCTCCCCGAAAGTAATGTCATGGCGATAGGAATGATCACGTGAGCTTTTTGTAAGATATAGGATGCTCTACAAGATGTCACCCTGACTACACATTGTCTTGGCAAAGGTGGATGAAGGATACATCTCGGCAAGAGTGTGTTTTTCTCACAACGACTCATAATGGACAAAGCCTTTCGGTAAAACAAAAGGTATTGTATATAACATCTCGCCAATAGATGAGGTTATAGCGACAAATACAGGGATGAATGACTGGTGATAAAGTTTCCTTTGGCATACTTGTCAGAATGTCTTAGCGACACATTAGAGACAAAAGGGCTTTTGGTGAAACTTGATGTGGTCTGCGAATGGTCTCCCTAACTATGTATAGTCTTGGTGACTTGGAAATGACAAAGGCCTTCAGCATAGGTATTGAATTGTCATGATGACAATGTGTATCAAGTGACTCTTGGAAAAACATTATGAAGTCTACAAGAGGTCTCTCTGATATGATTTGGTTACAGCGACAGTGAAAGAAACTAAAGGAGATCTCAGTGAGGGACTTGTTGATGTCTCAGCAAATGAATAATACTCTAAGGAAGCCTATCGATGAGACATGATGTTTTCATTATGTGTTCTTCCCAACTCTGATGGCTCATGGTGAAAGTGTTAACTAAGAGGAATGTCTGGTGGTGCAATTACCTTCGGTAGAACTATCGGGTTGTCTTAGCGAATAGTTAATGAAGACTCAAAACACTGTGGTTGTCATCATGGATTGGCATCAAATCTCAGAATGGTTACATAACAGGATTTTCATCGAGTGTCTTTTTGGGCTGTTGCATTTTTTGGATGATTTTCAACTCTTTAGATAAGCGTTACTATTGATTTTTATCATCATCGACATACTATCATTATTCAGCCTCATATTCAAAAATCTACAAGAGAATATGAGAATCTTGTGAAAAACATTTTTTTGAAGATTTCTTCATAACTAACATACTTGAAATGTATATATAAACTTGTGTTGAAAACAATGAAGGTTGGTGATTGTAATTCTTTGGTGGTAATCCTTAGGGTATTCTATAGACGAGAAAACAGAGAAATATGTGCTCAATTGAAAACAGAGAGATCCTCTGATATAATGAGTGTAATTCTGAAATCTGAGTAAGGGGTTGGTACTCCTTGAGATTGGTGTATCTAAATGAGGGGTTGGTGCTCCTTGAGATTGGTGTCTCTAAATGAGGGTTTGGTGCTCCTTGAGTTGGTGCTCAGAAATTAGCCTATAAAGCATTGTTAAAAGTGGTTTTTGATGATTAAGCCACTAAGGTAGTTTAGGAGTGGTTTTTCTACCCCAGGAGGGTTTTCCACTTGGAAAATCTTTTGTCTCTTTGTTCTTCTATGTGCTCACTGCTTTTCTGAGTAGTTTTTGTTTTTGTTTACTTTTGGGATTATTACTGTTCTCAATTCTGTTTAATAATGATTACATTCAACTCATGAATGCATTAATCAAAGTAATATTGAGATCAAATATGAGCTATGTTTTGGAAAATACAAGATATCTCACTCAAATCATATTTTCATAAGCTGTCTAATAGACTGAGTTAATGTTGTCATATCTTTGTGCTTTCAAAAGTGATTACTTTACTCTATTGTTGAAAGAAAAGGAAATCAGAATTAAAAATCTTGGTCGAAGTTGAAAAATTTTAGACACTGATTCACCCCCCCCTCTCAGTGTCTGTCCATAACTCCAACACTTTCAATTTGGCCTTTTCGAATTTGACCCTATCTGGGTCTTCTATTTCCTCATAGTCAAAATACTCTTCCATGTCATTGATCCAATTGATCAGCTCCTTTGGATTTAGGTTCCTAGAAAAATTAGAAACTTTTATCTTTGGCCTCTTTCCAATCTTGGAAATGGTCTTCATCATTCTAACTTCTCCAAGATCCATTACATAATGTGCTTCTTCTTCGAATGGCTCCTCATCTTCAACCTCATCCTCACTTTCATCTCTTCTTCTAACATTAGCTCCCCTATGCAACTCATCTTACAGTGCTTGAACTTGTCTCTGGAGGGCTCTAAAACCCTCTTTTGTTACCCCAACATTTCTCCCACCACTATTTCTTCATGGAGGCATCTTTTCTCACAAACCCACAACCACAAGTCCTGGTGCAAACTACCTCATGTTTGGTGATCTATTTACACACTCAGGAAAACTTGCTCTGATACCACTTGATGAAGGGTACTCCCCTTACAATCTAAAGCACACAAAAACAATAGATAATGGCACAAAAAAAATGCAAGAAGGAAAGAAAATATTTTCTAGTATCACTTAAATGAAAATGAAATTACAACATTGTATTTTCCATCACATGGGCTTTTTGATTAAATAAATTTGAAAATCTACAAATCAGAGCCACCATCTACTCTACTCTTGCTTCCCCTCTGTAGTCCCCCTTTACATATTTTATTTGGAAGGTGTAACCACCCTAGAATCTTCTGGAAGTTCTCACTTCCCTAGAATCTTCTATAAATTGTAACTTCCGTAGGAAAATATTTTGAAATTTTATTAATTTTGGTATTACAACTTCACGGGGTCATAACTTTTGATCTGACCATCGGATTTTCAATTATAATACCCTTTTGGAAAGCTCTTGAGAAATTCTTGTGCCGAGAAGTAGGGCCTAAAGGCCAACTACTTTTGTTGTCCACCAATTTTTAGGCCCATTCCAAGCCTCTAAGTGCCTCAAAATTGACCCCGAAGATTTTACTAGGATTTTTGAAAATTAAAATTTTAATATTTCTCAAATGACAAATGGTATTGAAGTGATTTCTTTTTCATTGGCTTCAATTTATAATTTTGGAGGTCTATGTAAGATTTTTTGTCCAACTGTGCATAAATGCAAACTTACTAAAATAGTAACCCTACCAAATTTAGCCCTTATTCAAAAGAAATAACTTTTTTGGGTGATGTAAGATTGCTCTTACACCCTGGATGCTCCTACATCATCTCTATTTTTACTAGTATTTTTTATGGCATTTGATGGGCACCTAAAATTTCCCCTACGACCCCCATTTGTACCTAGGCCACATGGAGGCATTTCTTTATTTGTCAATGGGTTTTGAAACTTCTAAAAATCCCCAACAAAGACTATTTTAGTGATTTCAATAGGTTTTGCACCTATTGAAAAGTATAGAGTATTTCATTTAAGTTGGAGTAGTATTAGGATGAGTGATCTCTTGGGAAGGTCCAGTTCTTCATTACTGTAAGCATCATCTAGATGCAATGAGTGCTAAGTGGCCCATTCATTATCAGTATGGGTTTTTGTGAACTCCTACTCATGGAACATGGATAAATGATTTTGAATCGAAAAACTACATGGCTCAATCCTAATAGCAATAGCATAATTTGACTCGCAATGGAAAATACCTCCTACTTATTGATATAGAGTATGACAAGAATTTTAATAAGGTTTCAAACCTTTATGAAAGCTTTGACAAAGGCTATTTCAATTTTTTAGTAGTGATAAGAACCATAAAAATTGTTGATGACCTAAAGCCTAAAAACCTCTTTAATAATCTATGAACAATTTGTCTAGTTTCTTGTTCATAACTTGATAAGATTAAAATCTCAAAATGATCACAAATTCAAGTTTGTGGAAAAATTAAAATGGGAGTTGAATTTAAAGTTATGTCAAATTAAAGATTACTAATAATGCAATTTTTTGGCAAAAACCTCAACATGGTGATGATTTCAAGTAATCAAAGTTAACCATCAAGTAGAAGTACCTTGATCAATTTAGAATATTTTTTTCTAATTGAACAATTTATTAAATTATGCCATGAAATCACTTTAAAATGACTTTAAACCATGAGTTGTGAACTATTAGGAAATTAAAGTTTACATTTAATAAATTAGATATTAGGTTAGTTTTTAGTAATAAACAAATTAATAGTTAGTTTTAGGGAAGTTATCCCCATAAGGGAATTTAGAGTGGTTATTCAAGGGAAAACAATGTCTTTAAAAAATACAATGTATTGGATGTAATTTGTTGAATGAAGATAATGAAATTGCTTATATTTTTGTTATTTGCAATGTAAGTTCTTAATATTGTTACTTTTTTTATTGCTTTGTTGCTCTACATTGGTATTAGAGTATTAATTATTCATGTGTTCCTATGATTAAAGAACGTATGGAGAATTGTTGTGTAGAAGGTGTTTGAAGAGGTTTTTCAACACATAATTCATTTGAACCGTTGCTTCTCTTGCCTTTACAACACCTCTAGATTAGGCATTGTGATGCATAGAGCTATTTGGAGGGATGAATAAACATTGTTACACAAAGGGCATATGAGTGAACAAGGCAGAAATCAAAATCTATTTTTGGACTATGGTAAGCATTTTTCAATGTGTGAACTAGTAGCCTATAAAGAGGTGATGCAGTATGAGTTTTTTTTTCAAAATAAAACATTGTAGTTCATTCTAAATATTTATGATCTCTTCATTGTTCTATAAAAATTGAGTGATAAGTGATTAGATTGATTTTATTTAAAATGGAGAAATCATATTTTATTTTGAAGTTTGAGGATCATAAATTTTATATATGACAACTCAAAGTGCAACTGATTTTAATAGAAAAATATTTTTAGGAGATTATTAATGGAACTATTAAAAACCCACAAGAAGTATCGAAAATATTAAAATGGACAGGAAAAGATCATAAAGCTACAACAATGATTGGTCTTGGAGGATTATCAGATGCATATTTACATCATATTAATTTGACCAAAACCTCTGACCTAATATTGGGAGGTCTTAATTCTTTATTTCATTCACAAGTTTCAAGTGCTAAAATGGAAATGAAGCAAAAAAAATTGGTTTGAAAATGAATGAGGGTGATAGTATTGTTCAACATATTAGCACATTTCATTCTCTTCTTAATCAACTTGCTGCAATAAAGTGTACAATTGATGGTGATGATTTCCAAGCTATTTTATTAAATAGTATTCCCTCAAGTTTTAATAGTATTGTGTTTACTTTAAACAAATTGAATCCAAGCCTAAGCTTAGAGAATGTGATATCTTATTTGATTGATGAAGAGAAAAGAGTCTCTAAAACTCACTCAACTTGTGTTGAATCTAGTTTCTTTGTCAAAGGGAAAATTAATGCTTCAACAAGAAAGAATAATTTCAAATTCTTCTATTGTAACCAAAGAGGACACATTCTAGTGAATTGCATTCAACGTGCTAGAGATCTTATTGATCAAAAGTTAAAAACAGATAATGCTTTAATCACTACTAAAACATAGGGTGAAAGATGTAATATTGCATTGTGTGATCAAGACAATGAAGATTTATACATTTTCTAAGAATTAAATAGGGATCATATCAAAGGCTGGAGAAAATGGAGGCAGGAGGGCACCTATCATCCTAAGCTAGCTTCTCACTCAAGGATGATTCTTGCATGAAAAGAATTTTTTTCATATGTAGTCCTTTCATGAACAAGATGGGACATGCAATTTTTTGTTGGTTTATGGATAAGTGAATCCAAAAACTTGGTGAGTTGTTGTTGGTCTATAAATAGTTGAATCCACAACCATTTATGGATAATTGAGTGTGTCTCAATCCATAGTTTTGCATATGTGTATTTGTGGATAATTGAGTAAGTCTCGATCTACAAATGGAGAGTGTTACTATAGATAATGGTGTGAGTCTCGATTCACAGTTGGGTATGTAAATAGGCCCTTAAGTGGTGAAAAATTTAGAAAAATCAAAGTTAGGCAACTTGACATAAAAATTTGAATAAGTTATCTATATTATTTCAAAAATAAGTAAGAATAAAATTTATAGCAAATTGAATGTAGTTTCTAAACTACTAGGTTTATTTTTAAAAAAAGAATCTATTTGGTGAAAATTTGAAATTTAGATGTAATAGTACTTAAATTTTAGGGAAAAAATAAGAATTAGGTGTCTATCTGACCACCCTAACCACAATAAAATGATAAAAAAAATTATAATATTTTAGATGTAAGTAGAGGACTCATGTCCCAATGTGATGCATATTTTTTTGTAATTTTTTTCCAAGTAAATAATTAATTATGAATTTTTTATTACAACTTTTAAAAAATATAAAAAAATTGTATGTTTGACCACCTTAACTTGGTCAAAACTTCATGAAATTCTTTTTTTTTAATCCTATAGTATGCAAAGTGTAGAATATGATGCATGTTTTGGATTCCAAAAATATGATATAGTTTGAAATCTATGGATGTTTTTCAATCAGCCTATCAATCAGGACTTTAGTCATAATTCAAATAGAGAATGAATAATAGTTATTTATTAAATTAAAAGTACAAAATAATTTATATTGGTGGAAAGTTGATAATATCCTTTAAAAACCCTTTTCATTTCATCAATTTTGGGTAAAAAACAAGTTGTCAGTCACATACCCTACACATACCCATCATATCGCCACCTTTTGGCCCATCATGATCTTGAACATACCTAGTTGGTGGGTGATTTTCTTGTGAATAATGGAGTGCGTCTTAATTCATAGGTAAACGTTGGACAAACAAAACATTTATCTAGACATGAGGAGTTTGGATTGATGCTGATGCAGAGTTGGATAATCATAACATTTACCTAGACATGAGGAGTTTGGGTTGATGCTCAAGGCATTTACTTAGACAAGGGAGTTTGGGTTGATGTCGATGTAAGGTTGGATAATCAGACTATTTTCCTAGACTAAGAAGTTTAGGTTGTTGTTGATTCAATATTTTGGTTTTTTTTGTTATGTAAACCTTAAGGGGGGGATGTTATGAATTTAAGGTTTGCACTTTTAATTTTTTTTCTATAATGTAAAATTTGAGGGGGGGTTGTTAGGAAATTAAATTTTACATTTAATAAATTAGTTATTAGGTTAGTTTTTAGTAATAAATAAATTAATAGTTAGTTTTTGGGAAGTTATTCTTGTAAGGGAATTTGGAGTGGTTATTCACGGGAAAGCAATGGCTTTTAAAAAAAAATCCAATGTATTGAACATAATTTTTCAAATGAAGAAAATGAAATTGCTCATATTTTTGTTATTTGCAATGTAGGTTCTTAATATTGTTATTTTTTTTTATTACTCTACTACTCTACAGTGAACATGTATCAAAATTTTTAAAGATGATTTATGAATGTAACTCCATTGTTTTTCCTTGATTAATTAAATAGACAAGATGCAACAACTTGGTGTAGAGAAAATGTAACACTTAAGCATGATGGGAACTATCTATTAATTGCTAGTGACTATGGACATAAGTCATTGACTACAATTTAATAGTGATTGGGTATTTGAGGATAATTGGGAGATGACGTAGAGACTCAATGTGCATGATGAAATTTATGAATTTTGAAGCCCTAATGATGATGGCATCATGCTTACATCATCTTTGTGCAAAGTTATCTCATGATGGTTACTAGTTGACATCATAGTGATGCCATGCTAATGTCACCTTAGTGTAATCCCTTTATTGAATCCCATACTTAGCCAAATTTTCATCTTTTTTAAAATTTGAGGTTTCAATGTTATCCTTACTTTGGTACTCATTAAGATGACTTCCAAAAAAAGTGATCCCCAACAAAATTCCTTTGTTATATATCTCTTGAGATCAAACCTTCAAGCATTTTCTTACTTTAATACCCATTAGACTATATGCTTGATAGTTGACCCTAACGTATTCAGAAGGTCTATCATTTAAAACTATGATATCAAGTATATACCTATTTATGTACATGTTAAGGGGTACTCTTGACCTCTAATCCCTAACACCTTGCTAAGGCTCTTTCCTTTTGAGATCATTGTTTTGGCCATTCTATCATTCACATACCTAGTAAGCATTATCCCTAGTCTTTGAACCCTAACACCATTCAAAGGTCTATTCTCTTGGATTTTGAGATTGATCCTATAGACACTAGGTGATATTTTAAACCTATTTTATGCACTTTAGGGTGCACTTTTCTTGTAAGTGATTACTTTTTATATTCAACATCAAAATTTTAATGTCCCAAATACCTAATGCATGAGCTATGTTGGGACCTCAAAATTTGATTCTCTAATAGATTTTCATTAAATAACAACATATGGAAGGCTTATCTATTTATTGATTTTTGGTTTGTGTTGCTTTATTTTATGTATTTGTTTATGAATTACCAAGGATTGACCAAGTGAGAGTTTTTTCTTGATCTTCTACTTATGGCCTATAGTGTTCCTAGTAGCATACATCCAAATAGGATAAATAATAGATAAAGAGATGAAGTACAAATATAAAAGGCTACCATCCCCCATCCAAGATGTTCTTTCTATTTGTGATATTGGAGACATTGACCTTTGGTATGTGGATGTCCAAGAATTATTACAAAGGTTCAATGCCAAAGGAGATAATATTTTTTATGACCCAGTACAAAGCTAAGTCTAGGTTGGTGTAAGCAATAGCTTTTTCATTCTCTCTTCAATCTCCGTAATTTTTCCTAGCTTGTGGCTAGGCCTATGATAAGAAGAATAGAAGGATAATCAGTCTTGTAGATTAGAAAATTCTAGATATAACCGTAGAGGTTATTAAGAGAGTGTTTGGGCTCTCCACTTGTGTCCAATATGATAGAATAAATATGAAGGAGGAAATAAAGTATTATGATAGAAAAACCACACAAGATACCAACTTCATCAATGATAACATCTTATTATAAAGGAGTAAATTAGTAGTAAAAATGGCCAAGAGGTCATCCAAAAACATGAATTCCTAGAGGATGCTAAAGATTTCATCAACCTCTTGAGTAATGTCTTTGGTTTTCCCAATACTAAGGACTTCTACCCTTGGATGTGCTACATTATCCTCCATATTTGTGATGATAAAAGGATAGATTGGGCCTTATTAATTAATGAAACATTAGATGAACAAATTTTAGATGTGTTGGCATAGTCCAACTTCCATAAGACATTCGACTTGGTTTACTTGTTGGATTTTTAGGACTTAAACCAAGCAGACACTAAGAAAATATAAGAAACCAAAGTGTATGATCATTATCCCTAGTTGGAACTGAAGAAGAGGTAGAGGCATTATATTAGGGTCAATGATGCATAAATATATATATGCAATTATTAGTTTCTTAGAGAATGACTATGCAAAGAATCTATCATTAGAAGAAGCTAGAGAAGTGTCCAAATTGAGAAGCTAGTTTATCCAATTCAAGAAAATCCATTAGAAAGTGAGTGGCTTCCATAAGGCACTATATAGACTCTCTAGGTACCTTAGTGATAACATATCCCAAATAAACCAATTTCTTCTTAATAAAACTGCACATTTTCATATTAACCAATAACCTTTCTTCTTTGATCCTTTGTAAGACTTTTATAATATGCAAAAAATTCTCTTCTTTGCTACTAATAAAAACCATAACATCATCAAGATAAACAATCACAAACCTCCCAAAAAATAATTTCAATACTTCATTCATTAACCTCATAAACATGTTGGATGCATTTGTTAAACCAAAAGACATTAATAACCATTCATGCAATCCCTCTTTAGTCTTAAAAGTAGTCTTCCACTCATCACTCTCGCTTATCTTAATTTGGTGATACCCACTCTTTAAATCATTGTTTCTAAAATACCTAGCCTTTCCCAAGTAGTCCATGAGATCATCCATTCTTGGTAAAGGAAAATAATGCCTTATTGTTATTTTGTTGGTGTCTCTTGATTCCATGCACATTCTCCATTCACCATCTTTCTTTGGTGCTAATGCAACTAGTACCAAACATGGGCTAAGGCTTTCTCTAATTAGTCCTCTTTCCAATAGTTGATGCACTTGTTTGCTCACCTCTTCATTTTTTGTAAGTGTCAATCTATAGGAAACCTTATTGGGTAAACTTGATCTTGGACTAAAATCAATATGATGGATGATGCTTCTTATAGGAGGTAATCCTAGTAAATCCTTGGACATAATTCCATCAAATTCTTTCAGTAGCCCCTTCACTTCTAAAGGCATGCCATTGTTGTCATTTGTTGCAAATATTTGTAGCTCCTTGGGAACTATTGCAAAACATTAATCTCCTTAAAAAATTGTTTCCATGTCACCATCAATGTTCTTGGACCACTTTCCACCTCTTCTTCCTTGGTTGCCAATGGTGTAAGAGTATGTTTTCTTCAATTATTTTCCAATGTGTAAGTGTTTTTCTTCCATTATGAATTTCCTTCCTATCAAATTGCCATGGCCTCCCTAAGAGTAATTGAAATACTTCCTTGCGTATGATATCACACCACACCTCATCTTTATAAGTGCTTATTCAAAAAATCGCAAGGCATTATTGATCCACCAAGACTTGGTGCCCTTTTCGCAACCATGACACCTTGTAAGGGGTAGGGTGAGCTATCCTTTTTAAACCCAACTTTTCCACTATTTCAAATAAAACTAAATCATTAGTGTTTCCACTATCTATTTATAACTTGGCAAAATTTTCCACCCGACCTACATATTGTCCTAAGTAAACTTTTTCTTTGGGTACATTCATCTTCTTTCTTAACTAGTTTAGCAAGGTACTCTTCATCATAAGTGCTTCTCCTCTCTCAGGTTCATCCGGTTGACTAACAAAACCTATAGATCCATTATCACCCTTTTCTATGTGTGCACTTGTTGCTCTCATTCTCTTCAATCCTTCTATTCTACATTGAGGGAATTCATAAAGTCTATGGTTTGACTGTCCATAATTAAAAAATGTGCCTTGGAAGCCTCTTCCTTGGCCTCTTCCATTTCCACCTCCACCTCTCATTAGGTATGGTATTGATCTTGTTTCATCCTTCTCCTTTTAATTTTTTGATGGCCCGGCCTCCTTACCATGTCTGTAATTTTTTGTTGCTGCACTTTTCCTTTGTTGAATCCACCTTTTCCTTTGTTTATTCCTTATTTTCTTGCCAACTTCTCTTTATCTTGTAGAGCATACTGATATGCTTCTTCCACATTTTATAACCTTATCATGCTAAGTTCATCCTGAATATTCATCATCAATCCATTAACATATCTTGCTACCTTTTCAAGGTCTAATTCATTATGGCCAAATGTAATGGAAATTTTATAAGATTCCTCTATATAGGCCTTCACACTCAACTCTCTTTGTTTTAAATTCTATAATTTCTTAAGAATCTCAAGTTGATAATCACTAGGTAGAAATTTAGCCTTCATCTTGCTTACCATTCAATCCCATCTTGTCATCTTATTCTTGCCATTTCTCCTTCTTTCAACCTACAACTCTTTCCACCAGAGTTGTGTATGCCCTTTCAACCTCATTTGAGCAATCTTCACTCTTTTAGAGTCCTCTACTTCATCATATTTGAAGTATTCCTCCATCGTTGTTATCCAGACAATTAGTTCATTAGGTTTCAAACTTCCTAAGAAGCTTAGTAGTTTCACCCTTGTGCCTTTCCCATTATTGGAAATAGCTATTAAAAGCCTTCTTTCACTTGCATCTATATCCCCATCTACATTCTCATCTTTTTGTCCAGCCATATTTTCTCCTTCTTCATCATCTTCACTTTCACTATCTTCATGTGCTCTGCCTCTTCTCATTCCACCTTTATTGCATTCATTCTTTCTTGCATTTCCCTTAGGATTTCTAACACCTCATCTATTATTACTACTACTTCTGTAGTTACAACCTCTACCATCCTTCTCCTTGGTGACATCCTACTGCTCTAAATCTCCTTCTTACTATAGTCTCAAGTATTTGCGATGTCCCTTGCTATAGGGACACACCCACAGTTCACACTCAAAGGGCTTCCTTCAACCCAAACCTTAAGCAACTATCCTTCTTCACATAGTTGTAGTTGTGCTTTGATACCACACTGATGGCACCCACCCCCTTGTAGGTTCCCTAAAACCCACTTTAAACAAGCTAATAGGTGAAAAATGAAGGTTGTGTTGTTGTAAGAAACTTCACACAACCTTTACAGAGGTCTACACATGTGTCACAGGTCCAATAACAAGTTTTAGAGGCATACAATCAACTGCAGAGACAAAAAACTAAGTTGTGAAAAATAGACTATTGTTGCAGGTAGCTACAACAATGGCAGTAGGTGACTATTTATAATTTTAGCTTCATAAAGACTTTAAACTTGCAAATAAAAACCTATAATTTTTGAACAACAGACTTATCTAATATTTTTTGCAACCACACACTCAATATCAAAGGACAATGACGTGGAAAGAAGTAAACAAGTTTTCATTAACTTAGAAAATACAAACAATTACAATCATTTATACATTTACACCTACTGCAATGAAATGTGCAGTCTATTGTCCTCATCTTTTTCCTCTTACTATTTGCTACGGACCTCTCTAACTACCTACAAAATATTCTTATGTTGTTATTTTCTTCTATTCTCCTCCATTTGTTGTTATGTTGACCTCCTTTTCCTCTATTTTGTCCTCCTCTTTTGTTGTTTTGTTCTTCTTCTCCCCACGACCAAAAATCTGGAAGCTTCCCCTAAAAATTCTCCAAAAATCTTGCCTAAAACAGTTGTAATGTTCAAAACCTTTCATAAATACCCCTAACTACCTCTTTTAAACTCAAAACCCCTACTCAAGTTTGCCTTTTTTCATTATTGTTGCTGCTACTCATTAAATGAGCATATAAGAAGGTAGTTTGTTGCCCCTAAATCAAGACAAAATTTAAAATTTAAATTTAGAACTTCTAAACTCCTTCAGAGAAAAAATAAAAAATATATTTAAAAAAAATGATGTCCTTGCATCACAATTATTTATTATTTTAATATTTAATATTAAAAACTTATATATATATATATATATATATATATATATATATATATATATATATATATATATATATATATATAATAATAATAATAAAAGACCCATTTAAACATAATAACACTTAAAACATTTGTTTATGTGTAAAACATGAATCCTAACCATATATGCATATACAAAGTATTAAAGATCCTAACTAATATTTTAACTTGTTAAAAACTTAAAATATATATTCTAAATCATCTTAAAATTGCTTTCAAATGTCTGTCTGTTAAGCCTTTCGACTCTCTAACGTCTTTTTCTATTAACAATTTTCTTTTAAATATATAAAATTATCTCTCTACTGTTTTAGAATTGCAAAGATGATTTAATCTCCCGCTTTAGTATGCAACTTCAATGTCCCAACGTTTTATTCCCCCCTCTTTTAAAGCGCCCTTCGCTAATTTTACCAAGGTTTAAAAAATAAATAAAAATATAGACGCCCATTCAAATTTCTCATGTAAGTAACCGGACGAGTATAAAGCACCAAGCTTTCTCCTTTAACTTGGAGATATACATTTCGTTGCAAGAGGCCTTAGAGCTTTAGAAATTGGCGGAAAAAATGGAACAGCGATCATCATCATCTCCATGTGCAGCATGTAAAATGCAAAGAAAAAGATGTACAGAAAGCTGCATGTTGGCTCCTTTCTTTCCCCCAAATGACACACAGCGATTTCAACAGGCTCGCGCAGTATTTGGAGCAAGTAATATCATCAACATGCTAAAACTAATTCCAATGGAGAGGAGAGCAGATGCAGCTAACAGCATGGTGTATGAAGCGAATGCAAGGCATAGAGATCCAGTCTATGGCTGTGCTGGAATAGTTACACAGCTGAAACAACAGCTTGTCAAAGTGCAGAAGGAAAACGTCAGGCTGCAAGCAGAGATTTTCAAATTGCAGGCGGAAAAGGCCAATGCGCAGCCAGAGCTCAATGGAGCTGCTGCATTCACTGGCTTTTTGGAGCCACAGTCTGAGACCAGAGGTCCATTATGAATATATCACATTCCACTCAACTGCTAAAGATCTTTATACTTAATCACAGTAGTATAATTTGTATCCATCTTTTGTTCTTCTAGATTAGATGTGTTCTACAGTCACAGCGGAGGAAAGAGCCTCGGTCAATAAAAACAAAATCCGTTTAAATTGACGGTCTGGTCTTCTGCCTGTTGTCGGTGATATTAAAGTGTTCTTTTGCCTGTTGTGCTGGCAGTGATATTAAAGCGATCTTCTGCCTGATGTCTGATATTAACGCATCTTATGTTCGCCATCAATACTAAAGTAATCGTGTGTAACGTTTGATATTAATGTGTCTACTATTATGTGTAACATATGATATTAAAGCATCAGATATCATGTGTAAAGTCTGATATAACAGCGTTTAGTGTTTAGATTAAATGCAATCTTAAATGAAATCATATTTGCACGCTCGCTTTATTCCCTATAAATCTACAAAATTCCTCTCCATTTTACCTCTCTACAATATTCTTTTAGGCCCTGGTCAATTTTGATGTCACCCTCTGTTCAAATTTGAGGCATTTGAAACTATTTTCTCATCATACCGTAGAAAATAGCAGTTAAATGGCTGTATTTTAGACGGAGCTTGCAGTGGATTCGTGCAAATTTATAAGATCCAGGTGACAAGCTTTTCAATTAGAAGGTCAGGGTATTATTTTCCTTTTATTTAAATTTAAATTGCTCCTTTATGCGTTGTATACTCTGGCTCACTGCAGGTTTTCTTGTAATTCTTGCTCTGTTTGTCTTAATTTTGCTTTGAATGCAGTATGTTATTTGTGTAGCTTGGCAGAAGTTCGATCTGATTTTTTCAGTCTTTGCGAAATCTCATGTAAGATTTCCTCACTTTGCCATAGATTTCTTCCTTTTCTTCCAAATTTAAAACAGTGATACTGTTTCATTTGAAATTTGTTTGATTATTTGTAAGCGTTTTCTATTTTGAATCAGAAGACCGGAAGCCTGAAAGTAAACAGTCTGCACCTTGTTTGTTTTTTTGAATAAAGAGTTCGCGTTTGCTTGTGTTTAAACTAGCTGGAAACTGCAGCTATATTTGCTTCTTTTCGGAAGCCGCTGTACCATTTGGTTTATATTTGTTTCCTTCAGACTTAAATTTTCCAGTGATTACTTTTACCCCATATTGTGTTATGTATTTACTTTGTTTACCTATGTTCCACGACCTTCTCTCCGGGTAACTCTGATTTGCTTGGCTTAATTTAAATTTTACAGCATTTTATGTGTCTATTGCTTAATATAAATTCCTTTCATTTTTTCACCATTTTGTGCAAATGTTGCTAGTATTTCCTAATTGTACTTCATTTACTTAATTTTGTAGCAATTCATACCATCTTTGCTTCCTTTGGCGTAAATTTTGCCATTAATTTACCCTCCTCTTATTTTGTAAAATATTGGTTTCGTTTGAGACAGCTCTGTCTTATTTACTATTATTTTCTTTGGTACAATATATCTTTATATAAAACTAATTGCTTCATTTGGCGAAAATTTACCATATTTTCCAGTAGAAGATACCTTTTACATAGCTTTGAGTTGTTTATATTTTCATAAATTTGCGCGTAAAATTTTCTTTTCTTGATATCATTTTGTTCCTTTTAGTTAATTTATCTGCATTATTTTCATGCTGTGTTTTCTCCTCGTCATAATTATGCTTGCTAGCCTCAATGTTTGTTCAGTTCGTCAAAAGTTTTTTTGGTTGTTTGCAGATTTGCCTAAAGATATTGAATAAATATATGCCCTGATTAATACTGTGCAATTTTCCATCATATTTAAAATTGTTAAATCATTAAGAATTTGTTTCTGTAAATTTGTAATGCTCGTGACATCTGCAAAAGTGGTATGTTCAATTTATAGTAGTAGAAAGGTTTGTATCGACCTCCTTTCTATGACTTTAATGGTACAATTGACTGCTCTAAATATCTTGACTGGTGTTTTCTATTGGCTTAGATATCTGAGCAGTAACTACAATATATTCTTGAGGATTTGTTTTTTATGAGTAAGAACAAGAGCATAGTTGGGAATATATAACTGCTGAGTAAAACATTAACTTGATTGATTTGTAGTTAAAATTAAAAACATTTCTTTGCCAACATCATTGGCCAAGCCTGTCAATCAAAACGCCTGAAGAAACAGATTGATTTCTGTTTTTGATGCATACCTTAGAAATGTTTTTATCTACTATAAGTATTTGTTACTAGAAATGTTTTTATCTACTATAAGTATTTTATTCTTTTTAATGTTTTAAAGCAAAAATATATTGAAGATTAATCCCAACAAAGTTGTTTCTTACATTATAAGAATAAAATAAATAAAGATAAAATAGTATTAGTTCAACTTTATCTAATGATAAACTATAGAGATTGTGAATGCTACTCACACATTTTAATATTCATTTTTTTAGCTTCATACTATTAAAAAAAAAAACTTTTTTAAGAATAAAATCTCATAAATATTACAAATCTTAATCAAAATATTATAATTATGTTTTTTGGGGTAATTATAACAATCATTAGTCAAGGGTGACTTGTGAAACATTATATACTAAATTTTTCAATATCAATATGAATTGGCTAGTAAAATGTTGTTTCAGTAAAAAAAGGAAAGAGATCGAGAATTTTACTACTTTCAATTGCACAATAGTTCTTTGTGTATAAACTAATACAAATTAGTGTTTAAAAACAAAAAAAAAATAACGTGCCAAGTTTATGACTAATCTTTTGAATTATGATGAATTTATGATAGATTATATTAAAGGAACTATAATATTTTAGATCACACTTTATACATGAACTGATGATCATTAAAGCAACACACAATCAATTACCACCACTTTTCCTCTCACAACTTTGCACACTAATCTTTTGTACAATATATTTAACTTTTCTAAGAGCAAAAGGAAAATTCTTGCCAATTGGTATTTCAGGAATATGGAGAAGATCTAGACTAGATAGGTCTTAATGCAAGAATTTTTCTCATTTGCAATTGCGAATGGCCTCACAAGTTTTTGTAGAAGTGGCTAGAATTTGGTGCACCTGAAAAATTAAATGGGATATTGATACTATATCTCCCCTAGAATATCTATCCTAAAATCTTCTTATTATGTTCAAAACTTAAAATAATATGGGTGAAAATTCTAAGGTAATTAGGATGAATTTTCCACATTTTATGGAGTATTAAAAGATTGCTTCTCCAATCAATTATGTATATTTAAAAAATATGCTCAAAAAAAGACTATACTTCAAAATATAAATAGAAAAACTAAACATTAATATTATTAAATATTCATTAATACCACAAATGAAAGATAATTTTATTGTTTCATAAAAAAAATTCCTTTTAATGACATAAATTGATAGAGTTCATAAAAAATATGTCAGATGCTTGTTATTACTATTAATAATAAAATTAATAATTAGAGTTAATAGTTTTTTTTACTTTGTAAGAGAGAGTATATTGATAAACTGGAAAGATTTACAAACGTTGCTATGCAGGATATGAGACTGGACACCAAACCAAAATTTACCACCAAGGCAAGCTACACCCAAACCTTAACACCCACGAGACCACCATACCGAAGCAATTTCCTATAATGCAAGAAAAAGTGGTGTCTTTCCACACCAACCCACCATTCAAACAATGCAAAACCATTCATACTTAGACTATACTGGAAAAATGTCCATCCTTGGCATGACATCATTACTGTGATGGAAGTTTACTATGATGGAAGTTAACATTTTTACAGAGACCCAGATGTATGCCATACCCAACAAGACCAAGAACCACCACATTAAAACATTATAGAGATGGAGACATAGCACATTCAACAAACCCAAACCTGACACCAAAGCAAAAGGGAAACAAATGACACCCAACATTTATAGAAATCCATTTTCTTTCGCAAAGGCATCAAATTCCTTGACCCAATCAAAGTCACAGACCTCTTCCAGATGAAATGCCTTCTTTAAAAAACTCACTGCAATTCCAACTATCATTTTGTGTCTCACCAGGGTCATCCCCTCTAAATCGAGAAGGAAAGGGTAAATTTTGATTACCTCACATGATTTCTTTACTAGGTCCATGTCGCATGGCTATGGGGCTCCCTTACCTGGAATACACACCTTGAAAACCTCCTCCATGCCACCTAGTAGATCCTTTTTGAATAATTTTCCCATCAAACTTTTTTCCTCTACCTTGGGCACTCGGTTGTCCAGAATAGAGGTCAAAAACCTTGAAGCCACCTATGAATTCACTCTAAAAACCTCCTTGTGCTCCAAATGCCCCTTGCCAAGCACCATTTTCACAGCCACCACCATTAATGGGTCAATGTTTAGCAGAATGTGCTTGAGGCATTGGTATGTAACCTCACGAAAAGCATTTTGATGATCCTTGCAATCTAGGGCTATTGGGGTATCCACCCCAAAACAAACCACTGATTCCATCAGCATCTCAACAATGAATTTTGAGTGTTTAGTCATTTTTGTTCTACATCTTCAAGCCAGTTGGAGAACTCAACAAACACAGAGAGAACTGGTATTTTCACCCATGCCACCTTCAAACTCGAATGGGAATGCACCACATTAATCACCCACTTTATTATTATGTATACAACCAACATGCCAACAATATGATAAGTTGCAGATGTCAAGGCTGCCATCACTCAAGCGAATGAGCACATGTAGAGGTGAGGCGAGTAGTCTAATCAATTTTTTTGGAAATCAAACAAATCATCCCTAGCCTCTATTGGTATCGTATCATGATGGCTCATAAAAACTTCCAACTCACCATTGTACGTGTAATGAAAGGACCACACCTTGCATGTTTGAGCAACAACTACCATGAAACCTAACCCCCATCCACCTCAATCCAGTCCACTTAAAGATGTTATGAGGCAATTCGCCCACCCTACCTCCCACAATAATTAGAGTTAATAGTTAATAATAACTAACTTATAATAAAATATTATTACAAAAATAATATAATATATTATTAATTAATAATTTAATATATAAAAAACTAATTTTATTAATATTAATTATTTTAAGTTAATATTTATTATATATTCATTATTTATGAATTTATTGTTATTATAATTTATCAATAATTTTTCTAAAAAGTTAATTTAATAATAATAGAGTTAATTTATTAATAACAATTACTAATACTTATAATAATAATATTTGGTTATAATAATAGTTGATAATAAATTTAATTAACTTATAATTAAGGTTAAATTATTAATAATACATTTATTTTATTAGAATAATAATCAACTATAAATAATTATAATTCAGACTATGGTTATTTTCTTATTATCATTAAGTATTATAATAATTTATTATAATTATTAAAAGTTATCTATATATTTAAATCTTATTATAATAAGGATTAGGGTTCTAGAGGTAAGGATATGATTAGGATTAGGATTAAGATTATTGTTTTTGATAAAAAAAAAAAGGGTTTTATAGGGACTCAAAACCACAAAGTTTGCAACAAAGGAAAGGAAAGGACAAAAAAGTCAAGCGGATTAAATAGGCTGCAAAAAAAGAAGAAACCAAAAAAATAGTAGCCAGCCAAAAAAACCAGGAAGGACAACCAAAGAGCCAGCCAAAGCACCGACCAAAAAAACTAGCAGCAACTAATCCAAAGTCTTCAGAACAATCTTAGTCTCAGCCTCTAGATCCTGCATATCCTAGACACCCTTCTTAAAAGTTTGAATCATTTGTGGCATGGGGGGTGCCTTCCTTTTTAGATTATCTCTGGTTCTCTTCGAAATCCCAATGTTCTCTTCCTGGTTTTTATCTTTCACCTCTTCCAAATCAACAACCAAGGACCCCTATTGAACTTTATCCAATTTCTCAGTCATTGCATTGATAATGATAGCATTATGTCTTGCCATTCTGTTATTATGTTCAATAATTATCTTCACAACATTTTTTATTTTTTCCAAATCCATCTCAATTCTTCTGTCCTTACCTGCATTGTTTTGGATCTACTGGCCATGTTCTCATTATGCTCTTCATCCTTCTTGCATAATGCGGAAACCTTAGCTCCCAATTCATCCAATTTACTCTGGAGGGCCCAGTTTGTTATTTTCAAGTCATTAATTTCATGAAAGACCCATTTAGACATTTTGAAATGGTCCACAACATTAGTCCTCGCAATCCCTAGAAAATCAACGGTGGGTTCCCTATCAAGATTGAGGCTATTTTTAGCAGGGTCAAAGGCTCCAAGGGACCCAATTCACACATCTCTATCCATCGATGGGATAGAAGAGGAAGACTTATTATTAGCTCCAGAATTCTCAAAGTCAAGAGAATCTTTAGAGTACAAAACAAGGTTTTTAATAGGGAAAATCTTTCTAGCACCTTTGGCTTTGGGAATAGAGCTTCTAGGCATAGAAGTAGGGCAGACTTTAACAGGCTAGGGATTATGGATTTGGAAATTCTTGCCAGTCTAGACAGAGGGAAAATCCAGGACTGTCCTAACCGAACTCAAAATTAGTTTATTCCTTGAACAGCTAGGTTCAGTTTCATCCTCCTCAGACGCCGAAGAGGCATCCAGGTTAGCAGGTGCCGATAGATTTTGGAAATGATCATAAATTAATCTTATCAAACCAATATGTAATATCGGATATCTTTTAGGGTTTTTCTTATGGTCTTCCAGACTCTTTCTTAAGGAACAAAGTAAATAGTAGGGGAGAGAAACCCTAACCTTATGGAGAAAATGATTGAGCAAGGAAAAATAATAGTCGTAGACCCTAGTGAACTAACCATCTAGGGTGATATACTCCATAATGGCGCGAAGAAATTTTCTCCATAGAGCTTTAATGGTGTCAGCCTCGAAGTAACTATTGGAAATGTTCACAAGTTTCAATTTCTCCTTGTCTTTCTTTAGAAATCTGACCACTGCTTCATCAGAGAAATTCTTGTCCCAAAAAAATTTATGTCCTTCAGTGGACATACCAGTCACTTCAGCAATGATATTTTCATCAAGCTTAACTTTCCTACCAAAAAGGGTTATTTCCCCATTATCCCAATTCTTCTTAGAAAGCTCTATAGCTTCTTGATTAGAACCATGGAGTTTCTCCAAAAAAGGGAGTAAGCCCCGACTTTTAACTTTGTTCCACGCTTTACTGTTTCTAGCGTGCATCTTGAAGCTGTCCAGCTCAACTCTTTTTCCTTCTCCTCTCATTTTTGCAAGAACAGTAATGCAAACAGAGACAAAATCTTGGTTCAAAATGGTCCTGCCAAACCTGTGAGCCCACAAAGCATGCCAAGCAAGCTTACAAGACTAGCTAATTATCTCAGCCCCATGCAATCTAATGATGGTGATGTACTTACCCCATTATATCATTATGATTGAGGTGACACACGTCTTTCCCATGTGATGCATCATAATTCAATAAGGCTTAGACATTAACACCTAAATCACTGATATTTAGCCATGTGCGTTGTCCTTTACTTTTAACCCCGTCATTCGCAAAAAAGTCTGCCACAACATTGGCTTATCTATAGGCATGGGATATCATTATATTATCAAACTTAGCTAATGTCGAAACAACATCATCAATCCAAAACTTTATGGTCCACAAGGGGGGGATCTACCTAGAAGACATTCAATAATACTTTTAGAGTCCCCTTCAAGCCAAAGGTTTTTAAAATTCAGACTATGAGCCAAATTTATTACATGAAAAGCTCTGAAATCCTTAGCCAAGTGATTAATTTGTGAGCCAAGGGGGGTAGCAATAGCACCAAGAAAATTTCCAAAGGAATCCCTTATAACTCCACCACATCCCGCTGGACCCGGATTGCCTTTATTCGCCCCATCAAAGTTGGCTTTGATCCAACCATTAGGCTGAAAAGTCCAGCAGACACCCTCCATGTCCTTTGTGTCTTTAGTAGCATAGGAAATATCATAACTAATTGTCCATTCCTTAGCAATCGTTAGATCATAAGAAGAACAAGCCACTTTCTCAAGATTACAATCCTTCTAAGGGATTGCATTGAAATTTTCTTTCATTAATTTGATTATTTTATCAAACACTATGATCTCTGAAGATTCCTTGTCTCTGTAAATTCTATTGCTTCATTCTTTCCATAGACCCCAGGCAACATGAGGGAAGGAAAAGTCCCACAACTTCTGTAGTGTTGGGTTGTGAGTTGGAGCTTTCCATTAAATGAAAAAGTCTTCAATTGACGAGGGAAAAACCCAAGATAAATGCCAATAATAGAGAAGTTTTTCCCAAATTGAGGCAACAAATGGACAATGAAGAAACAAATGGCAGATTGACTCTGCCTCTATCTTGCAGAGATAACATATATTGGGTATTTGTAAACCTCAGTTGTAGCTATTATCAACCGTGAGCACTTTGTTTTGAAGTAGGATCCAGAAGAAGATGTTGACTTTAGGTACAAGGTGTTTGATCTAAGCATTTGACTAGAAAGGGGGAGAGCCTAAGCAGAAGACAGCTTGACAAAAGCTGACAAAATAGAGTAATTGCCTAAGGGTTCATCTTTCCAAACAAGATAGTCTTTCGTCTGATCATGGAAAAGTCTGACCACCAACAAGGATGATTGAACAAGAGTAAGAACCTGACGAACAAAACACAGATCCACTCATTTTCCATTCTTCCAATAATCTTTAACGTACAGCCCAAAGAGAGCTTTACAAATATCAGCCCACCCACAAAAAGGTTCAATTTTGGCAAGGGGCTCATTGAACAGCCATCTATCATCCCAGAATCTTGTTTCGTTTCCACTCCTGACTTGCCAACCCACTCCAATATCAACCACTTTTCTTCCATCAATGAAGTTAATCCAACAGGTTGAGCCTTTGGGTAGAAGATGGGATTCCATCATGATTATAAGAGATCTATTATTCTCCAAATATTTGTTGGTCAGGATTTTAGTCCATTCCCTTGAGGACAAAAAAAGTCTCCACATTTGTTTAGCAAGAAGAGTCTTGTTAACCATCCTAATTTCTCTAAGACCTAAACCACCAACCTTTTTAGGTCTACACACTAGATCCCACCCTATTAAAGGAAACCTTTTTCTTTCTTCAACACCCGACCAAAGAAATCTTTTTTGAATCTTTTCAATAGCATCCACAAACTCAGCAGGGATTTTAAAAAGGCTTAAAGCATAAATCAGCAAATTTTGAAGAGTATCTTTGAGGAGTTGTAATTTATCAGCTTGACTAAGCAGAGCTCCTTTCCATCCAACAAGCTTCTTGCTAAACCTCTCCACCAATGAAATCCAAAAGGACTCTAGGGGTTTAAGGCTTAAAGGTAAACCTAGATAGGTGGCAGGTAAAGACTCCACCCTACAGCCTATGATTCTTGCAATTTTATTCTATCTATGTTCAGGAGTATTAAAGAAGAAGAGAGAGATTTTCTATTTATTAATCAGCTAGCCAGACGCCCTCCCATACACATCCAATAGATTTTTCAAAGTCTTACCCTCTGAAATGGTAGATTTTCCCAAGAGTATGGTATCATCAATGAACTATTGATGGGAACATATCAAATTGCTAGAAGATGGTTTGACACCAATAAGGGATCTTTGATCTATCAGCCTTTTCAGATTTCTTCCAAGACTTTCAGCCATAATAGTAAATAAAATAGGAGAAATAGGATCTCCCTGTCTTAGACCTCTAGAGCTTTGAAAGAAAATCGAGGGAGATCCATTAACTAAAATAGAGATTGAAGTTGTAGACACAAGCTACTCCACCAATTGAAGAACCCTATTGCTGAACCCAAACACCTTTAAAATTTTAAACAAGAATTTCCAATCAACTCTATCATAGGCTTTCGATATATCTAGCTTTAAGAGGAAACCTTTAGTCTTTAACTCAACCAAGGAATGGATATTCTTATGAAATGTGACTATTGAATCAAGGATCTGTCTATAGGGACAAATCCATTATGTTGAGGCAAAATCAGAGTTGGAAAAAGAATTAAAAATCTAGAAGTCAAAACCTTCGATATAATTTTGTAAATAGAGTTACAAAGGCTGATAGGTTTGAAAGAATCAAAGTCCACCACTCTAGGCTTCTTAGGAATAAGTACCAGAAAAGTAGCATTTGACTCTTTTAGGAGATTTCTGGACCCAAAAAATTCTTTCACAGCATTCACCACGTCCTCTCCAATAATCTCCCAAAACCATTCAAAGAAGAACATAGGAAACCCACCAGGACCCAGAGATTTACTCCCTTCAAAGGAAAAGACAACCTTCCTAACTTCCTCACTAGAGGGGATAGCAGTCAACTTAGAGTTATCTTTCTGATTAATCACATTAGGTATAGCCTCTATCAAATGATCCTGATCATTTTGGTTAGTTTCCTCATTCTCAAAAAGAATATTTTTGAAGAAAATAATAGCTTGCCTTCTAATATCCTCCTCCTCCTCATACCAGTTACCATCAACTTCAATAAGAGATATTTTGTTGACCGCCCTTTTTTTTTAGGCTGATAAGTGAAATTACCTAGTATTTTTGTCACCTGTAGATAACCATAGAGCTCTAGATCTTTGTCTCCAAAACTCCTCTTCTTTAGAAATGATGTTGTGCATCTTAATAAGGAGCTCGTTCTATTTTTCCTTAATATCATTTAAATATCCTTCCTTCTGGATTCTAATTTGGATCTCCCTCAACTCCATCTGAAGATCATTTTTAATCCTAAAAATGTTACCAAAAGACTCTTTTTTCCATTTTTAAAAATTGATTTTAACTTCCCTATGTTTTTTGGAATCTCTAAACATGGCTGTCCCAGAGATATTAATGTTCCACCATTTCCTAATTTCCTCTTTAAAAAGAGGAATGGAAAGCCACATTTTGTCTACTCTGAAGGGAATATTTTTCTTTATCTTTAAAGGATCTACAACAAAACTTATGGGAAAGTGGTCATATCTAATCCTTGAAAGGGATTTAAGAGAACAATAATAGTTTAAGAACCATTGGTCAAAAATTAAAGTTCTATCTAATCTAACCTGGATCAGATCCATACCATTTCTGCTATTTGACCAGGTATAGGAAGAGCCCTACAAATCCAGATCAATCAACACCTGATTATTGATAAAGTTCAAAAGATCCTCCTTGCTTTCCACATTGATCTAGGATCCTTCAAATTTTTCTTCATTCAGTAAGGGGGTATTAAAGTCTCCCATGAAAACCCAAGAATTGCTGTCAAAAATCCTTCAGAAAGCAGCCAGCTCCAGCCAAAAATATTTTATGATACCTTTTCCATTGGGAGCATAGATATTACATTGAATCCAATTGAAATTGTCCCTAATGTGGGTGAATCTAGTAGCAATATGGTTCAAGCCTTCCAAAATCGAATCCCCTTTGATTATGTGACTATTCCAAAAAGTGGCTATGCCTCATGAGGCACCATTTGAGTTATTGCCATGTATACTACAATACTGAAACAATTTCATCTTTTACACTTTTTCCTTTGACATTTTTGTTTCCTGAATAAGGAGAATATATGGCTTATGATCTCTAATAAAATTGTGTAGTACATCCTAATTATGGGGATTATTAAGTCCCCTGATATTCCATGACATGATCTTCATGATTTTCCAAGGGAGTGGAGAAACTCCGGAATGGTTTTCTGAAAGCCATCCATAATATCCTGAAAACTGTTGTGCTCTCTTGTCCATTTAGTAGATCTTTTTCCATGAGAGTTCTTTGTTGCTCCATAGTCTACCTTGGCTTTTGACCTAGTGGAGATACCACTTGGAGTATTCCATTGTTTATCCTTTTTCTTCTTTTTATTGGATAAAACCTCCTCTCTATCGGTATCTTCCTGACTTTCCATTTCTTTACTGGATCCCCACTCCTTATCATTCAAAATTATTTGCTCCCAAAGTAATGTGTCCATGATGCCATTCAAATGAAAGGTTGAATAATCACTAGAAAGTTAATTGGCTTGGCCCTGATTATCATAGGAGTCCATTACTAGTTCTGGGGAGATAGGATCCGTTAAGGGCTCTGTACCCAAAGGAAAATAACCTTCAGACAGAGGGAGCAAAAGAGGAATATTCAATTCCAAAGATAGACCCTAGATAGGTATGTCCTCCAATTCTAGGTTTCCTTCAATATTCTCAGTTGGGCTCATTTCTTAGCATAAAGGGCCTACATCCTGACTCTGCTTTTCTTCACCAATTGCCTGCCCTGCACTTGCTTCTTTTTCCTTGGTTACCACGGTGTCCTCAAATTCTTTACATTGGGGTTCCTGGGGAACCAAACTCTTATTCCCCATATCACAACCAACCTCTATTAAGATACCATGAACCTTATACTCTTTATTCTCTAGGCCTTCCCCTTCTGATTTCTTTCTCCATATAGATTTTGAAGTTTCAACTAGCTTCTCCTTTTCTTTGATGGTATTTAAAGGGCATTTCTTAGCCTAGTCCCCAGATTTTCTACATTTGAAGCAAGCAAAAGGAATAGTTTCAAACTCAATAGCTTGCGACTAGGAGCCCAACTTCAAAAGAATCTCGACTGATGAAGGAAGGTCAGCATTCTGAGAGACCCCTACACATATTCTTGCAAATACCAACCTCTTTCTAGCAGCTATCATAGAGTCAATAGAAAGAAGCTCTCCAAAAGAGTTCGTAATGCCATAAAAGACATCTTCATTTCAATACTCCAGGGGGAGACTCAGGAGTCTAACTCACATTGGTAAATTCTCAAAAATAGAATCCGATAAGTCTATATTTGAAGACCATTATTTAAGAGCTAGGGAATATTTCCCTATTACCCATGGACCACCACTTCTTACAGCCAATATATCCTCCCTGCAAGTGAATTCAAACGCAAAAAATCCCTTTGGGAGTGACGCTACTAAAAATTCCCATAAGTTCTCCATTTTTTTTAAAAAAAATCCCTCACCACTTCAATATTTGGTCTAGGGCCAATAAATTTATCCACCAGGGTTCTTTCCATTAAAGCAATGTTATGATCAATTAACAAATCAGGCACAACGATTGCAAACTTACCTTTTTTAGGGATAGATATGTTTTGCATTGGAGGGAAGGTTGACTTTCCATATGGTTTCACCCCAAATAGAGACTCCCAAGGTTTACGATTACCTTCATTTTCACCAGTGGTCCCCACCATGCCTTTAGATTTTTCACTTTTTTGACCATCAGGGGAACCCACAAATTTATCAGCTAGAATATCCTTTCCTCCCAGGTCCACCAGAATTTTGTTTCCATAATTTTCCTCTTTCGGATCAACCCCACCTTGCTTCTTACTCGAAACAAGCACCAATCCCACCTGCGACTTCTCAGATCTTGCTTCGCCTCCATCTCCAATGCCCGATTTTTCAAAATCCTTCTTTTCCTACTCATTCCTATGCTCATGCTTACGCTCGTAAGATAGACAATATAGGTTTGGGTTAGGGTTAATATTAGAGGTATATTTAGAGTTACAATTTGAGATAGAATTAGGGTTAGTGATAGGATTATGATTTATATTAAGATTAGAGATAAAATTAAGATTAAGATTAGGGTTAGGGGTAGAGTTATAATTAGAGATAGAATTTGAGTTATGGTTAGTGTTTAAATTAGGGTTAGGATTAAGATTAGAAATAATATATGGGTTAGGGTTAGGTTCAATGTTAGAGTTAGAATTTTAGATAGAATTAGGGTTAAGGTTATGGTTATATATAGAATTAGAGTCAACAATATGGTCATGGTTAAGGTTTCAATTATGGTTGGGGTTAAGATTAGGGTTAATGTTAAAATGACCATAATGCATATTGAATTATAACCATAACCTAATTGAATCATAGACCTAACAATAATTAAAGCCTAACCATAATCCTTTTTGTACCACAAACATAACCTTGACCCCAAGCTTTATTGTAGAACCCTAACCCAAACCCTAAACCTAATCCTAATTTCAAACCTTAACCCTAATCTTAACCCTTACTATAAATTAAATATAACCTTAATTGAATCCTAACCCTTATATTAACCATTAACCTAATTAAACACTAACCCTAACTAAAATTAAATCCTAATTCAACTTGAAACCTAAGCCTAACCTAACCTTAATCATAACCTTAATTGAATGTGAACCCTAACCCTAGAACCCTATTTGAACACTAATCTTTTAACCATGACCCCAAGATTTATTGTACAACCCTAAACCTTACCCTATTTGAGCCATAATTAAGCCCTAACCCTAATTATAGTCATATTTCTAACACTAACCATAATTATAATGGTAACCTTAATTCTAACTATAAGCCTAATTGAACCCTACTTCCAAATCTAACCCTAACCCTAAATATAATTGAATCCTAACTTTATCTCGTATTAAATCCTAATCAAAATTGAATGGTAACCCTAACCCTAACCCTAATTAATAATAAGGTTATAAGTAGAATTAGGGTTATGGTTAGGGTTGGGGTTAGGATTAAATTAGGGTTAGAGTTCAATTAGGGTAAGAGTTAGTATTTAATTAAGGTTATAGGTAGAATTAGGCTTTCCATTTGGTATTTCAAGCATGTTATTGGTAATCAGTATTGTTGTGCATGTTTTGCACACACACCCCATTCGGAACGGGGACCCTCTCTTCATGTTGCCTTGTCGAGTCATTTTGTGTCGTTACCTCATTTTGCGTGCCCCTGATTTTGGCATCTAAAATGGTTAGCGAGCCTCATAGTATCATTTCATGTCAACCATGTTTCACCCCACAAATTTTCTAAGTCCTTCGGATCCTCAGGGTTTGCCCTACCAAATTTCCTTCGCTAGATTTCCCTACTCGCTTGATTCACTTTTTCCTTCATTCTTGACTTTGGGGATAAGTTTCCTATGGATTTGGGATGTTTCTATGGTGCCTAAGTGAACTGCCAAGGTTTCGTTAAGTTTTGGGAAGTTGCAAAAACTTCATTCAGGGACCTCATCCTCCATGGCCGTTTTGAACTTCCACCGACCCCCAGTCACCCGACCTTTGAGAAATGGCCCCTCCATGGCTATTTCTAGAACTTCATCTCTCCTTGGTCATTTTGACCTTTTGTCGGCCCCCGACAACTTGGCTTCCAAGACCCAACCCCTCCGTGGTCGTTTCTGAGACTTTATCCTTCCTTGGTCGTTTTGACCTTCTACTAGCCCCCGACGACCTGGCCTATGGGACCCAGCCCCTCCATGGTCATTTCTAAGACCCAACCCCTTCATGGCCATTTTGAACTTATGTCAGCCCCCAGCGACGCGGCCTCTGTGACCCTCCATGGCTGTTTCTAGGACCCCATCCCTCCGTTGTCATTGTGAACTTCCGCTAGCTCGTCGTCATCCGAGATTTTCCTTCCAAGCCACTGTGTGCTTGTTGTCATTTCAAAATAGTGGTCACTCTCTAGCTTTCCCCTTCCAAACTTTCACTTTTTTCAAAATGAGTCCAATCTTGAGGAAGTTTTTTCTTGGCACTCTTTATTCCCCTTTTCTCGTGCTCTATAATTGAAAAATCTCATTTTTGCTAAGTTTTGTGAGGTCGCGGAACTTACCTTCTAGTTTGTTGTCCCCCGTACGTTGTTCGCCTGACATACATTAGCGCTTCTAGGCCCGGCCTTATGGAATGTTGTCCCCCATTCGCTACCATCCCCCTTGGGAATGCATTAATGTTTATGGTCCAAATGAGCTCCAAATATGAATATTATGATCTTTCGATGATGCATGGATGGATCTAACAAGGAGTTTGCAAGGTTTGACTAATGTTTTCCTTGATTTGTGTATGAAAGTACTTGCTGCACTTCATGTATGTAGGATTCAGGAAGCCTACCGCCGGTCCGTTGGGGAGACCCATTGAGAAAGTTGAACAAGGAAAAGTGCATAGCTCCTGTCACCATTCATTTTATATCCACCTTTCCTCATAGCACCCATCAACAGAGCTAGCATTAGAAGCAAGCCTATGTCAAATGAGTCAGTGACAAAAATGCAAAAGGGTGGTCTTGAAGAAAGCATAAGGGAGTTGTCCGCCTCAATTAGGGGCAAGCAATCCATTGATGCCAGTCATCAATGGGCCCGTTTGATCTAAGGAAGAACACTGCAAACACATCAAGTAAGAAGGAATCTTTCAAGCAGTTTCAGCTATAGTAAAAGGGCAATCAGCTAAATGACAAACTACTACAGCACTTGGGCATTAGGTGACAAAATAGGAAAAAGGAAAAGATGTATTTTAAAATTTCCAGATAATGGGGGGTAGGTGAAGCCCTAATGTAATCAAATCTGGGCCATCCAATGTAATTCAACCCTAGCCATTCATTCAAGCTTTGGAAAACTATAAATAGGGGCTTTCCCCTCATTTGTAAAAGGTTGGAGAGTTGTTGTAAAAAGCATTTGTAGCAATAGAAGATAGCATTGCATGATTTTATGGATGTTCTCTTTGAGTTTTCTCATCTGGCATGCATGGTTCTACCTTCCATAGTAGTTTTAGTTGTAGATTCTTGAATGGAAGTGATAATGGAAATTGTTGTTATGGTATTTGATGAACTTTCAACCCATACTTTTAGCACTTATTGATGACAAACTATTGTGTAAAGTTAGCCTGAAATTCTTGAGTTCAATGTTGCAACTTAGATCAATTACATGTGCATGAGGTGCATGTACAATCTGAAAATTTACAGTCCTTAGAAGATTGCATTGGTTTTGTGTAACTGTAGGTTCCTCTTGGCCAAGCAAAACCTAGTTTAGGAGTTTTTCTATTATAGTAGCCACCATGATCACTGTTCATTTGTAGTTTTAGGTCTAGTAACTTCCTCTCTCCCCTACCCTTTTTCCTTTTTTCTTAATGAGTAACCTTAGGCAAGGTTCATTGCACATTGTAGAGCTAAATCTAATGATAAAATGGAGTTCAAGACTATTTTTTGAACTTAGAGGAATCTGGAGCAACTTCTCCATCTTAGGAACTCCATTTTAAGACCCAACTTCCCATGCTTTGTAACTCATTCGTAATTTCACCTTCTGATTCTAGCAAAATCACATAAAACAACTAAGATATTCCAAGCACTATCAAGACCTGACATTAGAGACCTTGGGGTAGTGTTCTACAATTTTATTGTGGAAGATTGTCTTTCGAGAGAGGTAGTGCATCTATGCATTTCCTATGTTGAGGAGTGCATAAAAAACACATCAACAGGTATTTCAAGTATAAAATATCTTAATTGTAACACTAATTCCTTCTCTACCCCTAACTCTAATTTCATCTATAACCCTAACCTAGACAATAACATATACTAATATAATAATTGTAACTCTTAACTCTAATCGTAACCCTTACCCTTATCTTAAACCTAACCCTAATCTTAACTTTAAACATAACCATAACACTAATAGTAACCCTAACCTTAACCTTAATCATAATACTAACCATAAACCTAACCCAAATTTTATATCTCACTATAATCCTAACCCTAACCCTGACCGTATTCATCTCACTATAATGAGAACCCCAATAAACCCCCTAATGCCCTAATATCAATTTTATCTCTAACCTAAACATAACCCTAATCCTACTATTGATCCTTATTTTATCTCTAATCATAACCTTAACCCTAACTGTACCCCTAATTTTAACCCCAACCCTAATCCTTACCCTCACCCTATTTCCAAACCTAACCCATTTTGTATACGCTAACCCCAACCCTAACCCTACCACTCATCTTAAACATAATCCTAGACCTAACCCTAACCCTATCGGTCATCCCAAACATTTTTTTAAACTTAACCCCTTTTATATATGATAACCCTAACCGTAATCCTAAACATAATATTAAACCTAAACCCAATCCTAACCCTAGTTACACTAACTCCAACCCTAATACCAATTATATCTCTAACCCTAACCCTAACCCTATTCCCACTAATAAAATTAGTCCCAACCTTAACCCTAATTTTTTCTCTATCCTTAACCATAACCCTAACCCTCAACCATAACACTAAACCTAACCCTAATGTTATTTTCTTAAAAATAATCTACTTACCCGAACCCTAATCTCTAAGCCTAACCCTAATCCCAATACTAATATTACCCTAAAACTTAATTGTATTTCTATCTCTAACCCTAACCTTAACCTTAACCATACCTTTGTTCCTAATTTTATGTGTATTCCTAACCCTAACCCTAATTTTGATGATAATTCCTTTCCAAATTCTAATTCTATCTCTAATCATATCCATAAGTTCCCTAACCCTAACCCTAACCCTAATTTTTTTTTCTTCCATGTCACACTGTGAATGCTACTAGCATATATATTATTTACTAATAATATATACAAAAACACCAAGATATCTTTCTCGAATCATTTATTGCACTTTTATGTGAAATTAATTTAAAAATAGACACCACGAGAAGGATATCTCTCGATGTTTTTATATATATTAGTAATAAATAATATATATATATATATGCTAGTTATGTACTCAAGTATTGGGTGGAATGCCCACTCTACTACATGATAACATACACTTATATGTATCTTTAACTATATGTATGCAATCACATAGAAAAAAAGTATTCTACCCTTGAGAATACTCAACAAAAATGTCAATTTCTTTTGGGCTACTCAAAATTAATGAGGGATTTAACTAGTAAAAATTATATCATTTTAATGGCCTTTTTATTTACTTTGTAATTTTGGACTTTTGGGCTTCACCCAGGTTTTTCTGGGTGCTACCCATTTGACTCTCAGGGTGTGCCTTTTTACCACCCATCCTTTTTTTGTGAATATGTATCTTTATATTTGAATTAATATAGATAGTTTCCTATTCATCAAAAAAAAAATTATATCATCTTTTTCATTAATCGGATAATTGTTTTAGTGGATTGATTTAAAGGTAATATGTTTTAAAAGGATTTTCATGAAGGTATTCATTTGGAATGAGAAAAATATATATACATAATTATAATTAAAGGATTTTTTTTGGTAAAATTGAATTTTTTTAAAGAAATTCATTAAAAATAAATTTTTGATGAATATAGGATTGTAACATCAAAAAAGGAATGGAAATACAATTTTATTTTTTGGATATAAATGATCTTTATTTTTTGGCATAAGTTATTTTTTGATAGTCTACAAATATTTTTGTCTATTAAACATTCATACAAACTTTCTATATTATGTCAGAAATTTTGATAAATACACATAATCTTCTACATTAAGGTGAAGAGAATCCAACACTTGGAGTGTTCCAACAAAAGCCAAAAACTAAGCAATACAATCAGTATGAGGATTTTTCATACTTTTGTTTCTAAACTTTTTAACTTGAGTAGAGGCCTTAGGCAAAAGCATGTATTTGTTAGCTTTATTATCAACAAGAAATTTCTATCGATATGTGTCAATGAAGTTGATAAAAAAAATCAGAATATTCTTAGTTTCAATCATTAGAAGCTTAAGTTACATGCTTTTAGCCCTTTGATTACTAGAGAAGAATTTTTGATTGAATTTAAATCCTTGTAGATCAAGTTCTTGTTAGTTGTAAGAAATATGCCCCTAGGGATTCCTCTTCAAAGGAACACCTTGTCATATCAATATTTTGGTAAAAAAATTTGTCACTTTGAATTTTTTGAAAAATAATGACATGCCCAAGGAACTTGTGATAAAAATTCCTACAAAATTTGGAATGATTACCTAAAAAATTAATGAGATTCCTCTATCTTTGAGAAATATAGTTTCCTTGTATGATAAGGTTTTGTGGTTTTTATAATTTTTAAACCCAAAAGATCAAAAGGGAAAGGAAGAATTCATATAGAATTTAATTAAGAAAACCTTAGTAGGAGACACACAAATATTAACTTAGGTCTAAAAAATTATTAAAACCAATAAGTATTCATCACAAAATAATAATTTTCATTCCTATATTTATATGATGGATTTCATAACAGTAATGAAAAAAAGACATGTGAATCTCAACACACGATGAAATAGGTTATATCAATAAGAACCAAAGCAAGATACCAAGATATGACTACATTTATTTACACAAATTGCTATAATATTTTAGTGGGGTGACAAATGGTTTGCACAAAGATGAAGGGGTACAAAAATTACTACTAATTTGACATATGAATTTAAATTAGTGTAACAAAAACACATAAAAATACCCAAAACATATAATTTGACTATTTTCTCCATTAACTTTAATATGAGTCACATAATTGAAAAAACCCATATGTTGAATGTGTGAGAGCTAGAAGCCCCTTCTTTACATAAGAAGCTTCTTCGAAGCCTTCAATGTTGAACCATAACTCTGGCTACATAGAAGAATAAGAAAAATTCTAAATCATTTGTATAAAAAGAAAAAGTCATAATTTTATTCACACCAAGAAAGGATAAGGGAAATAAGAAGTGAGGTAAAAATAAATCCATGCCAATCATATGAATTAAAATTCTGATGTTTAATGTTGCATAAAATAGTCTTTTAAATTACACAAACAATATTCGATCATGTGAAACTCATCGATGCTAATCAAGAGGTGAAATGTATCAACACAAGTTTCATGACTATTAACATCTTGGAGAAACATGAGTGTACCTCTTACATACAAAATTTTGGGTTAATAATCAATAATTTCATGTCATCATTGATAGTGGTAGCCAAAAGATCATCATGCAAGATGCCATCAAGTTTTCAAGTCACTATTGAAGTGCACCTAAGGCCATACTCTATAGTATGGTTATAATCAAGTAAGGATGCTTAGTTAAAACTTTAACATGTACTTTCAATTTTTTAGTTAAACCCATCGATAAAACTATCATTCATGATGTCATGTTGCAAAAAAAATTCTAATATTCTACTTAAAAGGATATATGTATACAATAAAGATGGTGTGTATCAAGTGAAATAACAAAGATGGTTAATTCATGTTGGTGATTTATACTTCTATCTTCATGAGTCATCGTTAAATACTAGAATATCCTTAATATCTACTAAGGAATATTGCAAGATTATCTTATACAGAAAAAAAAATCTATGCTCATTTTTGGTAATGGAGCTTGATCTTGTTAAAGGTCTAAAATGGTGGTGTTTTTGCAGTCATTTTTGGATCCCATTTCATTCTAGGGGGAATGAAGGGGGGATTTATATATCCTCTTAATGGGGGGTTGGGGTGCAATGCCTCCAAAGCCAAATTTTAGATACATATTTAAATTGTAAAATTTTATAATTTCATAGTAAATCTAGACCATTCACTATTAGGTTATAGATCAGATCATAAATCTTATGTTCGAATTTTTTTCCCTAGAAGGAAAACCTCTTTACATGAGGGAACTATATTATGACTATGTATTGTGAGTGGATATTATGAGAGTGCGAAGAGGAAAATTGCAATAGATGTGTTGTAGGTTGTATCCCTTCATTTTGCTAGATAAAATAAAGGACTATTTGTTTATCCATGGGTGTAGCCCATATTAGGTGAACCATGTATATTTGTGTCTATATGTTTTATATTTTAATTTTTCTTTCATTTTATGGTATATTAATATGTGATCCTATTCCTAACACTTATCATGATTCACCTTAAGACATTTCTATGGGAGATCAAGCTCATAGGAGTGCACATGCATCATCATAGTAGTAGTAATTTTACATGGTACTATAATGATACATGGATGTATTTGAATAGTAAAAATATCTTTTAACATACTACAAAATGTAAAATAATATTTATTTGATTCCCAAATTCCCTTTTCCTAATAGTCCTCTATATCATAGATCTATTTGGGATGATGATGAAGTTCAATAACAAATCTAGGAGCTAATTAATCAAGGCAAGATAAACCCTAGCTAATCCACATCCAGGGTAGTTTTATAGTCATTTCACCAAGGAAAGATGGCACATGGTCCTTCCATATTGATTAATGCATGCTTAATAAGATAATAATGAAGAACCAATATCCTCTTCCTTGAATCAATTGTCTTTTAGGAAATATATGTGGTTTACAATCCTTCATGAAGATTGATCTCAATTTAAAATATCATTATGTACTTATTCATCTAGAAGATGTTTTAAAATCAACATTCAAAAGTGAGGTACTATATGAATGGATTGATATGCATTGTGACATAACTAATATAATAATGACATTCATGCACTTGATGAATAAAATCCACTTGGATGACATCCTAATTTTTAGCAAGCCCAAGAGGAGCTTGTAGAGAATGTCTTGCACATCCTACACACTATTCACTACCACATGTTACAATCCAAATTAAATAAAATTGTGCCTCCAATACAACACATATTCAATATATAGGCTATATCATTGATCCCATAAGCATACATAAAAATCTATATAAAATCAATTTTATTTAAGAGTTCAACCAACTTCATGTAACATCACTAAATTAAACAAATTTCTTAGACTCACAAAATTCTACCACAAGACTATCCTTGGAATTTCATACATCACTTTTTCACTCAACCAAATGATATATACTAAAGAAAAAAAAAATTAGACACCTATATATAACAACACACTTTCAAGGAGATCAAGAAGTAACCTTATGTAGCATGCATGTTCAGCCAAATGTATTGGGAGAGGAAAAGTTGTTCTAATGTGTGCAATCAAACAACCTGGATAAAGGTAGAGGGTTTGTTGGAGATCTATTTCCAAAGAAATTTCTCAAAACCAAGAAATGTTACAAGGTAGCATTTGAGGTAGTGAGGAATAGATTGAAAAGAGATGATCCATGGGCCATGTGCAGAGTGTTAAATTTGGTTTCAACTGAACTGGGGTATCAAATGGTTGATAGTTTTAAGGATAAATTCTATTCTCTTTCTTTCTTACTGAATCATCACAAAAGACATGGACATTTTGTTTTGTCGAGCTTCATACCTCTGAATTAACATGGCCCTATGGAAGTTCAAGGGGAGAAGGATAATCTTCAATAGGGCGAGGGTGAAATTGACATTGATTTAAATGAAATTCACAAAGGGTATGAAGAAGCAACTGCTTACATGGAAGAAAGAATATAAAGTCATTTTATATGACTTTTCCATTTTTTAGTATTTCTATTGTATAAGTTCTATAAATATGTTGCAATATTTTGATAGCATGAAAAATGTGTATATGCCAAACATATAGCTATGGTTGTGATAGAAAAAGAAAGGTGGATGTGTTAGGCACAATTTTTATCTATATGGATATTTTCAAATAATCAATACTATAAATTTGATTATGGTTGTAATTAATTCTTTTACATATATTTATAAGAATTGGCTATGAAGGTAGCCACCCAGGATCTAGAGGCCTAATAGAAAGCACAAAAGAGAGAGAAAATAATATGACAAGAATAAACTGTATTCAATGTCAATAATATGAGATGATAGAATGGTACAAATTTACATAGGAGACCCATTGGTTATATATCCAAGGTGAGAACATAGGAGGGCATAAGATTATGATAAGTGTCGTAATCTTATGACATGAGACAACAATGAAAATTTATCACTCCACCTAAAGTGGAGAAGTGATAATGTGATAATCACCACAAAAGGTGGATCACCCACAAAAGGTGGAGAGATAATCACATGATGTGTCCACAAAAGGTGGAGGTGATATGGTAATGACATGTCAAGTCCACCAAAAGTGGAAAATCTCCAACAACCTCCTATGTGGTCCCTAAGTAAACTTAACTAAGGTGTAATCATGACCTAGGACAAGGTACAAGACATTTAATTACACCAAAACCCCCCCTTAAGTGCAACTTAGGGAGAATGTACACAAATGCAAAACAATGCAAGATGGCTCCCGACTACTAAGCCATGTTAGGTACCCATGTACAAATGCAATGCAATCTCTCATAAAGCAGGGAAAGATAGAAAAACCCAGTGGGAAAAAACTACCCCCCAAAAGAGAGATGAAATACAAAGGCCTATTAACATAGCATTAGAAGGATAAAACCCCATGTGAGGAAAAAGTCCCCCCATACAAGAGAAGAAGAGAGACAAGGTAGCCCCCCTTCAATGTACAATGATCACCCATGGAAGATGCTCAAGAAGGAATGAAGAAACTACTCCAAAACTGTTGAATAATGTTCCTCCCCTTAGGAAGAAACAATACCAAAGGTGTATGAATGAAGTCTCCCCAATCCATAAGTGAAGAAGGAAGAACCCTCAAAATGTAAGAAGTCTCTGAAATCTGCTCAAATGTCCCTGTGTTGATGTTGAAAAATGCCTTCCCCAAACCATGTGAAGCTGCAATGATGTAGTCACTTCCTGGAAATTGTGAGAACCCCTTTGCAACAACACTCTCATCTGCTGAAAAAGACAACTCAAGATCTAGCAAGGATGAAGTTAGAACATACTCCAAAGACATTGTCTCCTCAAAAGAGAAAGTGGCCTCCTCCAACTGCTGTAAAGATGCATCCACAATCACATCAACCTCAAAAGACTGATCATGTAGAGGAGGGTCAGAGTATTCCCTTGCAACAACTGAAGAAGAATCACCTTCATCAAAGAGAAGATGTAAGGAATCAAATGTGTCTCCCAAATCTGCAATGTAGGATTCCACAAACAAGTTGCCAATGTTTGACAAGTAGTCATCCCATGAAGTTGCTGCTGGAAGACAAGGTATACACTATTGCACTGAATCACAAGGTACTGAAACTGTCGAAACACAAGTATCATCAGGTACATCAGTCAATGTAGGAGATGG